>OZ026844.1:22518535-23118535 GCA_964023205.1 Lutraria lutraria | reverse complement strand
AGGTTTTAATAACAAAAAACTGTGTCTGCAATCTAATAAAGTTATCAGAATAAAGTGTTCCAGGACATTTGCTGAATTCAAACATGCCCCGCTTGCGATCGCTTTCACAAAAAAATATAAACAACATTTTTTACCTTGAAAAAGAGGAAAATATAGAAACGTTTGATTTTGTTGATTTTTAATTTCCATGTTATCTCCATTTCATTTCTATTTATAGTTGCTTTTCAAAATTCACAGGTCGCTTCCAATACATTTGTACTAGCATTCATTATTTAAATTAAGGTACTTCGGTATTATTGTTATCGCATACGAATGGCAAATGGTTTCACACACTTTAAACCTGCAATATAAAAAAACTATGTTTTTTCTAAAGTCAAATTAATTAGATAATTAAGTATCGATTAGAGTGTATCTCGTCCTTCGTAAATAAGACAGCTACAACGAGCGGTAGCGGCTATAGCTTTATTATTAAGAAAACACAAAAAGGTGCATTCTAACCGTCTAAGTGCTCAGCCTCTGAGCGTGCGCAATGTGTATTAAATCGTTGTTCGAAATTTAGAGGTAATCAGAACGACGGTTGCATATACTATTAAGATAAGAAAGCCAAACATTTAATAAAAAATCTTTTGTCGCTGTCTGGATAAGAAAGTTGGGCCCTTGTCTGTGATATCTTCGCACAAATCTCTTGTCTCGATACATCCAAAGAATGTGTATTCTGCTGGATCCCAGGTCACGAGGGTATTTTAGGTCATGATAGACCTGATGCATGCTCTAAACCAGCCCTGAACTTGCCGATTTCAGACGTCAAGATTCTACACATTGATTTTAAATTTTCCATTTTTGACTGTATCCGATCTTCCTGGCAGTCCCAATGTGACGGGAATGGCACCCTTCTTACAGGTCCAATCGTCGAGAAGAGGTTGTAGTATCTAGATGCAGAATTGGTCATTCTCGTTCAACTCATTATTAGCTTCTCACCGGATATGATATGCCAGAATGTATTCCATGCGGTACACCACATTCTGTCAGACATGTTCTTATTGACTACATCAACCTTCAGAAAATTCGTAGAAAACTTTTTAATGTTGAAACATGAACACACTTTTTGAAACTGTCAAACCTGAAACTATGATAAATTATTTAAAGGAAGTAGGACTTTACAGTGGACTGTTATATTTTTTAAACACTTGATTTTTATCAATGTTAACTATGGAGTTAACTTTTGCCATCACCATTCAATTTTAAACCTATTTATGCCAACCACCCTTCATTCTCATTAGTACTTTATTATATTACGTGACTTATATCTATTGATTTCCCTTTTTAATTTTTACTACGCGCTATATGACAATTTGAAGTTGATACGCCATAAAACAACACTAAACAAATAGAAAGTGGGCGAGCATTAAGTCATGGTATTCAGTTGGTTGACAGTCACTGATGATTAAAAAAGATCTAGTCATGGTATTACCATTTCGACAACAGTACATTATGAAACGCCCGGAGTTCCTTGATTATATACACTAAGGTGTAGAGAAAACAACATGCTGGATTATATCCTGACATATGCACAGATAAATAAATTGAAATCAATTGTTTGTTGCATTTTAAGAGTAATTTTTAATCGTGCACACACTTGATGCTGAATTGCATTGGTCCAGCTATTAAATCGACGCAGAAATGTTTTATATTAAGTTGTTGTCAAAGCGAACTTACATGCAGGCAATGTTGTAATTTTTATGAGAAAGATAAAGTTTCACAGGAGACCAATGATCATATAGTGGCTGTATAATTACAGTCTTATTACAAGTATTTAATGGTAAGAATTATATAATAGTATAGCATGTTTATCCGAATACTACGTTTGTCGTCAATGGCAACGTATGTGCACTGAATTTGAATGACCTTTAACAGAACATAATTAAGACGATACGAAGGCATTACTAAGGCAGGGACTATATAAAAACACCTTTTACACTCTTTACCATTTCGTCTTCTTTCCCTGAGAAAATGCTGGTCACACTCTGTGGCAACCACGCATTTGGTTACTGTACAATGTCGCTTTGGTGCACAGACTGTGTCAATAAGAAAATGACAATGGTCTGTCCTTGGATGTTGGACCAGCAAACTTTAGTCTGTGTATGGATCAAGGTCTCGAAAAATCTTATTCCACTCACAGATACCACATGGGAAGAAACAGTTTTACTGTGTATTTCATTTCTATCCGAAAATATCCGAAAAATTGTATCACGTGGCGTCAAGTGGCCAATAAAATTGAAAGAATCTAGTGTGGCCTTATATAACTACAACGTTTAACACTGTTACTTTCAGTGGATACTATCACTTCATTTCATGGGAATTAATCTGCGATTTATAATCTAAATGATATGATCCGTACTAACCTGTACAACCAACATCAATCCCTGAACTATATCTAGTGCTATTTCATTCCAGTCATTCAGATATTGAATTCAGATATACAATATTTAGAAGAAGAAAGATAATGAGAAATTAATTTGATAATATTTACTAGGTTTCATATTAAGTATTAAATATAAATATGAGGCGTTAAAAGTTCTTGTTTTCGCCAACCCGACTGACTTTTTTGTGATATTTTTTAATCTTCTTGAAATTTTGTATCTCCGAACATAATCATTAAATATATTTCAAGAAATATTCTGCCAACCTACCGTCCATACCTTTTTTCGAAACCAGAATTTGTTTTGCTTAATACATGTATAAAATAATATGATTATAAATAATGAATACTTGATCTTTAAACATAATATTTAGATGCCTGTCCCTAAAGTACGTAAACGTTTCTCATAACTCGGGTATTTTCCAATATTTTTTTGAAACAAAATTTGTGTGTCTTCTTTGAGCTGTGGTGCAAATTTGATTAAAATACAAAGAATAATAAAAATTACACCTAGTTAAATAGCATCACTAACCCCAAACCCGGCGCACGGCTTATCGTCTCTTAACGTCACTTTGATGTCGTGCCCAACTCTCATCCTATAAAATCGTATATACTGTATTAAAAGACCCAGTATATTATTATTGCATCTTCCGTCATATTTAGCCGTTCAAACATTATTGCCCTTTATTATTCCAATCAACTATCCGCCTTGAGAGCCTCTGTCTACTTTCTATGATTGTAATCACCCTACTGGATACGGTATAACAGTTTCCGAGGCGGCTGTATGAAATACTAATTAGCAATAAGTGACTCAATTCATTATTTATACCAGACACACTGACATTTTTGTGTTTATTACTAGTATATAAATCTATGTTTATATTATCAGACAGACATACAGATTGACGGACCGATATACAAACAGAAGGAAAGACTGATATGCCCCCATCAACACAGCAACAGAATTGTGATCATTTTCTGTATAGATGTACAGTCGAAAAGTCATTTTATTCTCACAAACACGGTTTTAAATATTTAATCAAACTATGTAATTATTTGGAAATTATTATTGTAGTTGTCATGTAGACACTTCAAAATTGTAAATTATAATACTGTTATACCTTTACCGCTGTTCAATGTCTGATAGAACAACCTCCCCTCATTTAGAAACTCTTTTACTTAAAGGGGCTTACCCTACAACTTGGTGCATCTAGAATCAAGGCAAAATTATGATAAATTAGAAGCTTGTAAAGAAAAAAGCCGACGAAGAAAGTTTCAGTCAAAATTCATCCAATTAAAAATAAAATCACAAAAATATTAGTTTCCATAAAAGATCGGAAACTCTTTGGACTTTGTTGTACAATTTTTGGGTGGAAGTGATTTATTATTCATAGCTATGATTTTTGCGGCTAGTACCTAAACTAGTCATTTTATGACCCAAGTTCTTCTTGCAATTATCCATTATATATTGTTTTACATATACATCTAACACATTTTTACATTTTCACAGAATGTTTGTCAGTTGTAGGGTATGGCCCTTTAACTGTAAAGGCATAAATGCAGTTTTCCTGTAAAGGCGTATAGATACCGTTGACTGTGCTCTGAATCACAGGCTACCGGCATGTGACAATAGCAAACTTCATTTTGCTGTTATCACATGCCGGTAGCCTGTGCTCTGAATGTTCGTTATAGTTATAAGGCGATATCTTCTTCAATTCCAGACGTTTCGTAATGTTCCGTTATGTTGCTCTCCTCAATAACTCAATAGTCTCATCTATTTTAGAAATCATTTTGCAGTGTCATTACTAGTAGTTTGAACTGGTCGAATGAGAACATTGATCTCAGCTGAGATTATAAAACACAAAATCGTTTTCAAAAAACTTCCTGGTTTCGATCCTGACCTATTTCAAAGTGATATGTGTGTTTTTAATGTGTGTAAGTTGTTATAAAAATCACCTAACTGGTGCACAGAAACCGTTTGAAAATTTACAAAACTTTTTATAATGATTTCAGAATATTGAAAACACAAAAATAAGATTGATACCAAGTTTAAACCTCGGACCAAGGGCTGCTATCCAAACGGTATGGAATCGGAGTAAATGTTTCGAACAGTTATTTGTACGGTCATGAGCCATGGACCGTCGTTATGTACACTTTATACCAAAATGTGATCATCTGAATCACATGTTTCACTGTTTCGTGCCATTACTAGGAATAATCATATGGTATTTTCGCCACACAAACGTCAATTCCATATAAACGTGAGACAAAACCATATACAACAAGAATGGTTTGTATGATAAGTTACAGACATTTAAATTCTTGACTGTTTTGAAATAGAACGATTCCTTTATGAATGTCATGTGTGATGCAGTGTATAATGCATAGGTCGCTGCTCTATGTGGTAATCATTAAAATATGATTCTTACCCTATCATAATTATAAATATGGCTCGCTAGACTAATACGTATGCTTGTCTATGAAAACTATACTGCTTTGTGATATATTGCATGCCATTATTGGCTTGTAAATAGAAGCATTGTGTTGTCTATTATGCAATTACTATTAGTATCAGGAAACTGAATACTATCACTTCTGTCAAAGTACGTGAATTTGGGTGCTTATCTTCATGGGGAACACATCTAACGCTAGTCAGTTATCTTGTGTATTGATTCAATCGTACATACTTATATTATTTATCAAGGAATGTCCAAAACTAAGTTATTATTTATTTACTTAATCCTATTCACCCCAGTCTGGCTTTCACCACAAAACGCCATTTTGGTTCAGTACATTACCCGGGCTTTGGCTTCTCTCCATGTCATCTTTGTCTTGTGGAGCTCAATACTTAGGGTTCTACGCCAAGAATTTTGTTGGCCCCTTTCTGGTGGTCTGGTGCCTGGTTGATTCCAAACTAGGGCTTATCTTGCTATGTTGGGCTGTGCTCTACAAAGGTACAAAAGGTGTGGTCGATGCTGTGTAAGTTGCCTGATTTGATCCCCTGAGGCACTTGGTTGTGCTGACATTGACCTCCAATCCAGTTGATCTGACAGATTATTTCAGCCTTTCTGTTTTCTTCGTTGTATGTGGGCGTATGTATAGGACAGGAGGTCGATATCATCGTCTTCCAGCTGACTTGTTAGGGTCCATTGTTGTTCTCATTACCTGGTCAATGCCTATGGAGAGGATCATCCAATAGAGCAAGTAGCCTTGTCTGACGCCGGGGCGTACTTCAAATGGTTCAGAGCAGTCTATGTCGTGAATGACCTGGCAGAGGTTGTTCCTGTACAATCTCCGAGTTATTGCATTAGACATTTGTTTCAAATTATTCTTTGCGAGTCAACGTGAACAATAGATGCAAAATTTCATATCACCCAATCTCTAGTTCTGGGACGGTTATTTATATCTGCACCATTTCAAAATAATTATTATTATAAGTATTTATCACAAACTATCATGTTTTGCTAATACTCCTTGCACATAGTCAGTATGTAATTACTTTTCAATTCGGGAATAGAATTATTCAAGGATTGTAAAACTTTGTTACGGTTTTGTTTATAAGTTATAACACTAAATCAACGCACCTAAGATCAATGGAAGACGGAAATAGTGAAAATTGAAAAGAATGCTTTGGGTTATATTTATTACTATTCATATTTTAACTATTTCTAAAACATGGTACATACGAAATATATTACACAAAATGGGCATATAAAGCTACAGTGTTCAAACAAACAAACAAACAAATATTACTGAATATACAAATTGAGACTGTCAAATTATTAAAGGTAAATAATATCAGTAAAAAATTGAAACCATGTCAAAGACGTTAAAATACAAGGATAACACAAAAAGGAAGTTAATCCTTATTTCCACTGTCGTCCTTTATAAAATTATATATAAATAACCAAGAAAACAACCACAAATTATATTAATATGACAAAATAATACAAATTTATCTTAGAGATAATTATTATCACAGAAAAGATTACTATCACAGAATTTACATCATTATCTAAGAATTATTGATATTTAAAATGTGTATAAAAACAACTTCAAACACTAGCAAGCAGATGGGCTTTGACGGTGGACTTAAACTGAGGGAGGTTCTTAACTTCTCTTATATGCTGTGGCATTTCATTCCAGAGGGAGCAACCTTGATAAGCAAATGATCGTTTACCAAAACCCGTAATCTTTGGTAGACAGAATATTCCAGTGTCTGTAAATGAATCACTGGAAGCATCAACTGACACTCTGAACCTAGTGGAATAGTTATGAACTGAACTAAGTGGAATAAAATGCTCATTTAGGTAACCTGGTGCTCTACCACTGTAGATTTTGAACACATGACACAACATGATTTGATCAACCCTTTTTGAGACAGGTAGCCAGTTCAGCTTGACAAAATGACTTTGATCAATATGAGCTCTTGCTTCTAGATCTAACACAAATCTGATCATTTTGTTTTGGGTGACCTGTAGCTTGTTCCTAAGTTCCCGAGTCAAGCTGTTATACCAAATTGAACAACCATTGTCAAAATGACACTGAATAAGGGATGTTGCTAATAACCTTTTAGAATGTGGATTAAGGAACTTACTCTTCCTATACAAGAACTTCAACCTAGTATTACCTTTCTTGATAGTTGACCTAGCCATAGAATCAAAAGATAGACTTTGATCTAGAGTGGCTTAAAGATACTTAACAGAATCCTTAGCTACGATATGTTGACCATTACATATAACATTAAGATTGGGTTGACACTTTAACCTTGGTTTGGAGCCAAACAGCACAGACTCTGTCTTCCCTAAATGCAAAGATAACCTATTACAAATTACCATTCACTGAGAATATTCATTTGTTAGCTCAATACTGATTCAATTTCAGACCTATCCTTACCAGAGACCAAAATACCCGAATCATCTGCATACAGTCATAAGTCATCGTCGTGTTCTTCAATAATAAATATAATTATATTGCAAAATTGTGGCTTCCATGGTTGAGCGTTACAACCCTTTGACTAGTAATTATTAGCCACTCACGGCTGTGAGTCTAAATCCAATCCGCTATAATAAAAGATCACTTGTGAGGTAGTTGTCCAGACAGCTTAGATAAGGTCGATGTTTCTACCTGTGTGTACATCTAAGTTCTACCTTCCTGTATTAAGTCGCTATACTACCCTGTCTGTTGATGCGACATTAAACCTAGAAAAATCAGAAAAAAACTTTGTATAGGGGGTGCACGACTCGTCGGATCCGACCATGTTCAGATTGTTCTGTGGGGAACCGGTGATCCGAGCGAAACGGCACAAAATGGTCGGTTTCACGACACAAAATAGGCGGAAGTGTCATGGCTGACATCGGTACTACAATTATCGGTTTCGCTGACAACTGTTAAACAATACCTCTAAATCATATCTTTATAAATCATGAAAAAGTATTCGATGTAGTCGATCACTGTTATTTACAATCCAGTTTCATTTACCAAATATTCTAAAAACCGTTTTATGAACGTAACATAAAGAAAATGTTTCGCTTATCAAGTTTTACTTACTACTAACGGCCATGTTGCTTACGTCATTTATCATCTTTGCACCACCTTTTCTGCCGGCACAGTTCGGATATATTCGGCACATTAATCCAGTACACTCGAATGAGGTTCGGTATGTTCGGAACTGATTTGTACACGCCCTAGCTGATGACACACGAGCGCCTTAATGACAACCTTAAAACATCATCATTATGGATCCATCTGTGAAATATAGATGGTATCTCTCTTTCACAGAAAATAACTTGTATATCTGCAATGTTTTAGATCAGTTGTTTTCAATTGATTTAAATCAAAACATTGATTTCATGATTTCAATCGATTTTACAAGAAAATGCATTTTATCACTGAACAATGTACGTTGTTCACATTTTGGTCGGGGTAATTTTGACCATAAAATGTTGGCGTGTCTTTTTTGTATCCCAACATTTGATAATTACAATACGTGAGTTTCTTGTCGTATTATCTTTTCAAAAATATTACTCTGTATTTTATATGTCGGTATGGTAATATATATGAAGTATATATATAATGATTGTAGATTCTGTTTCGATTATTTTTTGTCATTTATCAATGAATGACCATTTTCAATTCTAGACTTATTTGTTGTTATATTAGTATTTTACATTGGCGGCTAGCACGTGATAGGGATGGTGTATAATATTTATTATCACCTTTATAACCAATATACACCATCCCTTCAACGAACTAGCCCCCCCCCCCCATGGTGTTCCATAATTATCTAACATGGGTAAACTTCTTGTTTATGGTGATACGTAGATAGAAAGGTTTACTCAAATGTAAATCCTGCTTCTTTCCTTTTTTCGAGTAAGATACACGGTGTGAACGAACGAGTTCATAATTATGTGTTGCTGTACCCCAATACCACGCCCATCATCTTTATATAAACACCCTCGGGTCCGTTTTATAGACATCTTGGCGAGGAAAGCATCATGGGAATTTAATACATTAACAGTCAATATGAAAACATTATCTCTATGTAAGGAATATTAAGCGAAATACTGAGTTGTTTCAATAAAACAATCCATAGAAACTCGAGAAAAGCAAAACACGCCATTGGTGTTTGTAATTTAATCTCAAGCTCACTTTGATTTTAAGATTATACAATTGTTACATCCCCCCCCCCCATTCCATTTAGATATAATTTTCTCCTTGGTCAAACATCGCACCTACAGACAGAGTCTGTTAGCGACTTTTCCAGCTTTAGCTGGGGAGGAAGACCCATGGCGTACACCTGGCAAGAACCACCAAACTTCCAGGGCCTACACCTGACATGAACCACCAAACTTCCAGGGCGTACACCTGACATGAACCACCAAACTTCCAGGGCGTACACCTGACTAGAACCACAAAACGTCCATGGCGTACACCTGACTAGAACCACCAAACTTCCATGGCGTACACCTGGCAAGAACACCAAACTTCCATGGCGTACACCTGGCAATAACCACCAAACTTCCAGGGCGTACACCTGACAAGAACCACCAAACTTCCAGGGCGTACACCTGACTAGAACCACCAAACTTCCATGGCATACACCTGACTAGAACCACCAAACTTCCATGGCGTACACCTGACATGAACCACCAAACTTCTATGGCGTACACCTGGCAAGAACCACCAAACTTCCATGGCGTACACCTGGCAAGAACCACCAAACTTCCAGGGCGTACACCTGACAAGAACCACCAAACTTCCAGGGCGTACACCTGACTAGAACCACAAAACTTCCATGGCGTACACCTGACTAGAACCACCAAACTTCCAGGGCCTACACCTGACTAGAACCACCAATCTTCCAGGGCCTACACCTGACAAGAACCACCAAACTTCCAGGGCCTACACCTGACTAGAACCACAAAACTTCCATGGCGTACACCTGACAAGAACCACCAAACTTCCATGGCATACACCTGACTAGAACCACCAAACTTCCATGGCGTACACCTGACATGAACCACCAAACTACTATGGCGTACACCTGGCAAGAACCACCAAACTTCCATGGCGTACACCTGGCAAGAACCACCAAACTTCCAGGGCGTACACCTGACAAGAACCACCAAACTTCCAGGGCGTACACCTGACTAGAACCACAAAACTTCCATGGCGTACACCTGACTAGAACCACCAAACTTCCAGGGCCTACACCTGACTAGAACCACCAATCTTCCAGGGCCTACACCTGACAAGAACCACCAAACTTCCAGGGCCTACACCTGACTAGAACCACAAAACTTCCATGGCGTACACCTGACAAGAACCACCAAACTTCCAGGGCGTACACCTGACTAGAACCACAAAACTTCTAGGGCGTACACCTGACTAGAACCACCAAACTTCCATGGCGTACACCTGACATGAACCACCAAACTTCCAGGGCGTACACCTGACTAGAACCACCAAACTTCCAGGGCGTACACCTGACAAGAACTACCAAATTCCATGGCGTACACCTGACAAGAACCACCAAACTTTCAGGGCGTACTCCTGACTAGAACCAACAATCTTCCTAACGCTAGCTGGACAGCTGTCGCACATTTGAAGTTTTTTTTCAGGTCTTGTGTGGGATTTAAAACATCGGTGGCGAGGGGCTAGTGGTAACAAGTCAGAGACCATAACCATTCGACCACGTCGATTCCCGTTAGATCCGTATACATGATGACATGAGTTAAACATGAATTATGATTAATTTGTTGGTTACATAACTTTGAACTTGGGAATATCATAAAACTGAAAAAGTTTGGATAAGGAGGCTGTTCTCTTGTTTCATAAAACTGGTCTTAGTTTTTTTCTTCGGCACTAAAACTGAAAGTACTACAAAATGTACAAAAAGTAATAAGAAATAAGTAAAATTATAAACGGAAACAAAGTTGGCGGAATGGGATCTAGACCACAGAATGATAGATTGAATTATTAAAGGGAAATAGGAATAAGTATAAAATACAATGAATCTATAAAGCAATAGAAATTAAAAGAAACAATATACGATGATTACAAAAATCTATTTCAAAGAAAACTACATTTTAATAGCTTGCAACAAATTCTCATAAGCTCTTGGTATTAATTCGAAACAATAAAATCTGATGATTTTAATTGTTCATCTACAAAATTACATGAATTTTTCTATCATAAAACAGTATGATCATGCTCCACTGACCCTATATCGACCAAGTGTTCATTTTAAAGGAAGCTTTTACAATGAATGCGTTCAATATTATTAATATTGTATAAACCATGTTATGGCGGAGAAATAAATGATGAAGATATAACTGAATGAGTGCTAGAAGGTAACTATCTCCTTTACTCAAACAGAGACATTCTTGCACACACACCTTCAATTAATAACTTTAAAACAATGAAGTTGTTTGATTCCGAAACATTTCTGTAATAAGGTAACCCCTTAGTGTATGCATGGAATTAGAGGCCTCCAAGGTCTATGACAGGAATAACTTGCCTCTTACCTCTGTGAGTTTGAATCTCATCTTGGACAAGACATATTTCATACCGCAACCGTGGCCGAGTGGTAAGGGTGTCCGCCTTCGGAGCGGGAGATCGAAGGTTCGAACCCCAGTGGAGACTGGGTTAGAACTGATGCGGTCGGTTGGTGAGCCGCCAGATAGTTAAATAATGGTTACCATAGACCCATCTCAGCCAGGCACCCGGCAAAAAGGAGAAGGGATTCGGGAGGTACTGTGCGAACATAAGATAGGTGTCTCATAAGCCAACTTGGTTGGCCCTTTCAATAGGGGTGACACTATAATAAACAAAAACCTTTACCTTTAGCTATTTCACATGGGAAGAAGCTGGTAAGTCAGCTTACGGTGTGTCGGCCTGTAATCCTATTTGTTGTTTAACGGCCCATTCGACAGCTGTGTTTATTTCTGAGCCACCCCAGAGAGAGGGGAGATAAGATACAGGAGAACAGGGTATTTATATCCCAACTCTTTTAAACTGTTTTTTTTCTGGTTCTTCATCGTGCCCGATGTAAAGAGCCGATACACGCCTCGCCCTCAAGTTTTATCGAGAATTTCTTGACACAGTACTTGGCTCGGTAGTTGGGATTTGACATTGGAATGGTCCTGATATGTTACCCTACCACTAAAACAGACTGGTGAACTTACCATATGACTAAAAAAGAAAATACGATAAATGAATAACTGATCGAATTCATGCAGTGGAACACCATTTTTAACAATACTATATTTATAGAAATTATATATCTCTATTGTTGTCTTATCAAGAAAACGATACACGATTTAAGTCAAAGCGGAACTTTAACCGACACTGTCTGTAACACGTTCTACCATTTTGATGGCAAAAAAATATCAGTTTCCCAGACAATAAAGTTACATAGTTGTTAAAATAATCCTACCATTCCTGTGTCTGTGTTGTAAATGCATTCTTTAATTTAGGTGATAAAAGCCAAAGTCTAATGTGCAGAACTTCGTATCCGATGCTGAATCAAATCCCAACGGAATATGTAACTGAAGGAAACATAAATAGGAGTCGCACAAAAAATATGTTTAATAGCAATCTGCTTAAATATCTTTAATTGGTGATTAAATTAGAGATTAATGTCTTCACAAATAGCGTGTATGTTATCATAACTACATATAATGAATGAGGTAAAACATTTTGTAAACTAGAAATAACACGAACTCGAGTACGAGAATGTATTGCTGCATGGCTTTCCTTCGAAAGCAAAGATAGAGTTTTTACTTTATCAAACATAGGTCTTTTTTGTAAGTCACCAACAAACTGTATTTAGAAGAAAGCTTTTATCAAAATGCTATTAACAATGTCGAATTCAGTTGTACGAACATGTATCGTTTCCTGCACCGACTGTACCGAAAATGTAATATATGAGGGATGTTCGATATGTAATGTGTATTGTACTATAACACGAGAACAGTATGCACGATTTTACTAATATTGATACGTCTGGACAGCTCTATTCAATACATTTACAATGGTATATAAATGAATATCAAGTTCAACACAAAATTGCCAAAAATCTTTATTTCAAGAGAGCCACTCGTTGACCACTGTTGAAAAAATGGTTGGAAAGCGTATTGAGAATTTTAAAGAAATTTGATCTTACATAAAACTTCATAGAGAACTCGGCCATTCATTGAAGCTTATTTCTAACCAATTGGGGTTAAGTTTTTGGATCCCTTATGTGACAGGTGGTAGTTAGAAACAGAGTTTTGTTACTTGCATGGAGACAGTTAAAAAATCTGCAAAATCAGGACGACCGGTGACTGCAACAGGATCAACTAGTGTTTCCAAACTCAGGGAAATGATTGAAAGGGATGGCAGATACACGATTCGCGATGTTGCCAAAGCTGTTGGCATTTCACTATCGAGAGTAAATTTTATACTGAAAAGTATTTTTGATGTACGAAATATTAATGCCATATGGATACCCCCTCTATTGACAGGTAAGCGTACAAACGGCAAAACAATGGCTAAAAAAGTTTCCAAATTTCATCTATTAACAATTTGCAAACATTAATACTGGTGATGAGACTTAGGTTCATTATGTTAAGACAGTTAGGGAAACTGGAAACAAGATATGGCTTATCAAACGCAGTAAACGGCATGTAATTGTAAAAGGGCAATGAGCAAAGAGGGTCATCTATGCCATATTCTTCTCACGTGATGGCCAAACAATAGCCAAACAATTTTCTGTGCCTAATGGCAAGCGTGGCACAGGTCGGTAATACCGTGATGTTGTACTTAGAAAGCTCAAGATACATGATCAAAAACGATGTGCAGTTGATGGCTTTCAACATGTTTGCCTACTCCATGATAATGCTCCAGCACATTCATCTGGTATTGTAAGTCGGAGAAGGTAACCGTCTTGTCGCACACCGTACTCCCCGGATCTTGCTCCCTGAGACTTTTTTCGTTTTCAAAATACTGAAAATATTCTTATCTGTTCGTCGATATCATTCTAGACTTGTATTCATAGACTGAAGTTTTGCATTTTTAACCACGGGAAATACTTTGAGAGGGTAGGAAGTTATTTTGACCATTAAAGTCGGTTCTTTTTAAAATATTACACAATACATATTACATATCGAACATCCCTCGCATGTAGTCAGTTTTCTTTCTTTCAATTCACCAATCCTATAAATGGGGAGCTCTGACGCGCCCTATAAAGATCCTTTTGAATATTGCTCCTCGGGTGGCTCTATTCAGTGAATGTCACTCTTTAAACCAGGTAGTTGTACACGGAAAACGGAGTTATCTATTCGGTTCACAGGTAGCAATGTACGGGAACGTTTTCTCTGACTATAGTTATCATTACTCATCACCGATGAAAGTTCACGACAAATTTCACGTACAAGGAAGCTGTCCATCTAGCCCATGGTAGGTCAATGGTTTTACCCAGGTATACGCCGTAGACTTTCCTCTAAAACAAAGTTACCAAACGACCCTGGCTGTGTGTGACATGTACTCCTGTGAAAAAAATGTTTCGGATTTCAGACCCAAGATAATTAGAATAGCTTACAGGATATTTTGCGAGAATACGAGGTTTGATTCATTCTCAAATATTATCGAACTTAAAATTTTGCTGACGGCGCCAAAGTACATTAAGATATTTTTCACAATAATGGAAGCAATCTTTGGTTAATTGTCGTCTATCCTGGGTTCATGAATTTATTATGCGTATATTACGTATATCTCAATTTATCATTTATTACGAAAATTATTAACAAATACAAATGTTCCTTCATTAAGCGTATCGCTTCGTTTTATACAATCTTGCTCGTCTAAAGTAAGAAATATAGAAATATTACTGTGTTACTGTAGATATCAGGTATATTAAATGACTTATAGCTGGTATACTTTATCAGTTTAATCTGAAATGGAAAAACAGTTTCATTTTTATGAATTTAACTTGCACGGCGAATTTAAAAAGTCCCGAGCGATGTTGTTATCGTGGTTTCAATTTTGAGTATTATAAATAAAGTACGCCAAAACGGATAAGGAGCTTGATTGGTATACTTTCAATATTTAAAACCTTCATTAAGTGATACTTTGCTCTAAGTGTGAAAAAATTCATTTTATTAATTGATTTCAGTTACGCGTATGATATGTTTCTTTGATGTAAACCATATTAATTATTTGTTCACTCATAACACACCCAAGTGTGCCGCAATAGGAATGCATAGTTGGCGACATTTCGTATATTCAAATGGCTACATTCCAACGAAGCTACTTTGAATTCTGCTTGACCATACAACGGTCAGTAACAGAACAGAACATATACTTTATGATCATGTATTGAGTTAAGTCATGGGCCATCATCATTTGAATAAACAAATATACAATACTGTATTATAAACATGCGAAATTGGAGTAAACATAGACAGTAAATAACAAAACAGAAGGCAGGAGAAACCACATTGCTAACCAAATTCTAAAATAGATTACTAGTATATTGTTAATTATAATTTCTCATTTATATACCTTTTCAACCTATCGAATGACATATGCTTATTTGAATTGTTTTGACCATGTACTTTATACATGTCTCTAATAAAAGTTTAGTTCTGTTCTAACTAACGTGTTACAACTAAGCTGTCTAATTTGCAGACATATACATATAATAAATTATATTTAAATATTTTTGTTAGGATTAAGATTTAAAAATTCAGTACATTTGCACACGGAAGGCTAAACACAGAAGTATTTCTAATATATTTAACGTCATGATAGATATTTTGGGCAAATGCAGATAAAATGAAACTCATCCTCTATGCCTGACTTATTACAAAAAAGGAAAAGGAAAGAGTAATGCAATTCTTTAATTCTTCAAAGTTCATTAAGCCTTAATGTACAATATACAGGGTAAAGTTCAGTAAGTCTTAATATACAATATACAGGGTGAATTTCAGTAAGTCTTAATGTACAATATACAGGGTGAATTTCAGTAAGCCTTAATGTACACTATACAGGGTGAAGTTCAGTAGCCTTAATGTACAATATACAGGGTGAAGTTCAGTAAGCCTTAATGTACAATATACAGGGTGAAGTTCAGTAAGCCTTAATGTACAATATACAGGATGAAAATCAGTAAGCCTTAATGTACAATATACAGGGTGAAGTTCAGTAAGCCTTAATGTACAATATACAGGGTGAAGTTCAGTAAGCCTTAATGTACAATATACAGGGTGAAGTTCAGTAAGCCTTAATGTACAATATACAGGGTGAAGTTCAGTAAGCCTTAATGTACAATATACAGGGTGAAAATCAGTAAGCCTTAATGTACAATATACAGGGTGAAAATCAGTAAGCCTTAATGTACAATATACAGGGTGAAGTTCAGTAAGCCTTAATGTACAATATACAGGGTGAAGTTCAGTAAGCCTTAATGTACAATATACAGGGTGAAGTTCAGTAAGCCTTAATGTACAATATACAGGGTGAAAATCAGTAAGCCTTAATGTACAATATACAGGGTGAAGTTCAGTAAGCCTTAATGTACAATATACAGGGTGAAGTTCAGTAAGCCTTAATGTACAATATACTGGATGAAAATCAGTAAGCCTTAATGTACAATATAAAGGGTGAAGTTCAGTTGCCTTAATGTACAATATACAGGATGAAAATCAGTAAGCCTTAATGTACAATATACAGGATGAAAATCAGTAAGCCTTAATGTACAATATACAGGATGAAAATCAGTAAGCCTTAATGTACAATATACAGGGTGAAGTTCAGTAAGCCTTAATGTACAATATACAGGGTGAAGTTCAGTAAGCCTTAATGTGCAATATACAGGATGAAAATCAGTAAGCCTTAATGTACAATATACAGGGTGAAGTTCAGTAAGCCTTAATGTACAATATACAGGATGAAAATCAGTAAGCCTTAATGTACAATATACAGGATGAAAATCAGTAAGCCTTAATGTACAGTATACAGGGTGATGTTCAGTAAGCCTTAATGTACAATATACAGGATGAAAATCAGTAAGCCTTAATGTACAATATACAGGGTGAAGTTCAGTAAGCCTTAATGTACAATATACAGGATGAAAATCAGTAAGCCTTAATGTACAGTATACAGGGTGATGTTCAGTAAGCCTTAATGTACAATATACAGGATGAAAATCAGTAAGCCTTAATGTACAATATACAGGATGAAAATCAGTAAGCCTTAATGTACAGTATACAGGGTGATGTTCAGTAAGCCTTAATGTACAATATACAGGGTGAAGTTCAGTAAGCCTTAATGTACAATATACAGGGTGAAGTTCAGTAAGCCTTAATGTACAATATACAGGATGAAAATCAGTAAGCCTTAATGTACAATATACAGGATGAAAATCAGTAAGCCTTAATGTACAATATACAGGGTGAAGTTCAGTAAGCCTTAATCTGCAATATACAGGATGAAAATCAGTAAGCCTTAATGTACAATATACAGGGTGAAGTACAGTAAGCCTTAATGTACAATATACAGGATGAAAATCAGTAAGCCTTAATGTACAATATACAGGATGAAAATCAGTAAGCCTTAATGTACAATATACAGGATGAAAATCAGTAAGCCTTAATGTACAATATACAGGATGAAAATCAGTAAGCCTTATATACTAGTAGACTATTGAATTTGTTTTTCTTTGTGTTCAATGTATTTAAAATAAACGTTAGAAAACAAGGTGAAGGTTATATATTTTCTAATGATAAGTCTGTACATGCATTTTGTCATGACAAAAGCTGAAAGAGAACATGCACTATAGTGTGAGGAAATTTCAGTTAATTGTGAAATTATGTACAAAAGGTCTGATTAAAAAATAATTATTGTAAGAACTAACTAGAAATGATTGACACACCATTTATATTATATAGTTTCGTATGTAACTGTATTTTAACAAAAATTTAAGATCTTTCAATTTGATATATAATATTGAATGTTTTAACAATTCTTCATCATCTCAAATGTTTTTCTATGTATGACCATGGTAGTTTCAATGTAGTAAAAACTAACATGAATTCCTATGACTTTAGTCACCACTTATATTAAAATTAATACATTTAAACTACCCGTACGAACAATATAAACATGACTTTTAAAATTGAAACAAGGAAGAAAGCATGCGTTACTTCAGACAGCTGTCGACAATCTTGACAGATGTTGTAGCAGGGCATACACATAAAATGCTTATGTTACAAACGTTGTTTTATTCATACAAGTAATGTCTCTTGATAAAAATGCCAACAAGCTCTTTACGACCCCGGAAGTCCTTGACGTAAAATGATGTACACAAACTTGCTTTAGGCATATATTTATTATGTATGCACATATCAATGCGATTTGTATACAAGAAAAGCAAGGCGTGCTTTAAACGAGCCCCATGGAATACATCATGTTTGTTTTGTCCCATGAAAAAGGCGTTGAAAGTCGACATGCAATATAACCATTTATTCGGTCATATCGTGACTCAAGCTCTCAAGTCTGTCGTTCATCGTATCAAGATTTGAATTATCACTTTTATTTTCCATTAAACAAAAGAAGCGTGTCAGAATGCACGCATGTCATAACACCAATATGTCTAACTACAAGGCGCTTTTAATGTAAAGCTCTGTAATTAATTTATATCCATCATCCACTGATTGTCCTCGTGACGTCGTATATTTTTTTCAACAGATCAGAAAAAGGGAAGAAAAACCAAACTAGACATCGTTATTTTGAGAAATGAACGAGGTTCTTTATGTTTTGCACAGATTTGCTATACACTTTGACCACACCTCCTGAGTATCAGATATTCTTTGCGCCCAATATAAAGGCTGAGAAGCCTCGGGTAAAATCTAAAGAACTAAGCTTTGCGCGTGATCGAGGTTTATCGGATGAAAGTAACATAATTGATAAAGTGAAATATACTGTATTTAAACCTTATGAGAGCATAATCCCTACACTATTGGAAAGCGACATTTGTTAGCGGCAGGACGTTAGTCTGACAACCGGAACCAGGTACGGCATTTTAAACATTTTTAAAAAAATGGGAAAAGTTATGATACTGTATTCTAACTTCTACCATTGTTAAAATTGTAAGTTCTTTCAATTTGATGTTTTTTTCTCTTTAACAAGGAAAATGAATGGACAAGTTTGATTACAAATATTTTTTCGTTAACTTTTTTGTTATCTAAGTTACAATTTAACAAAGTATTTGTGCAATATTTATTTGCATTTCTAGAAATAAATAAAAAAAAATTATCCGGTAAATTAAAGTTGTTTTTAGATTTTGTGCAAAAGAGATAAGTTCATTTCTATCAAGATTTTATATTATTTGGCGTTCTTTGTCTAGGAATTTATTATTTAAAACTGTTCAAATAATTACATAGATTTAAGTTGGAGATACTGTGACCAGAACAGTTATAATTTGATTTCTTTATTAATCTCAGAGTGAGAGGGTAGAACTTTTGACACACGTAGTTGAATATAATAAGAAATTCTACGTAAATAAAAAAAGATCATATTAACGCCGTAATGCAAACAAAAAATCGTAACTTAATCAAATTTGGTAAACTATAAAACTAAGACTTATTTATAATTATCTCAATAAATACAACACAATTAATAAAAGCCTTTCAAAGTAATTATTTAGGATTTTGAAAAGTCTTCCCATCTATATTAACGTTTGAATGACTGAAAAATGAACTAATTAGGAATCGGCATCAAGTATGACAAGAATTGATAAAACTACAAAAGACCGTTCAGGATTAATCATGGACAATTAATGATATCTTCAGATTCATAATTAGTGTGGCGCTAGGATTTGTTGCAGAGTACGCTTAGCCAGATTATAGATATTCTCAGCAACTCGTATGGAATGGTTTCTGTATAAAATACTTTGTTCCGTTTTCATTTTCTTCAACTAATTATCTAGCTGTTCGAGAGTTAGAATTTGTCTTGCGTTTTGCGCCTCAATTTCGATGACAGAGTCCACCAACATGTCTATGAAAGACATCACTACGTGGAAGTCCTGTAAATACACAACCACAGTATAAATGAATTAGTGCATATCCTTTTATGGATTTTTGTGGGATTATATTAGGTCAGACTATATACGTTATAACTAAATTACGCCAAGCCAATGATAACATTGAGGATATTGTTAATGAAAAGATGCTACGGGCAAATGACGGCCATACTTGATGTTGTTCGACGTAATTCGCATTTGCTCACATCGTTCTATGTCTTCCGGTAATTGCTCAATTTTCAGATCCCGGGATACGTATTTTAATGTTTACAACGTATATGACCAGTCTATCAGACCCGTGTAATTGATAACTGGTACAGATTATTCAATTTCAGATGTGAGAAAATATTAGTAACTTTTGAGAAAGCGTTAGAAAAATTGGACTTTCCAATGTGAGACATGAAATTGAAGCCTGTACAATTCTAGAGAATTGTCTTTGATGCATCAACATATTCTTTTCTAAAAATGTAAATTCTACGAGATTTCGAATCTTGTTTCGAAATAAGTCATTTATTTGATCAATTCGGATAATTTGTTATTTGATTAATTTTTACAAACATGGCTATTTCGCGTGGTAAATTATTGTAATATTAATTCAATTATCATAAGTAAATCTGTTCAGATGAAATTAATTTCCCAAAGGATCTGTTTAAGTTTATTTCTCTATCTCTTGTGCTAGTGCTCAAATTTTCAGATTTTCACCATGCATGGCTCAATAAGACAAACACATAAGCGATATCAAAAACTTATGCATTCATTTTATTATCATTAATATTACCACTATCATATCAATTATTTAAGATAAATTCCATTCTACATAATAAAATATATTGGTTGCTCAAAATCAGAATTCTATAGTTTAACTGTATTTCATTTTTTTCAAATTCCATAAAATGCTATTTGAGCGAACAGTAGATAAGTGGTGTCGCTTTTAATTTATTCCCTTGCGAAATATCCATGTTCCATAGTCCAATAGATGCACAAAACCATGTGATAATTTCTTCTGCGTCATTTGCTCGTAAAATTATTTGCATTCAACAAATTGTGAGCAAATAGAACAAATTGTAACCAACTATTTGCTCACGCATTCATAAGTTATTTCATAAATTGCCCTGTCAGCATTTGAAATTATTTCAAATATTTATGTGTGTATCTATCAGCATCTATCGCGGCTAGATGTCACACTTATTTGAAATAGAATATTATAGCAGAACGGTTTGGCTAATTCCTGAGCTAGATGAAGGATAAACCTGAATTTTAATAAGTTCTGCATACAAATTACAATCGTTAGATATATTTTACAGAGCATATCTCGAACGAATGTATTTGTTTTATTGGCTTTGGTTGAAATTATAAAGCCTGTTACAGACGTAAGGTAAAAGCTGCATATTGTCATTTCTACTAAAGTTTTACTTTAACCCGCATTTCACAGAAACACGTTTTTAACGATGTGCCACACGAGCCGTACATCTCGTTAAGCCTTATATATCAAAATATTAAAAGCAAAATACTCCTGACCACTTTAGTATGAGACGTGGTGCGTAAAAATAATTAAATATTCATATACGCGTCAAATATATATGTGTGAAAAGTTGGTAGAAAGCTGAAAATTGACAAAGAAACCTTTGTCTAAGGTATTGTGTATTTCATGCATTTCTGAATTATATTTAATGACCGTATATGAATAAAAACGGTTTGTGTGTCCTTTGGCATCATATCGTCGGCGACTGTTGGCATAACTTCGTCGGCTAGTTTAAATAAAAGTTCCGAAAACACTCATGTAACTTGAACTCTATGCAGGAGGTTTCTATTTATGACCTCAAAAAAATTTTTTTTTTTAAATTGGAAATATTTTCACGGCGGATGTACTTTGGTCCGCATCAAAATTCATGCGCCGAGTAAGTGACGGGCTTGTGGGATTGAAGTATGTTCATCTAAAAAATGACACCGTCTGTGCTTATGGCTTTTATTTAGCATTTGTATTTGGTACGATACAAGTTTTTCTTAGATTAATTAGATTAAAGGATAGATAAAGATCTTTAACATACTTTTCGCCCCCCCCCCCCCCCTAAAAAAATGCAAAATCGGACAAGTTGAATTCACATTAACCATGACAGTCGTCCTATTGAACGGCGCAAATCCAACTCCGCAACATATGGACATCTTGGACATTTTGAATTTATCATAAAACACATTAATGTAATGTGATTTCTTGTTACTACGGGGACGGACTTTAAGTGAATTATCTGAGTGATATCTGTGAACGTTTTCTCTGTTTTAATGTACACTTCCTTGAATAGTGCAGCTATCTGTTTGCTTGAGTGCCGCGAAGGTTGAGAAAATAAAGATGAAAATGTGTTTTAGCAAATAGAAATGTTACTACTTAAGATTAAGCAATTTTAGCTTTTACGACATCACAAAATAATCACATGATTTCATTGTTTAGTTCCTGTCTATGTTGCTTCGTAATTTCTTCTTGGCAGGAAATGGTGCTCGAATCTAAATGATAGTTCTTTTTAATAATGATACGATCCATTGTATGCGTGCATGTTTTAAGATATGATTGAAATAAAGTTTAGCCAAATATTGTTAATACATTTGCCCAAAACCATTCCATTAATACTTCTATATCTTAAAAGAATGCAAAGGCGAAATGTAAGTGATGACAAGTTAAACAAACATCGCAAATCTACCCCTTGTATAATCAAAGCGCTGATAGCGCTGGAAGAACAGGGTTTGATCCTGAGGTTAGACAGTTGTATTATCAGCAACAGAGTGCCACACACACAGCCACGACTGTGGTCCATTGGTTTATTATTTATCATTGAAAATAATAGTAATTTATTTACATGCATGTTTTAGGCAGTTTGTTGATTATTGATATTGTTTTTATGAAAACTACATATACTTATGATTTGGAATTTTCATGTAGATTTGTTTTTTTAACACAACTATACTTTCTCTTTGATATCTTAGCTAATTATTTGAAAAAAATGTTGATATAAATAAAACAAATTATGCTACTACCCACCTAGGACCCCTCACTCCGTAAGCGAGCGTCATTACCGCTGCACCACTGATCTCCATGCTATGTAGGAGTTCGTTTTTAATATACATACAAACCAGCTGTCAATAGTACAGCTGCGCAGTAATCACATCATGTTCGACCTTTGTTTAAACGCATTTCATTTGATTCCACTCATTAAGCAACATAAATTACATTATAATCTTTACACCAAAGTCGTTTTATATCGATAGTGTGAACCAGATATGGCCGATTACCGTCTTCTCCTTGGAACTATTTTTTGGCGTTTGGTGATGAACTTCTTCATTGGTTGTGATAGGGGAAGCCATGAAATCTATTTTTAGATTCTGCTACAGATTTTGATTCTGTGAGCGTCGAAAACTGGTAGTAACCAAGAACAAGGTTGCAAGCAACCCTGTTCAAAAACAGTAAAGAATTTATAAAGACAGCGAAAATGACATACACACTGATATGGACTGAGGTTGGAGGTGGGGGTCGGGGTCGGGGTTCGACCGCTAGTTTAATAAAAAGGTGAAACAACAATTACTATTAATAGCGAAACGACGACGTTAACTGAAATATCTGTGGTTGCTTTCGGAAAACGTGGCACTGAAGCTAGAAATGGGTAAACGTATCGATATCGCTATTGCAGAGAGCGTCGTGTCCTTCAGTGGCAGTAAAATCACTGGAAAACTTCAGTAGTGTCCGTTATGGCTTTATCTCGGCTCTCTCTCTCTCTCTATCTATCTATCGTTAATTGACAATTGATCAGTATTTGTTTGAGCTTTTATGAAACCATAATCATACCATGTAATCCAGTGTACAAGCGTCCGCTTATTAACGTCTAACACGCTCGGTGATTTCGCCGCCTGTGGACCTTAATTTCCTGCACGTTAGGTTGTATTTGGCTAAAACCAAATGGGGAGTATATTGGTATGGCGCTTTGGACTGCCGTAGAATAAGTTCATATTATTATTAACAATAAACAGAATTATTTCCGTATGTTCTATAAATAAATAAACAACGCATGAAGGTGACATTGAACCAGGGGGTACGTTGTTGCTTTAAGGTTAGAGTAAAACATTGATTTTTGTCAGTTTCCCTGGTAATAATAGGTTGTGTGGTTTTTTGTTAATTAATATTTGTTTGCAATTAGACACCTATTTAGGATCGAATAAAATTATATCACCTTAAGTTGTTTCAAGGAAAAAGACGCTCTGTTACTTCTTTTCTTAGCTGAATATGTGGGTAATATTAGTTAATTAAAGGTTTTATTTGCTAATGATGGAAGTCTGTAAATAAACGTTCATTCGACTAATTTGTAAAGATTTTTTTATTGAATAAAAAATCTTGTTTGTTTATTTCCTTTATCATTGCATTTGGCTGTGGTTCTGAACACAAAATATTTATTTATCTGTTGTTTCACGGCCCACCAAACAGAGCCACCAAAGAGGAAGATGCATGAGAACTAGGCAAATATTTCCCTTCTCTTTTAAAAAACGGGTCGTATTATGGGAACAACCACGGCGGGCGGGTGATTTACGGGCGGCTTCCACAACGGTGTCCGCTCTCTAATTCAATCAGTTTTATTCGGATCTTCACCGAACTTGATAGAAATGTTTATGAAACCCCGATCAAATTCGAAAACCAGCCCAATCGACCCAGGCTCTTTTTAGTTATGGCCCTTGACGGGCGTATTTTGTGACCTGGCACTCTTGTTCGAATATATTTTCCTGATTTTTTATCGTGCGCGATGTGAAGCACCGATACAAACCTCACCCTTTTCTAGACAAAGTACTTGGCTCGGTAGTTGGAATGGGGACACTGAAAAAGCGTCCTTGAAAAAATCAAAAGGAGGAGCCGATAATCGAACCCACGACAATTCGTTTAGTAGTCATGTACCACTGAACCATTGATCACCTCATGAACACACGATAACACGACCACTTTTTTGTGAATCAAAACAATCTTTGTTAATGAATAAAGCAAAATTGAATCGTTTATAAACATACAGTTGTAAGTGTAGTATGTTGTACGATATAAGACCCGCATAGACGTCTAAATATGTCATACACTAAACATGCTGTAATCCTAGTTACTTGGTTTAAGCAAATCAATAAGTTAATTGATATATTTCAAAAACAAATTAGTACTTTGTACTGACTCGTTATATGAATAATTGGTCTCATTCAATGCATTTGACGAAGCTTTGATATTTAAAAACGTATGAACCCGGAAATGAGCCAATCCGTACATTGCAAAACATTTCCTTTGGAATTGGTATTTAATTATTTGTCGATGCTGCACTTAGTTAATTGATACAATACAACTTAAAACATGCGATAGTTTAAGCCCGAAATAAAGATTTGAATAGTTTCTTCAAGAAGGCCATAAAACATTGAAAAAATACCAAAAATAGATGCGTTGATAAGATTGCACAAGCTCAATCTCCTCCTCCATGCTCTCTCGCTCTCTCTCTCTAATAGTTTTTCCGTATTGCTTTTACCACCTTTCGAATAAAAACTTTTGGATAACATTGAATGAAATACACCACAAAAGATAGTTCGACCTTTAAACTGCTATAATGTTATATGTAACACTGCAATAGACCAATGTTAGCAAATACTTCATAATCCACCATTTCCTATTTTGTGACGCTGGCTTTAGATTTGCTGAAGGCGTTTGTTTATCTGTTGTTTAACAACACATTCGACAGCTATGGTAATTTCAGAGTGGCCCCAGATAGGGGAGATAAGATCCAGGAGAACCGGGTAGTTATATCCCTATTCTTACTTCGAGATAGTTTCCTGTTTTTTTTATCGTGCCTTGATATTTCCAGTTGACCTGTATTTCCGAATTTGAAAAAGGGGAACATGTTCTCCAACTTAACGACCCTATATTTTGTGGATATCAGCGAAAACCAGGCATTTATTTTTTTAACCCAATGCTCCGTTCTTGGTGTCTGTTTGTTTTACTACACCGTTCAGTATGTAGTACTGAAATAAAATGACAAAACTGCTTGTTAACTATGCACATACTATAGCTGAATTAGTTTTAAGAATAAATCATTTGCGTAATAAGACTTACAAGTCCCAAGCCATTGATTACAGATTACGTTATATAATGCAAACTTTTAGGAGTTAATTTAAGAAAACAAACACAATCTGTCTTAGAAAGTTCATTAACTTTTTTCGGTTTTTATACTGGCTTTTACCCTCTCTTGTTATTATGTTTAGTTTTTGTTCAATATCTAGTTACTAATTATCGTTAGCACCCAGCTCTGTAAGTATAGGGAAATCAAATTTAACAATTTATTGTCACCAAAGATAGTGCGAATTCAGCAATAATATCTGTATGCTTTTATGTAGAATCGAATAGTTCGTTTACTTTGTGATATCATACAAGAATATGTCAAAATTAGAAAATGCTGTATAGGGCAAAATGTGGGTAAAAGTGGAAATATCGGTTTTGTCAAACGAAAGAGTGTTAAGATTCGTTTGTTAAGTTTGTTCACAATAAGGAGTTAAAAGTAGCGCTAACAGACACAATGGAATAAACCTCTGAGCAACGTCGAGGACTGCTGAAGCAGCTTCGCCCAGCAATTTATTTACCGTTATCGGAGAGAAAGTAACACTTTAGAGCTAAATGAAGGAGCATAATTAAAAGGCTTGGCCGTATATAGAGACCATGTAACGACATTGTCATTGTTCATTTACTGATTCCTCAAACTGTTGACATATTAAAGGATTGATACTTGGTATGAGAATTGTTTCTTTCTAAATGGGAAGGGCAAAACGAATTAAGACAACGATGTCTCTACGAAATGCTCACCGGGAATGTAATGAAAGGAGAAAAAATCCGCAAAAAAACGTCACAAAGTAAAGAATTATTGTCAATCCGAACTGTTATATCTTAAACGTGAATTGAATTACTTTTATGATGTTCATTGTAAAACTAGATTTTAGTTTCATTGGCACTATGTTTCAGTTGGTTTAATACGGTTTTTCAACAATCTTTCAGTTATATACGACGTTTGGTTCACCTAATCAGTATTCCTGGACACTATTCTTACCAGTGGTTAATGCACTGGACTTGCAACCCCGCAGATCCGGGTTCGAATCCCGGTCGTGGCCGGCCATACCCTCCCATGACAAAAATATCGATTTTCCGCCATGTTCAGGACATCAGGTTTGGCGAACCGGCCACCGTCACTTGAGAAACGTCACTAAACTTCTGAAACAGATACAATTTATGAAAACGGAAAATCTTAACCTACCTCGAAATAACGTTTTGTGATCATTCCTGACAAGCAAAATAAAAAAATCAACTGAATTAGGCAAAGTAAGTCTGAATGTGACCACTCGATGAATGTTTTAAATCACTCTGACGATGAAGTAGATGCTGAAAATGACGCCATGGTTGACGCAATTAAAGGAAAAAACTGATCTTGTAATTATTGTGCGATATTATGCTTCGGATCAGTTTGTTTACCAGTATGCGATCTGACATTAACTTTATTCAAAATGTTGCTCATATCTGCAATGTCTGAATTCATCTCTTTAGAAACTGTTTAAGGAATTATTGTTGATCGCGTGCTGGTCTCTGATATTCTCATTACAAGCATAGAAACTTATACTGATGCGTTCCAATATTAAATTTAATGATCTGTCTTACAACTATGAAGACGGTTAACGATTTGCAGAGATAAAAAAAATATTTTTTCCAATCTGATGAGGCCCATCCCAGAATAATAATTAAACATAAAATGTCATATTTACATTTAGTATCTTAATTTTAAACTGGAATTAAAACAGAACGTACGTTAAATGTTTTAATTAAAGTCCTTGATTTATTTCATACGGTGGGAAAAGGTAGTAATAATTGGAAATGTACAATAATTGTATGCGAAGATTATGAATAACTTGAACGTTTTTTCTGGAAGTAACTATAATGTGGTCCTTGGTATATTCAAACCTATCCGTGTTAGAACAGTTAGTTTATATTACAACACAAGATATCTTATCGCTATCTATCTTTTTATACGCACACAAGACGTAAATGAAATTAGTACCGGCAATAATGGTCTAGCTATGACGAACACGTGTCCCTTGTGTCCTAAGAACAACAACTTGCATTTAATATTTTCCAATTTACGATTCATGGATTACAGAAGACTAACTCATTCAGTTATTTATTCTCACGCTTAAATCTGGATTTTTTGGTATATTTTTTTTATATTTGGCTTGCCGTTATGAAATTACCATAGTAATAGCTCGTCTGTTTTCGAAGAAAAAAACCTAAGTATTGCTACCACTGTGGCGTCAGTGTCTGCGTCGTCGTCGTGCAAAAACCTTAATGTCGCTCATAATTCAGAAACTATAAGAGGTAGCAACATGGAACTTCAGGTGGATAGATCTCACTGACGCGGTTAACAGATGAGCGTTGGTGCCGCTAGCAGCGCTCTTGTTTTTAATTATAATATGATGTTTACTCTTTTGAAATGGTCATTTTTTATGAAACACTACTTTCTTAAAAACACTCACCCCGAAAGAGCAATTCTTTCTCATACTGCATTCGATCAAATTCGTTTGTACTTATGATAGAAGTTTTAAGTGTTCTATCTTATAGTCGGTACAGAATATTAAATATTTTATTGCTTCATGTGATATGTTTGAGAAGTGGGCGAGAAATTACCTCGTAATAGTAGAACCTGTGGGTTGACAGTAACTCAAAGACGTTTCTGTTTTAGATGATTTTTATGAAGATAACAATACGTCCGTTAAGTATTTTAATGTCTAGCCAACATTACATAAAGACCGAAAAAAATCATTTATTGCATTTATTGCAGAAGAACCTATTTTCAAATGTCGATGGTGCCGTATACCGTGAGAATATTAAAGTATCATTTATTTAATTCTATCTTCCATTTCTAATACAGAGAGACATAAAGCAAGCAAAGGCCTACAGTGGTCCATATCAGTGAAATTTGGCACCCAATATATTTCGATACACATCCTAAAATCTGTCTGCGTCTTAGCCCTATGTCGAGTTATTACAATTAAACGACGGTTATTGTAGACACTCGGGTTATTACAAAAATACAATATATACCGTTAACGACAAGCCTAAACATAAATGAGTATGATTCCATCGGACGTTTTGGAGTTTAAAATTTGATAATATTTCTTTAAACAAGATGTCATTTCATACTGTCCTGTTATAATCGTTGACAGACGTTGAGTAGATCTGAACATTTCCTTACTTGTTCTCAGGATTTTCTAATCTAAATATATTCGGTCTATTTCTGAAGGGAAGATCATAAACATTCATGAACAAATGTATTGCCTATTCAAGTTTTCTAAAGGGAAAATCATTATGGACAAATGTATTGCCTGTACAACTTTTCTGAAGGGAAGATAATTATGAATAAACATATTGCCTGTACAACTTTTCTGAAGGGAAGATAATTATAGATAAACATATTGCCTGTACAACTTTTCTGAAGGGAAGATAATTATAGATAAACATATTGCCTGTACAACTTTTCTGAAGGGAAGATAATTATAGATAAACATATTGCCTGTACAACTTTTCTGAAGGGAAGATAATTATAGATAAACATATTGCCTGTACAACTTTTCTGAAGGGAAGATAATTATGGACAAACATATTGCTTGTACAACTTTTCTGAAGGGAAGATAATTATGGACAAACATATTGCCTGTACAACTTTTCTGAAGGGAAGATAATTATGGACAAACATATTGCCTGTACAACTTTTCTGAAGGGAAGATAATTATGGATAAACATATTGCCTGTACAACTTTTCTGAAGGGAAGATAATTATGGACAAACATATTGCCTGTACAACTTTTCTGAAGGGAAGATAATTATGGACAAACATAGTGCTTGTACAATAAGTCTAAAGGGAAGATCATTATGGACAAACATATTACCTGTACCATATTTAGCTTTTTCTGGTATTTCATTGAGCTCGTGCAATCCTTTTTGTTCCGTACTGTTCCGACGTCAGCGATTTAGCTATTTTCTATTTAGTTGTTGCTGTCATTTAGTTCATACAAGTCGAAAAGAGCATTATACACGGACAAACGTTTTGTTGATTTTTCTTTAAAAAATACATATGTTTGATAATTGCGACGGACAGGAGATTTATTGTTTCATTAAAGACATGAACAAAATCGATTGTCGTGGAATGTTAACTTAATGGAAATATTTAGTCAAGTTTAAATGTCCATTCAAGCCAAACATAAAAACACAGATTGTGATGATACGAAAACGATACCAAACGCAATCACAAATGAAAGAAAAATCTAAGGTAGTCCACTTATCATGGTATTCATTCTGAGAGGTGTCATTTCTTTCTGTTGCGTCTCAAGTTCATATTCTTTACTCACACTAAATGAACTAAACATAAATGAATAAAAAACTTTATGATAATCCATTATGAGATTTGTCACCATTTGTTAAGCCCATTCATTCATATGGCGTTTGCATTTTTTTAATACAAAAAATATCAGCTTTTAAATAATTCACTTTTAGAAACAGACGCCGAAAGAGATATGCAAATGGCGGGAAAGTGGTTCATGTCTTGATAATGCAGGCATATTTCTCGCAAAAGGTTGAATTTATGTTTTGTTGTAGCAAAACTTTGCATTTTATCAGACGTCTCTTTTGGCAGGATATGCCGACAAAAAGTGGACCCTGGTGCCATTCGCATATCTAGAGATTTGCCATGTCTGAATATGATGTGCAAAATGTTATAGCAGTTTTTCACAAGCTAGACCCTGAATACTTGAGCTCTCCAGTCGTTCAATTGCTTCGTCCTTACTTCATTACTTTATCATAGTACTGTTAACTCTTGTGTAAAACTACTGCCACCAAAGCAATCAGATGGAAGGAAATGAAATGGTTTAATGCAGAACCATTGCTACTAATTTGAACATGGTATGGAGGTTGAAATGTTAAATTCACTGACAGTGTTCAGTCAGTTCAACAGGTTGTACGTACTGCTAGTCTTGAGTCTTATCTCAAGTAATCCACGCATTTCTCAAAGGCATTCCCACAAGCAATAGATATTCTCTAAAAGGTTTATATAAGCTTCACACATATCCTGTGGAAACTGCCAGTCGTTTGTGAAGAAACAGGAGTAGTTATTCACCATTTAGACAGTACTGGAAATAAATTCTTGGAGAATTGTAATTTTGAAATCGTTATATAGATTAAACCCTAGGAGTTCGGTCCAAGGCGGATACTTCAGTTTTTTTGTAATGTTTCCTGCATTTATTGTGTTGTATATCATAACAAGTCATGCTGATTAGCTTTGCATATATCAGATTTATCGTGGCACTTCCTTTGAGTGCGTTTATTTCTGTAAACAATCATGTACCTCATACTAGAAACGTTAAAAATACGTCAGGGTGATTGACAATTTGGTTACGTTTATGAAGTTGTCTTTCTATCTTTCTCGTTGACCACATGATAACCCTTAGCTCACGATAGTTTACATCATGAAAACGTAGGCGTAATTTATCAACTATACGTGATAAACTTTTAAACGCTTCAAATGTTTTTCACGTCAAATACGTTTGCATAGGTATAGTATCAATACGACTGTTTATGTACCTTTTGTTTCACATTACTTTTGTTCACACTTCATGTTAATTTTAAATCGTGAAATTAGCGAGAGCCCTATTGAACCTGGACATTAAACAAATATGATTTTAGAGAGTGCAAATAAGTATTCAAGTATAAAGAAAAAAACAGATACGGTGTAGCTAATTGTATCAACACTCACAGTTGGACATTCGCCGTCAACGGCCAAAGGTATAAAACGAATTTGTTCAGAAGTGCCAATTTATACATAATAATCAACTAGTTTTTTTCAAACCTTTTTAACTCTGAAAATGTTTTCATCTTCTTGCAAAGATTTCTATCTTGTTGAAATGAATATTGTCATCATAGATTTATGTATACTAATGCCTAACGAAATTGTAACCATTAGGTTTAGTAAGATTTACTGCCCCGCCTCATTTTCGTTTCTTAGCTGAAACAGTTTTTATAGTTTGATCAATGGCAAACATGTCATCAGCTAATACTGTTTTATTGTGAAACCGCACGAAAAGAATTGACTCGTCTCGCCAGACGGTGTTTGAGTCTCTTCCAAACGACACCGATGGTCCCTGGAGTCATTTTGTTAACCTTTTAATGATAAGAAGTCAGTTTTTCTTCTGTAAAAGTGTATGTGAGTGTGGGATGTTGTCCATTAGAGCTAATGTAGTTATTTTAAGTCCTAGTTTATGATTGTATTTAACGAGGTCGTAAACATACTCTTTAAAATCATTGTAGTTCACTTACGGAAATTAAGCAAGCTCTTTATAGACAGTTCTAAATCGAAATCCAGTTTTATGATCTCACAAGTTCAAAAATGATACACGTGCGCACGAAGGTGCTTTAAATTCACCCTAATACTTCCGTGGCATTTAAAACAAAGCATCGAACTAAAACAGTCAGTGAGCATGTATCAACTACATTTGTTACTCATTTAATAGCATCTTCAATGTAATTTGCAGACGTGCATTTCAATTTTTGTAGAGAAAATTAACACCATGGAAGCTGATTAAACACAAACACATTGTTTAACCGAATTTCTATCAAGTAGTAATTTCTGTTATAATTAAAGCTTTTAAATTAGATCCAAATAAATTATGTAAACATTTAAAAGCATTCAAACATCCATGAAGGCAACACATATTTTTTGATAATTATCTCTGAGAAAATAACAACAACGAAGAATAGTAATGGCCTCGCTTCACTTCTGTTCCTTCGATTTCAGTCATACCACCTTGTACCAACAAAGATACTTTTGCTCGGACTGAGCGCTTCATCTTGCCATCAATCATGGCATTCAACTATGCTCCTCGTGATTTTGTGCTTCGTCATAATTAAAGCTACCATTTATTTTCTGATTAGTTTTCAATAGTTCCTATATAAACTTTATAAACAACAAAACATCGCTTGACACTCAAGTACTTCAACACCGAAAAATCCATGCTAACTTTTGACCGCACTGAATAAATAACGCATGCTGATTGGCTACAACCGTCATTCATAGTAGTTTAACCAATCAGACGACAGGTTTCCTTTGCATCATTTTGCTGTTAACATGGTCGCATGGGTATTCAAAACAGTTAAGTTTCCAGCGATATTTTGTTGTTTTCGGTGTAAATAGTATATGTGCAACAAATCTGTTCTTCAAAAAGCAAGAAAACAAGTTTACCTATTGCAGTAAGCATTTTTGTCTATGTATGAAAATAAAATAGTTATTGTTTCGTACCTGTAGGGAGAGGGTCCAAAACGACATGTGTGTGTCAAACTTTGGACCGTGTTTCGTGTGTATTGTCGATTTTTGTCAAATAAGAGTTCTGACGCGTAGATAAAACCTTCCTGCTGTCAACCACAAGAAGAAAATAGTTATCTGCTCGTTTTTTATTGCAGTTAAGCATGAGAGTTTCGCATATCTGTTTATTTAACGTTGGGAAATTCATTGACATGTTTGATCTGTTTAAAATAATTACCCATATAGACAATACACTAATTAACCATTTCATTTATCATTAGACATGAACAACTTAACTTTGATAATGTTTTAAATCCGTTCGGTTTGGGTCATGAATAATTATAGTTTGTTACGGGTTGGTCGATGGTCAAGTGTCAACGCCCTGCACTACTTAACGAAAGGTTGTTGGTTTGAATCTCGGCCTAGCCTTTCAATATTTCAGTGACACTTTTTCAGTGTCCTCATCCAAACTATCGAGCTAAGTATTGTGTAAAGAAAACCGGAGGAAACGGGTGAGGCGTGTATTGGGCTAAACACCGGGCATGATGAAGAACCAGGAAAACCATTTGAAATGAGTAGGGACAAAATACCTGGTTCTCCTGCATCTCCCCTCTCTCTTGGGCGGCTCTGGAATGACCATTGCTGTCGAATTGGTAGTTAAACAACAGATAAATAAATAAAGCATGGTTTGTCTTATCAGATAGAAAACATATAGACACATATAATTGTTTGTACAATGATACATATTTCGTTAGACCTAGTTTCCAGCCACCATCTATTGAGACTTTATCGAACAATAAACTTTCAGAATATATATTTTCACTCACCGGTATTATTTTTGATTTAGTATCTTAGACGATGAAGTTGAATGTCTCCTTAAGGGATTTTATGCAATATCTTATATGAAACATTAAAATAATTATCAAAGTTGGATTCTGGATTAATATCAACCGTCACAGTGCTAGGATTGTTCCTTTAAAGTACAATGTTGCTTGCAGGCAGGAATCTAGCCATTCTGTAAAACAATTGCCTTGTTGAAGCTGATTAATGAGTACATAAAATCTCGTGGCTGTGTGACTCGGGACAGTTAATACAGAGATTTTAAATTGTATTACTCTCATTATAATGATATTGAACGGAACATGACCTTCCGGCAGACTTGTGTGTGGATGTGTAACTGTTGCTAATGCTTTAAGAAGTACGATGACAATATCCTGGCAGATTTCCTTGATACGTTACTGTGGTAAATTTGTTGGAAATTATAGGATGAATTTTAATAGTTACATCTTACTAGTTTTTATATTTCTTCTCAACTGTATAGCATGGTCTCTTTGCATGAAACAAAAACATGCTCCCAGGTCTTGTACACTTTGTTTTATGGTGAATGGGTGTTGAGATTAATGTTCTTTTATATTCATCATTTCAATCCACACAATTCAGGATACAATTTATTACCATTGGACATTGTGAAGTACCAGTGATTAGCAATAACAATTAAGCGAGCCATATAGACTAATTTTTGTGATTTATTTTCTGTTAAAAGGTGTTAAACCACCACATGATGTTAAGTGATGCACTGGGTCCACAGAGAGTATTAGAAGTCTCCGGGAAACATTACAGGCCAATTACTTCGACTATAATGCCGAACATTACACTGCTTTTAACACAATTATTATAGTAACGCTATTATCATTTCCTAAACGTTGTAAATGCATTGTTTTATAGTGCGATAGTCTAGAAAGTCTAGCTATTTAAGTTGTCAGGTGTTCTGGATTGGAAATCAAATAAATAGAAAATAGAACTACCAGACTAAGATTGTTCACAGATAACCAGACATTAGCATGCTGTATATTTACAATTCCACGTTTTAATAGTTGATATTGGTTGGGAAATGTGATCCCAGTACTACGCGTCTGAAGGATTAAATTGATAAAAAATGAAACGTCATCTTATTGGAATCATCTTGGCCTTTCGTCACCAGCCACAATTATCTAGCAGTTTAAAGATCTTTCTAAAATTAAAAAAGAAATAAAAAAAAAGATTCTCAAGAAAGTCCACGTGTAACAAAAAAAGAATATTACGTCTAACTTCACCAGGGCCAAAAGTTATAAAACTTAAGATCGGTCTCCGAGCTAAAATCTCGTATCTTGTCTTATGATGTTTCTAAGTTAATTTTGACCAGACAATAATGCTATAACTGATACATTAGTCTGACAGTATAATTAATCTTAACTTGTATTGAAACATCAACCAGCTCTATTATTTCCACCATAGTTCTTTGAGAATAGAAGGAAGATTTGAGCTCGGTGACTGTTCCGTCCTCGTGGACAGAGCCTGTGGCTCTATGACAAACAGCTTAATATTACGGGCTATACGTTTTGCTAGATTTTGAAGAAACAATTATTAAGAGTGGTACAGAATTAACGGTTGATGGCATATTAATTGTTGCTTTGACAAACTTCGTTTCAAAATGTACATCCGAATGCATTTTATGGTGTTCATTTACAACCTTTCCAATAGTCTTAGTCTGAAGTGCACCAGAATCGTGGGTGAAAAGGGTGTTACATAAGATGCAGTACCATTTCTACAAGAAATATAAGCTTCTCTTTGTTTTGCTACCAACACACCTTCTGGGAGAATTAACTAAATACAATTTACTCCGATCTGATCAGGTTAGTCACTTGACCATTGTTGCCTAGATACATATTGTTCATACAGTTATTTGAATGTATTTTTTGTGTTAAGTCGCTCCAAAATCCCAGGTCATAATTATGAAGTCATTTTCCACGTTAAGAAAGACTTTTAAGTAATGCCAACGACCGTAAACCAGCAGAGGGTCCGTATTCATAAAGCTCATAAGGGAAATGTTCCTTAAGTTTGAGGATTTTTCTTAGATTTCTATGATTTTCCTCTGGATAGGAGGAACTTCCTTAGGTGCTATTTATGAAACTCTTTGACTTAAATTTTCTCTAAAGTTGATTGATTTTCTCACATCTGATTTTTCTGGCCACTTGTGGGGCACAACGATGAGTGACATGTGAATATTAATCAGAGCCTCTTACCACTCAATGTGCTCGTTGTGTAAATAATCTCCTTGATAATGTTCAAGTATTGTACACTTTGCTAAAGCTAGAGCCAACTATTTTACTTGTTAAGATGTCTGATTTTGCTTAATGGTGTTTAAAGATAGCTTATATATCTCGAGACTGCATCTCTTTTATCAATGAAATATCAGGTATCTACTTCAGTTGAGTGTCTTACAGAAAGCATTTTCCTTAAACAGTCTCGGTGAACTTCTGTTCTCATCAGTGAATGTGGGCGTTGCTTCTAAATATCCGACTAAAGGAATTGCACAATCATAGAGTTATAATTGAAAGTCAACGTTTGTATGGGATTTGGAATTTAGACTCTTGTCACACGAAGGAAATCTTCCCATGATTGAGCCTCATCTAAAGTGATGGAGGATCTTGCTAACCGTTTAAACACGCTAATAATAGATAAATTTCTATTTCAATAGAAACTCAACCTCTCAAAATACACATTTTTTCCACAAGTGAGATCTAGTGTTTGAAGAAAAAAGCGGCAACAGTTTATCAATTTGCTTTAAATTCTGACAGATTCTTGAGATGTTAAAAGCCTTATTTCCGCTTGTTTATAACGGATTCGTTTGTTGACAGAAAACGATGGAAATATGGAGAGGTAACGCACGCGAAACAAAGAAAAGATTGTAACAATGCATTATCGAATATTTTACAGCAGCTAACTGTAATCGATCTTTTAAGTCATTACCACAATCATGTAATGAAAGAATCCTATATTTTTTCTAAACTATTCATTCAAAATGACTGATTTATCTTAATTTTACGTAATTTCATTTTAATATAACGTGATTTGAAGTTTTAACCTTTGAAATAGGCAGATTTCTTAATTCTACTTGTGGCTTGTATGAAAGGTTGATATGCATTTTCCTTGATTTAGACTCAGGGTCGTATGTCGTGGTAACTAGCGTTATTTCATTGTATTAGATAAACAAGCGCTTCTTGAAACCAATGTTGACTATTCAAAGGTAGCAAAACAAGCGTCTATTACTCCTTGACACATTGCTACGTCATGTTGTGTTTCTGGTCTACAGTTTTCTTGGATTGCTTCACGTCTGTAACTCCGTAAATGACACAGCTTTCAACATAACCTAGCTGGAATGATACATGTACATTGAGGTTTCACGAATTTTAGCCTATAACGCCCACTTTTATCTAGAGTTGCATTGCAATAATCTTAGAATTTTTGTGATGAGATGATACCAATACCGACACCTGTTGTAGGAAGTAATATATTGTAAGAGGAGAATAAGACATTCAGACAGACAGGTTCTTGTCTACAGTTTGTGATAAACACGTTATCTAGTCATAAATGCCTAGTTAAATGATTTGACTGGATATCGAGGCTATTTGTTTTAAGTTACTACTCATTAACTTGATGTAATAAATGGTGCAATGTTTTCTGCTTCTATTTCATCTTATTAACTTACTGGACCCGAAATCAGTGTAACCGTTTTCTTAAATGTTGGCATCTAGCATTTCATTGACGACGCATTGAATAAATGGCGACGCTGATTCTGTTTTTATTCATCCACATGAACAAAATAACCATGTGTTGTCAATCAGTTTCCCTACATCAAATAAAATACCAAAATACAAAAATCTTGTTTTACGTTTATAACGCGCCGTCATGTTGCTTGGATTCTCTTCATATTTATTTCTTATCATGCCACGTGACTTTCAGTTCTGCTTAGAGGATATGACATCTTCTTTTCTTTTTTTGGATAATATTCAGTGTTTCCTTTGTCTACCTAGTGTCTTTGGACACCAGAGAGTATCTTTGTTATAAATGTTAGTTGATAATATAATGAATTTTTGATACAAGATATATCGAAACTTGACAAAAGTAATCTTTTAGATGAAGCAAGACACTTTTGTAAACAAACACTCGTGTATTCAAGTGCTTTTAAGTAACAGGGCGGGTAATAACGTGACTTTTGTTTACGGTAATATTGTGTCACCCGTAATGACAGTGCCCTGCAAGTAAAGCTATTACACATACTTTAGGTAGATCTGAGAATGGACGAAGCACTGGATGAACCACAACAATATGTCATCTGGAATTCATTAGAAGAAAAAATCTGGTCAAAATGTGACATTGATTCTATCCATGCGTATGAAAGAGGCGAAGATAACATTTGCACTGCAACGAATGTGTCAGATATTGAACAAGGCCTACAATTACAAGCGGTGCTTATTTTAAACAGTTCCGCTCAGTCTCCGCTTCCATCAATGCCAAGTAAAGTATCACTTACACTGGCAGATCGATCAACATTACTGTTAACATTTTATGAATTAACAAAGCTTTTATGGAACTAGATTTCCATTGATACTGACATTTACTTTGTTATTGATCGTGTAATTGAAATACATTTACTTTCAGGAAATCCTTTAAAATGTTGTGTGCAGATATATAAGCAACCGACTCATTAAAATACCCCGATTCCAACTTTTTTCGTTCATTAATTCAGTTTTTCGTTTACATGACAAGCATTTGAAATAAAAACAAAGGGGAAAATAATGCCCATCTACTTCCCTGCGGTTAGCAGTTTGGTTTGCGATTTCGCAAACCAACATTTTTAAGGCTGGCCTCTTATTTGCATGTTGGTTGACACGAGAGCAACACGCTCTTCAATTGATAAGATCAAGCGCGACTTTGCCCTGACCAAACTTCAATGGTCTCGAACTACCGCCTACTTCATTAATGATTGAACCGCGGCCATGTTCCAGTGGCTAATGCGCTGGACTTGTTAACCGGCGATACCTGAAAATTTGACAATAAAGTCTAATTTCCTCCATATATGGAGAAGTTGCTTGTTCCTCCTGGAAGGGTGAGTTAGTACTGCAAGGAAAACTCGTTAGGTCAATAGGCCTCTGTATATTATCTTATCGTTGAAAATGGTGTTAAATCAACTGACACTGAACCATCATTTATGTACATACGCTTATATGACTAGAAAGAATGCAATTATTTCAGAATTCAAAAAATGAAGCCTGATTTTACCTTTCTGTCGGTAGTTTGGTACAAATGTATTGACCATTTATGGTACCTCGTTAACCTATTTCTCTTAATTTGTTCATTCATTAGTATGGGTCTTGTTCAAAACCCAGGGATTCGTGTTTTCTCTACTCCATATTTTATTACAAAACATTGATTTTGTCATACTGTAAAACAGCCCTTACCACAAATATTAGCTTACATTATTAAGCTATCTAAAATATGAAACAAGTTGAATGAAACAATAGATCAACAAGTGAAGCTTTCCTTATTAAGACAAAAATGATCTTTAAGTTCAGAACTATTTCCGCTGTTAATTGGCTTTAAGTTTCCGATTCTATTCAACTTAATGAGAATCGAAGAACTGAATTATGCAACATTAATACCAATAAATGTCGGGAGTGCAGTTTCTGATTGTTTCTTAACTCAATGGAAGTAAGAAACATTGATGATAATACAGAGAGTTTTGAAATGTCTGCCGTCAGGTAATTTCTAACAGACGACAAATAGAGTCACTTTTCCTCTTTTTTTTAAATATCTATGTATTTCTTGATTGTGTTGTCCTTATTTTAAACAGTTAGTATGAATGTATTAAATATGAATTAGAATTTAGATCGTGTATTTCAAAAATATTTCACAACTGTGTTACAGTGTACTCAAAATGTTTAAACAAGATTTTGATAAGATGAAATTGGTTTCCTTTACTAGTATTTATTTTTTGCACTTATAGTTTTAAAAGCATCAACTAAAGTATGCCATTTCCAGCCACGAAGCTTTTTAATAAACATATATTTTAAAACTAATATTCTTTAGATACATCTAGATTTGCCAAATTTAACCCCCCGAAATATATAATCTATTCAAGAGTATGATATCAAAATATCTTTTTTAACATTGGAATATTGTAAGAGTGTTGTGTCATCAAATCTCGTATTTTAACGTTTTCACTGTTACAGTTGTGCTTTGCATACGTATGTTTTGCAGGCTATTCTGTTAAACGATTATACAATTTGTTCCTGGATCTAAAACGAGTTTTATTTCTTTTTAAGAATCTATAATGATACCACTCTGGAATAAATGTCACCTTTTTATTAACAGATGTGTCGGAATCAAAATGATATTCGCGTGCAAAATCTCCAGAAATTTATCCTGACGCTATCTTTTTTTTCAAAGAAAGACCAACTCTGTCTGAATACCAGTAATTTAAACAATTATATTAATTTCGGTCAATTAGGTATCGGCTTTCTCTGGCATCAATGCTTATTTAACTTACAATGGTAAACTATACTTGTGCCATTGGCCATTGTCGATGTTCTAAAGCCGTTTCAATACTCTGTATGCACAGCTATTGTCAGGCCGTCAGCCAATTACCTGATACGTACATAGACGATTTAGTTGGCAGGGATATTTATCCTTTTATCGTCGAGTTCTTACGGGCAAAATCTTCGTACATAACACCAACGTGAACAGTTTATGACTTTTTGAAATAATTTCAGTCATGTTTGTTTTGAAGTCTCTGGTATCTTAATTTCTATTTTATGTGTATTATTTTACATTTTCTCAGTATGTCCCTATCAAGCATCATGGGTAGCCCCTATGCATCTTTTTGTCATCGCCTCTTCCATGTTGATTCACGCCTTATGGTGTAAAGTGCACGGGCACTAACTGTGGTCATTCTTGCGAAAACTGCATTTTAAAATATATCGTGTTGGGTTAGTCTCTGTTCAATGCGGTAGTAATGTGTCTGTCTGGAACTTCTAATCTAGGTTCAAATTACTCTTTAACATCGCTTTATTCAAAGAATATGTCTATGACATCAAATAATTCATTTGGTAGGTGTTTCTTTTTATAAGGTTGTCTATAGTTGATACGTACTGTCAGTGTATTATAATTGTATCTTCAAAGGGAAAGAGGAAATTCTTTATTTACTACTTTGTAGAGTGTGTGTCAAAGAAAATGTACATAATTATATTAAACGTACCATATTTTGACGTAAAGGATGTACTTTTAAGGTCTTTAACTTTGTTGACACTTTGTATTTGATCTGAATTACATTAATCAAAGTACGACGAGAATGTGTAAACTCCACGACTTTCTGTCTGCATGTGTACTGTTGCCATGGAAATATGATATTTCAGTTCTGAATATTGACAATTGTAAGACCAAGTCATGTTGGAAAGACACAAGCTTCTTCCTCAGATAAACCAATATAGTCACCCCGTTTAATTTGACTATCTTCACTGGAGTTTAGTGTCACGCCAACAGCGTCTTTTCCTGCTGTAACGGTAGCGGCAGATCTAGGCGTACATCCAGGTAGAACTACTGACCTTTCGTAAGCTAGCTGGACAGATTTATCACATTTGAAGTTTTTTTTGGCCTTGGGTTCGAACTCACAGCGGTGATTGGTTAGTGATTGGAACTCTTAATATATATAATCATTAATAATGACGGGAAAATATATGTTAGCAAAATGATAAAAAAAATTTGAGTAAATGTGTTTGTTTATTCTTTGTAGAAACACTAATTATTTAGAGTGGTCTTTTAACGACTAAGTCGGTGAACTTATTATTAAAATGAAATAACAATTAAGAGCGGCAATCATTTTTAAAAGTAATTACCGCGGATGTGTTTGATTTAATTAAGCAAAATAATAGTATTTGCTAAAACTTTCTGCTGGTACTATAATTGAATATTGTCAAACCGTTATCACCATTTGCTGTTTTATGCTGGCATTTACGCATAATTATGAATATGCCTTTAATTAACAATGATCGTGTTAACTGTGATGACCTTTATTGAAATACATCTTTAATTATTTTTTATATTTTGCACGAAACTCGTTTTACTCGATTCGGTTTCAGCATCGTTTTCTAAATCTTTTGATATGTTCGTTGTATAAACGTTTGTACATTTTGTATTTAGGAATGTACGTGCAATAAATAAAAGTTTCTATACATTTATAAGAACAAGTTTTTTTCTTCAATTCAGCAATTTGCAACAAAATCCGATTTTTCTAGTTTATATGATTTATGACAGCCACGTGACCACGTGTCTTTTTTCATCCTGTAATCGTCTGTGATTAATCAATTATTCGTATTTATCGTTTTTATCACTACAGGCACAAACGGAGAAAGAGAACTGACAATGGCTTTCTGAATCCATGTTCTGATATAGCCTTGAAATAATACTATATGTATGTATGGTATGTGTTATAAACCCCTTGGGTAATCTTACACATGCACGGAAAGTAATATGTATTGTATATCAGTCAACTATCGGTCCCTGATCTAGATGAATTCAGAAACTAAACTAAACAGAAGACGATTCCATGTTAAAGTGTGATATTGTTATCTGTAATGATTGCATTGTATACATTGCTATGATATGTCAACTCATAAAGTGCTGTGTAGATAAGAAACTATTGGTTCAATTATGGTAAAGTTTGTCGACCTCTAACACTACCTCATCAAACAAGTTTACAATGTATATTCAAGTTTTATTTTTACTGCTGAACATTTCAAAACTTAGATTAGAACCATAACATCTTGTCTTGTCAATTGACGTACAAAACTTGATCATTCCATTACGAAAATGGGCGATTAAAGTACTTATCAAAGAACATTGGATGATAACACGCATTTCAGGCCGCGAAGCCTTTAAAAACTTGGTTACTAAAATGCATAATTACTGTCACAAGAAACAATGAGTGTTTTAATTAAAACCGCGTGCGATTCTAAATTGACAATAAGGAAAACCGACAAACTTCAAATATAGAACAGTAAGTTACACAACTCACTTCAATGTGCAGGCATAATCAATTAAAGTGTTACAAAGTGAGCTAATTTTACGAAGCAATTGATCGCGGAACAAGTCAAACAATCGACCTGGCTAAACTTTGGTTTTAGGTACTGAAAAACATAAACGTTCGCCTGAATTGATTGGTGTGTTGTTGTTTTGTTGTTGGCCAATCTCGGTTCTTTCGCTTGACTGACTTGTTTTACTTCAGGACGTTCCGCTTTTAGTCTCAGAATGAACCTACATTTTGTACTTTTTTAAAGTATCTTCATATAGAAACACGCTGAAATACTCAATTTGGAGACAATGTCGCTAGGTGTTTGTGATGGCTTTGTCTTAATTTAAAGTCTCATTAATATGAATATAAATGCAAAGATTAACGTACTCAATGACAGTCTTCAGTCAGAATGAGATCATCAGGGATAATGAGAAAGATATATATAGGTAACACAAAATTGTGTACAAATACACAACATACGTTAATAAATAGTTATATAGTACAAGATGCATTTAGAGCAATAATCTAAACGTTTGAAAAAGTAATTTGAAATAAGAATCATAACCTGCTTCCTAATACCAAGGATTGCATATATGTTCCTCCATATGTGGAGATGTTACCATCTCCTTGTGGAAGGGTAAGTTAGTACTGGTTAAAATATAGTCCATGAAAACTGGTTGGGTGAACATAACTGAAGTATCATTGAAAACGATGTTAAATCCCTAAAAAATAATAGCAAGCTATTATTTCCATTGTGGTCTTTGACGATAGGCAAGTTTCTTTGGAATTCGTGCAGTTGATACTTGACTTAAACTATCTGGAGGCTGTTACATTGACCTATGTTAGCTCAGTTAGTTCAGCTTTCAATAGCCGCCACTCGTTCGGTGCGCATGAATTTTGATGCAGACCAAAGTATACGTACTACATTTTTCTAAATCAGTCATGCAATTGTTAAACTAGTTCCCGTTCCATATTGCTCTGCACGTCTTTAAGTTCAGTTCCCACTTATACTTTCAGTTCATAGAAATCTTGCAAATTGTATTCTGTTCAATCATTTACTTATACAGCTGACAATAGAATCATTATAACAATCGATAGGAATAACACATCTTATTTGCAAACAAGGGGTAGTGAAAAACTGATACTAGTATCTTTAATCAGACTTACCGTTGAAACGGGTCCCAGGTTCCCAGTCCTTCAGTTACATTGGATTATCTCTATCAGATGACTAGAATACCACCGCTGTTAAAATAACACTATCGAAAGTGTAAAAAGTTACGGCATATATCAATGTTGTTCGTTTTAAACCCATTTGGTCCTCGGCTTTGTGTATTGCGAATTGCGTTTGTTAAAAAGTTGTATAACGGCCCATTCGACAGTCATGGTCATTTCAGAACCTCCCAGAGAGTGTGGGTGGAGAGAAGATACGAGAGAATCGGGTATTTTTATCCCTACTTTACAATTGGGTTTTCCAGGTTCTATATTGTTTCCAATGTAAAGCACCGAAACACGCCTCACCCCTTTGTGTGATTTTATAATTGGATGGGGGCACTGAAATAGCATCCCTGAAATACCAGAAGGCGGAGCAAATATTCGAATGACCTTTCGATCGGATGTCGAGCGCATTACCATTACGCCATCTGGTCACCCCAAATATTCGAATATTCGTATTAAGAAAATTAATTGTAGTTTATACGGATTATTACCTTTTAATAATGTGCTGAGTTGAAAGGTTTCATTCTGTCATGTAGACTCCTACAATCAAGTAAATTGATTTGAAAGAACCCCTTTAACAAATTAGTCAAGAACTATATGAATCAGAATGGTATCAGAATAGTAAAAGAGGTGTTGTTAAGCTTTTGAGTGACTGAAGTCTGCAACACGTACGTGATTATAAGTCACCGCTGGATTGCAATCACGTCTTGTTTTTGACGTGATTTGTGCTGAAAATGGAATCTTACATTAATACGATTTCTACAAAAATGCTAACGCATTGTCAACAGAAATTTCCTTTTCCACAATCAGAAATGAGTGTTTAATGAACCTACTCTTGGAAGAATCTGCACAAAGTTAATACATTTGACAGTTATTATAATTCCTGAACGTGATATCTAGCACTTCAAAGGCATTTTATAACAGGCGTGTGACAATCCCTGCCGTGCTTATATTACTTCTTGGACATTACATATTTGAATGTAAGAACACCCTGTCACCTCCTGGAGTTAATGAAGGGAATTTCACGGCTTACATTTGTTTTCACTACCCACTGGAGACAGACAATTCCATTAAAACACAGTTACTTGATAGAGTATACAAAAATACCCATTAACTAGTCAAAGGGATTAGCTATTAAAGATGATAGAAAAAAATGATACGATTTTAATATACGAAGAAAACGAAGAAATGAACAGGAGGGAATGACGTATCTGTGAGCTATGATGCTGTTTTCTGTCAGAAAACAAACCATTCGTATTTAGAAATAGTTTTAGATGAATTAACTTGAGTCGATGTATTTGTGTGATATTGTGAAGATGATCACATACATGCGTTCAATAATTATCAGGTTCGTTAACGTATTGTTCTTCGGAAAAAATATGAGTTTGAACAGATTTATTAAGTTTTACATGAATGAATATGTTCCTCTTGGTATTACTCGGATTTTAGTAAAATAACAGACAGAATTGTAACAAGGCCTCTCCATATAATCCGCGCGAACATAATAGGCCTAACTGAATCCATAAACGTTAAGAAACATCGCCTGGAGTAGAATACAACATTGTGTGTATATCTGTCTCATTGTCTCTTCAGTAATTCTCATCGTCTTCTCCTGATGATGTTATAGGTTCTCCTTCATTTGGTCATGTCATACATCGATTAAGATCGCTTGCATACGAGTACATACGATTTATGAAAAAAAAACTTTTCTTTTGGGAGGGGGGGGGGGATGTTTGTTCAAAAGCAAGGTGAAATGAGTGCGAGTATGTATAAATGTTATGTTTTCGCTGTTTTTGTGTTTTCCTTTTTTTCTTCCTTGATTATGTCACTTATATGTTGTTTATTTATATTTCTTTGTTACACCCAACATTCTTATACACTTTATGTAAATCCATTTAGGGATGTGATTTGATCAACAATGGTTATGTGACGGAGCAGACCAATGGGTTTACAAAAAAAGACCACATGCTAATTCGTTTATAGTTTTTGGCTTCCATGAATAGATAATTTACTTTAAATACGTCAAATGTTGTTAGAAGAAATCTGATAGGTTGCAGCTTCAGATGTGACTTGAATTATTATTTTTTAACTTGGTATGTGGACTTTTCGTGTTATTATTAAGGATTTGATGATGTGACTGTATTTTATTTGAAGAAGTTTTTTTTGGTGATGGTGGGGTCAATGCTATGTTTGTGGGTTAGTGTTAGTTTTTAGGGTTGGGTTTCAAAGGAACAGTGTAGGTCATGTTTATGTGTTAATCCTTCGAGTTTATTCGTCGTGATGGTTGATATATGGATAAGAAGTGTGTTTGTCAAGATGGTATTATTGGCCTGGGAGCATGTTTTAACCCGCAAATAATGCGGCGATCTTTGTTCACGCTTCACCATAACTGCGACAGTTTCGTGCAATAAGATATAAATGCTTAGCGTTTAACAGGCTAAAATTGTTTTCGAAAATGAACTTGCTAGGCGGCGAATGTGTTATACTTGTAAAGTATTTGCGTCAGTATCCATCGAATCAAATGTAGCACTGGGTTGAATAACATTCATTACATTGAAAACGTGAAAATATGGGCGCAATCATGTATGGAAAAGAATTAATCACATATTTGTATTTAATATTAATTTTTGGTGTGATTGGTATGATTTATACTCGATATCCTTTCTTGCATAAAGTAATGTCGTGGATATCTAGATATATATTTCAATATGTATGATCGTATACCACTCAATTTCTTTCCCACTTGCGATCATGCAATATTTCTTGTTTAACCTCAGTATGTACAGTGAGCAGTAACTATATACGTATTCAATTACTGCTTTTTATCAAGCGTTGTATGAACCGAGAGTGGGCTAGGGGACGTACCCTCCCCAACAAGTCTCTAATGGTAACCCAAAACGGCTGTCTATTTCCCAATCTGAAATTACTCCCTTCGGGCCTGTTTTCATCACGCGACAAGTTCACTAATAAAAAAATACGAACAGTAAACAACACTGTCACTAATGAATGTTCAATTACTAGACAGACTCTTAACTCACACAATGTGGTCTCAGACATATTTCCTTTTATTGCGAATCGTAAATTATTAGAATTCATTTCAAGCTGCAGTTCACCCTGATGAAATGATCAGATTAATAGACGCTTTCATTTTGTATTAATATCACCGAGACATTGGTACGAGTTCAGAAAACGCCGTATAATCATATGTGTTACACCATAAAGATTTATTTTATATAACATGCATGAATATGACGTTGATGCATTTCAGATAAACCGTCTTAATTTTCAGAGACTCCATACAAATGTTTTTATCATAATTGTATAATCATATAACAAATGATTTAATTATAAGTCTGATTGATATGTGCTAGAAAAACATTCAGTCGGAGGGTACTAGTTTATTCATTAATTGTTCTATTAGCGTAAATATTCTCCGATTTTGGTTTGTCATAATTGAAACTTTGTGTGGTGATTAAATACATTTGCTGGCCATGGCTGTGGTGCAGTGATTGATGTGCTTGACTTGCCACCCAGCAATGCGTGTTCTCGACAGGGATACCATTCTACGTAAAATTGGCAAAAATGTCGATTTTTCTTCACATGTGGAGAAGTTCTCGACTCTTTATGGAAGGGTAAGTTAGTACTGGTTAGAAAACAGACCCGGAACACTGGTCACGTGACCCGGTCGCCGTATAAAATTGTAACTGACATATTGCTGAAAAACGGCTTTATTCCGCCATAAAAATAATAAGTCGATTCAAACACATCTATTTGATTTGTATAATTAAAACAACCCCAGTTTACTTACGACCGACCCTCACGTATAGTTTACTTTTAGCATTAATGGTTTAAAGTTTGACAGAGGAAATGTAGTGATGGTCCTCTCTGTGGTTTACAGAGCCTGAACACTATGATAGAATCACTGACATTCCGTAAGCTAGCTGTCTCATTATGAATTTTCTCTTGTGTGTCAGATTCGAACTCTCAACGGTTAGGTGCTGGTAATTATTTAGCATTTTAGTAAGTACATTGTATTTAGAAATCACAACCACTAAACCACGTAGGCCGCCTAGGGTTTGGTTTTCCATCAAGTGCATGTTATTTAACAGAAACTTATACTATTATGCCATTCCATGCATACATAGTATGGATTGAATATATTAAACATATCCTATGGAACGGCGACTATAAATAAGAATCTGATAAATAATGTTTTGATAGTTCTACGAAAATAGAAGCTCCAATATCAATACTTGTCACTATGTTGTTATGATAGTTTTCACAAAATTCGATCACTCAGATCTTTATAGATAAAATGGCTAAATATTCATCAAATAATCTAATTTCCTCAACTAACACCGAATCAGTCTTGAAAGTGGCCCAACTAAGTATTGGTATAATGAATACGTCCTATCTTGCTATTGAAATAGAATTTGAAGGCGTAAATCTAACTTCTATTACACAGCAATCGAGGCACTTATTGTATCCTAACGAACCCCATTCAGACTATAAATACCAACAAACGACGGGGATATAAAAATCTGATCACCATCCAATTCCAGTATTATGCGACTGTTTTTATTTAATATTGTGCGGCAATTTATAAGATGATCCAATTTTGTTGTGTTTTTCTATGGGTTGTTTGGAGGCCTGGGTACTTTCTGTCGACTGCAATTATCACAGACATTTTATATCATCGCATATATGAGTTTTTTTGTACCCACGATTGTATTTTATATACGTCTGAATCCATCTAATTGTTGGTGACTTTGAAATGCTTTGTATAATATTATACTTCTTTCCCAGACATCCGTGTCTTTTTTGCTACACAGCCTTTCTTGTAATGAACGAATAAAAAAATGCAAAACTTCTGATCAACTTTAAAACTAGTAGAAAACAAACAAGCAAAAAAGGTCCAAGTTGACTGGAACTAGTTATAAATAACATGGTAGGTTATTGTGTTATCTTATAATGATAGCAATTACTAGTCGAAGAAAATTTCTCGGAACAAGTATCGCGGAATGGTAATCGTTGTTCTGCTCTTGGATGTTTAAAGACAAGTGAATTAGTCGATCGCTAGATCCAATGGACGGGGCTATAAGACATTCTTTTATGTCACATTAGGTGAACGAGTTCTCTGAATTCGACAGTGTATAATAGTTACACATTACAGATACATAGATATTTAGATATATTCTGACGCAGTTGTATCGAAAATATAAGCATACATTGCTATTGTAGATAATATGGTCATAAATATAAGAATTATGTCAAAGTCATGTTATTTATCAGGGTAGTTTGGTCTTATACAGGGGTTTTCTCGTGTGGAATTATTGATACTATATAAACCCAAGTGTAAAAAAGTTCAATTATTTTATACATAATCTAAGTAATAGTACATATAAATAGATAATGTTTTATGATATGCGAAGATTTAGAATTAAGCTTAGCCTGTCAGTTACTGAACTGTCATCAAACTTCAACACGATCAATCTTATTACATTTGTAAGTTCAGTAGAATATGAATAGTCTGAAATTTTGAAAAACTCTTTTCTTCTATCTCCGCTCTCAAAACTGATCACAGCACATGTTTGCTCGCACCGTTCGTCGCTAATTCTTGGATTGTTATATTAATTGCGTTATATGCATAATAAATGATATTTGTCGATCTCCTAAGACTTATACATTGAGCAGCAACCGACATTTTTTTCGTAGTTTTATTGTTGTATTTCCATGTCAATACCGGTAATGTATATGTCATGAAAATGACTTTACGCCATGTTCATGTACTTGTGTCGTAGGTAGAGTAAATATAGATATCATGGTATATATTGCAATGATCATGTTTTTATCTTGTACATTATCATTTAGCACATCTATTTGTTCTATTTGAGTGTTTTGTATTTTTCAACCTATAGATGTCAGGTACTGACTGCTCGTTATGTTTTCTTTAACTGGTTCTCGGAAATTGTACACAATTCTATATTTCGCGACGTACTGAATGTGCAAATTACAATTTCGTGCTTGACCAAAAGTATTTTTATTTGTCCTGGACGTCATACAAGGGGTCTTATTATCCAGTGAGCCGACCGATTTCTAAACGTCTATCTTGTATGTCATATCGCGGGGAGAAACTTGTTGAACACATTGTGTTGATGGCCAGGTGGTGTTTTAATATTTACTTTGAACATTCGATTTCTTTGTGTAGATGGCTTTAATTAAGAACAAATCTTTTATCAAACATAAGAATTAATTCATTTTAGCGTATTTGGTTTGGGTATCTTCCAAGAATCGAATTGTATAAAGGTGGACGTCTAGAAATTATCCGTATACGTATAATCATCCATCATAGTGTTTAGAAGCCCCTTTTATATTAAAATGATTTGTCTATTTCAGGGTGTCTCTCGTTATGGAAAATCTTTTCATCATTCTGTCTGCAGTTTCTGTGCTATTTTCATCAACACTCGTTGCGACAACTTCAACAGGTTAGTACCACACAATTCTTCATCATTTCACGATTTTAGCCCATGCTTGAGCAAAATATGTACTGTAAAGAACTGAAAAAGGCCAAACACAGTGAAGAATGACAAACATAACTGACCTAGTAAAAGTGTTGCTTGCTGTCTCGGCTTTATTTTACTGGTATGTTGAAAATCCAAGTTAAAAAAAGTACGGACTCTACAATCGATATTCATTTCTTCTTTCATTTTTATTAGTCAAACAGCGATATACTTTTGTTGGAAAGGATATGCATGCGGTTTCAATGTTCGAATGTCATATGGCTCAAGATAAACTGGTCGAAAAAGGAAAACTACTGATATGCTCATTAAAAATGTCGTAGACGTATTGTTTGGTGTTAAGGTTAATTTAGTTACATTTTCATTCGTGAATAATTCACCAGATTTAGAACACTAGAAACATTGCGTTGTCGAGTGGTTTTGTCATTGTGTCGATATCATTCTGAACTAAACCCATTAAACCATGTAATATTTATTCTTCTCTCTCTGAAACTATGCAATGGTCGGGTATGGTTAATTAACAATCGTTGTTTATGAAATATGATGCATATCAAATCACAAGCCTGCATAATGTTTACATCTATTAGTTCGCTTTTAAAGATACAGTGTCGTGTGTTTCTATTACATACTCTTGGGAATAGATATGATTCTGATTTAAGATTTTTTAATGGAAGTGTGTTACGCGAAAAATGGTTTCCATAGTTTCAAATAATTTAAGAAAATGGCAATAAAAACATCATATTACATTTTGGAAATTTTACGATATTTAAAAAAAAGGAGATAGGAATAATTTCTTATTCAGACGCTTTAGAAATGTTTAGCACTCTCATAGAAATGCGTCCGCCTGCAGACACATGCAGTTTAATGAAATAAATTAATTACTTTGAGAAAATGTATACTCACACATGTCCATTTTGAAAATCGACTAAAACATTCACCGTGGATGATGTGTAATTTACAATAATGATCATGAAGTACATGTACTTACAACATAGAATATTAAGTTATTTAAGTTAGAAAGAAATATAACGTATCACAAGTACTTTTAACAATATTTATTCAATTGCATGTAATTATCTACATGTATTGAGAAGACTGGAAGAACAAATTAATGATCGAACCAAATCCCATGAGTTGTATACTAAGTGCATATTCGTTCTAAAGCTAAAAATTAACCGAAATCATTTCTTTCATTGACTTCATTTATAGCATTCAGCGTCTGTTAGCGAACAGATTAAGGTTGCTTTTAAGAAGCTGTTGCCGTATGTGTATTTTACGTAGATGAACATACAGTAGTGTATGCAGTATTCATAAAATATTTTGTTCCATGCGTCATCTCTTCATGGCACAATGCTGCTCGTTAAAAAATGCTTTGACACTGCATTGTTACAATACCATTGTAATAGCTAGCTCTTATCCTAAAGATTTAAAGCTTTTTGGCATGCCACAATCATTTTATTTTGATAACAAGCGCAAAACTAAAGTGATTTCATTTTTTTATTTTGCTGACAGGCGAAAGAGATGAACCAAATGCTCAAGCAAACCCTAATGGCAGCCCGGCCGGCAGCGGCGTAAGTGACGATAGCTATGTGCTTGTGCGGCGTTACGTACCAAGTTTTGTTGGCAAACGAGAACCTTCTCAAGCAGAAATAGAAAATGCAGAATCTGACAATTTAAAAAATACACTTGATAAAGACAATTCACTAAACGACTATGTTAAAGATCTTCTTGAATATTATGATTATTTAGAAAATAATGACTTAACCTCGCCAGTTGATGAAAATAGTGAAGATTTTTACGTTGACAACAATGATTCAAATGCGGACGAGGAAAGCCAAAATGATGACCAATCTATAGACACTCAGGAAGATAAGAGATACGTTCCATCATTTGTTGGGAAAAGACAGTTTACACCAATGTTCGTGGGCAAAAGATATCAACCCAGATTTGTAGGAAAACGATATCGCCCCATGTTTATCGGGAAACGATATCAACCCAGATTTGTAGGAAAACGATACCGCCCCATGTTTATCGGGAAACGCTACAAGCCCCGATTCGTAGGTAAACGATATCAACCACAATTTGTTGGAAAGAGATTCACACCACAGTTCGTTGGGAAAAGATACACACCACAATTCGTTGGAAAAAGATATACACCACAATTCGTTGGAAAAAGATACACACCACAATTTGTTGGAAAGAGATATCAGCCCAAATTCGTTGGTAAAAGGTATCAGCCTTTGTTTGTCGGCAAAAAATCAAGCCCAACACCAATGTTTGTAGGAAAACGAAGCGAATTTGACGATATTGAAAGTTCTCTTGAAAATGGACATATTGAAAAACGTTCCGTAGACAAAGAAAACACTGAAGAAAATGTTAACGATGCTGACACTGATAAGAATACAAACAGAAGGCGAAAACGATCTGTATTAATTGGAATGAACCCAGTTGAGAAGAGATTCGTAGCTCCTGAATTCATTGGTCGTCGCGATTCTTTATCGTCCATTCTTTCTGCGTTAGATGCTTTACAATTTGCCAGAGAATCTTCTCGATCGACAACAAAACGATTTGAGGCACCGCTATTTATCGGGAAGCGAATGAGACCATTGTTCGTTGGGAAGAGGACTATGGATAATATAAATGAAATGGCAACAGATAGGGACTTTGATTTTTATCCACGTCATTCTGAATTTAATATGGGTGCCTATGGAGGAATTCCAGAGGACTTCTACCCGTACGGAGAGATGTATTCATCTATTGCGAGATTTCCATTAGAAAGTGAAAAATTGTAAAGAAAACACTACCGCTATTTAACTTATTCAAATAAACATTTTAAAGGCTGTGACATTAAATATGATAGGGAAAACCTATGTTACCTAAGCAGATCGGCGATGAGAAGGCATGAGCATTTACATATAGTCATTAAACATTTGGTCTTATTTCGCTGCTTGTGGTCTGAGACAAAATTGTATTTTCATCTCAAAAATAGTTTAATACAATGTTTATTGTATACGCGTTTCTCAATGCATTGTATTATCAGTACGGTGACAATCTGCATCAAATATTACGATGTTATAATTGAATTAAATACTGTATGGCACTTTTCTGGAATTACTATGTAAATTGACATGTTTGATTTGGTTGTACAAAAGGTTCTTGAATAAAATAAAAATGTACTTGGGTAAATTACTTTAAAAATATGTGATGTTGCAGGGAACTTAATTTGCTGCGTCCCACTGTGAAAGTTATTGGTATCATCTTAGCTGTTTTGACTGAACACTGCCTGATAATTATAAATTGTGATTTTGATAATTAGCACGGTGTTCTGTAATTGGAAAACCGTTACAAAAAGTTTGTGATGATAGTAAAAACATCACACAAGGTTATTGTCACACATTTCTGATACTGATGATAATAGCAATAATTTGGAATTTGAACAGAAAGTTCTGATAAGATAAATCTGGGTAAATTCACATGCCAAGCATGAAACTCGTTTCCAAACATTTCTTGAAGCATTAGCAATTCGGTACAATATGTAATATATGACAGTACATAGAAGACAATGTTTAGATAGATAGAATTATATAATGTGGTTTTGAATATTCCTTCGGTACTCTCATTGTAGATAGAAAAGAATAATAATGATTATGTGGTGTGTTATTTTCATACAAGGAAGTTCTCACAATGGTTCAATAGAAATGATTCCTTTTTTTAAACACGTTTAACTATGGACCAATGTATCAGGCATGAATCAATACATTCACAAGTAGTATTGCTAAAATATCACTAAATGCTTCTGATTCGCAATAAACAGGACTTTAAGAAAACATACATATATTAAACTTTAATTCGCGCAAAGCTTTGCTCTCTTGATATGTTTCATTTATACATTAGTTCAGAAAAGAAACATCAGCATTAGAATTTGGTAATTTACATTTCTTGATGGTTTTGACACATGTTTTTAGCATAATCTAATTTGTGTTCCAAATTAACTAAGAACTGTAATTGTAGTTAAATAAATGCCTTAATAAAGATCTTTACAAGGACTATGTCTTTTTGTTAAACTTACGATATACTGCAATTGATCATACAGTTTTCAGAAATGAATATTCCCTAAAAGAGCGTATTCAAGTTCAAGTGCTTACTCCTATGACCAACAGAACACACGCTTGTATTAATTTTGCAATAATATTATTTCCTTTGATGTCCTGCTGTTCTTGGACATTGCAACATATTGATAACATGAACGAGGCCAATCAGGTGCCAATGTGTCACTGTAACATCAGTTCGAATAGTTTGTATAAAAAATAGGTATAAGACATGAAGCCCCTATCTAAACAGTCAGTCTATACACAGACAGTATACTGCCTCATTGCCTAACGCCTCAATAGTAACCTAGTAGTCATCAATCTGAATTACATGGGAAATTAGACTACAAATTGTTTGTAAAACGTAGAATTCTAGAATGATACCGTTATCTCAATCAGATATCTAGAAAATCTCGAGCATTATATGTTTACTATTTGTTTCTTGTTAATTCTGACAGTGATGATTCGTTTTTGACATTAATTTCAGATAACAATTAGGTAATGGCATATTTACTAGAGTATCCTATACGTTTAGTATTTCCAATCAATACTAACACGATTATCATCATCATCAAGAAAGAAACTGTCCCGTAAATTCGTATTGTTTCTGTAAAAAGAATGTCGACAAATAGAGAAATAAAAATCGTGGGTCGAACAAATGGTGCAACTGAAATGCAATCGGTGATATAAGAATATAATTCAAAAGAACGGAACAAAGGAGGCGATAATAATCTATGTCATGAAACAGACGAAGCAGAAGCATTTGAAGGGAAATGTATTAATGTGGCATTTATAATACTGCAGGTCAATATCAAAATATTTCAAGTACGATGCGCAAAAGCGCCAAAACATGGCATTGATTGATTAGGATTTCATTTGTGCATTTCATTTATAGTAACCTTTTCATCTAAATATAAAACGCTTTAAAAACAACATTTGAAATGAATGTATCACCCCACAAATACAAGAGACGAGGAAGTATTAAACAGTTTAACGTAAATAACGTTTGTAAACAATTTACATCCTTATTTGATCATGAATAAGAAAAATATATAACAGTGGTTATTCATGACATGCTTCTTCGAACAGGTTCTTCTTCTACATGAGCCTCACACTAAGCACATTGGTTGGAAACTTTACGCACAAAACATACACAAAAACTAAAAGAAGCAAATACACAAATTTACGAAATAGTGACTCTGCCATTCTAACTTAGAATGAAACAATCAAGGTTGTATTTCAGATTTCATACGTAGATTAACACTGATGAATTAACACCTGTTTTGAAGTATTTAAAATCATGTACAAGTGAGCGTTACCAAATCACGCCAAAATAAGATCAATAACACAAACTCATGACTGTTACCTAGTAAAGAATGGCATTGAAATAAATTAGGACAAAATAGTAATTTTGAAGAACAAGTGTGTAAACAACTAGATATAGATACCATTCTGATATATGAAAAAAATGACGGCGAATTCATGGATATCACATGGCTAGCAAAGCTTTCTCATTTCGGTTGATTCATTTATGAATGCCTTATGGGCCGTGAGTAACAATTGGTTGAGTAAGATTTACTTTGCAGCAAGATGCGGGCGGGCGTATCATTGAATGGCTTACCAATACGACCAATCTGCTCTCACGCTACACGCGCCAGGCCCTAAATCGGCAAATTATTGCACATAGAGACAAATAATGGCTGCCTCGACTTTCCAGGAAGTTTATTGGTACCATTGTAACATTGCTTCAGTGTTTATGGATGAAGGCAACATAATTATACCTATAAAAACGTGTGCCAGTCATGGACATAGACTCGTTTGATCAGTATTTGTTGTTTCTTTAGCTATTCTATGACCAAACTTTATTTTACTGAACGCATATAGAATCTGCATTGTCTTGTCTGAATTAGCGACGATGAACAACAAAAAGTTTCGAAAAACAATTTTGGAAGATCGATAGCTTAATATTATCAACCGTAAGAAGTTATTAAAGGAATGGTGAAGGAGCAGGAATACTTCACTAAATGAGTTTGGCAGCACTTTAGAAAATATAGTATTTCTTAAACAAGAAGTTTTGTACTGCTTCCTCAAGAATTATATTCCATTAAATACTCTAGGTCTGAGTGCAGTTCATTGTTTTCTCTTTTCAATAATCAATACACGGTTAACCATTTTAATTCAAGAATTGTAACGAAACATAAGACTGGATTATTAGTTTACATGAAGTATAATTATATGATCATAATTTGTCGTCCTTGTGGTCACTGTCGTTTTACTGTCTTGGACTTTCCACGCACTTTAATGACAATATGTTTAAGGTCATCATATGTTGATTTCTGCTTTCTCTTCTTTATCACTACTTTGTCTGTGCATAATGTCAATATGAATATTAATGACGCTGTTTGAAATACATTTTGAATATTTCTGAATCTGGGATGCGTTTAAACGCGTTTTAAACACACATCTGGCAAGCAGTCATACAGTTTTTTCTTTCCCATTAAGTATTTCTTTTGTGTAGCTGGGTGTGGTGATATTACACTGATCTTGTTCAAAGATGGAAACTCCTAAACATTTTTTAATGTGTTCCATTCTATGATTTCTATTTTACGCCAACTTTCTCCGCAGAAATAAATCAGCATCTGAAGTAAAATTGTTTATTACTTTCGTTTGTATTTCTGATTGTTCCCGAAGAAATGCTCATTGGGTTTATTTGTGTATTGATTTGCTCTTTGAGTCAAATACAAGTACATGGTATTGACTTTAATTCCATGTTAGGTACTTAAACCTTTCCTAAAAAATCTTTTATTTCTTTTTCCCCAAAATAACTTAGGGAGTATTCTTAGTGACGCAAGCAACGGTGATGAGGACAGCATTAATCCATGTTTTATGATGAAATTAATTTATTATTTTCTTCTTAGATGATGATGAACGTTTCCACACCCCATCATACTTGGCCACTGCAATGCGTCTGTCTGTTCCTGGGTATGGCCAAGAACCAACTGAAGAAGAATTACTAAGAGATATAGAAAATCTAGAATTAGATGATTCAGAACCATTCGCATTCGATTCCAAGAAACCAATAGAACTTGGAATTAACACCTGGGACGAACCTTCTCCAGGCATGACAGCATTAATCATAGGAGCCGATTTTCCTACATTACAAAAACGCTATAATGAATTTATCGGCAAAAGATCGAATGATGGTTTTCAACGATCGTTTCTTAACGACGACACTAGGAAGGTGTATAAGAAATGGGAGGAGTTTGTCGGCAAGAGATATCAGCAAACACTTCCGCGTGAGGATAAGTTATCTAAGCGCTACATGGAATTCCTGGGCAAGCGCTCAGGTGATCGAGATCACGTCAAATCGGAGAAGAGATATTCGGAATTTCTCGGATGAGTCCGTATCAACTGAAATAAATTAGTTATACCTCTTTTTTACCCCTTTTCTGCCTTTGAATTTACTACTCACGCAGTATTGTAAAACAAACTTTATAAATACAAAACGAAATGGTGCTTCGACAATTAGCATTAAGCTATATCATGGCCAAAAATACTTTTTGTGAAATATATTTTTCAAACATTTACCCGATTGTTCGAGTTCTTTGTTGTTATTGATAGAAATATGATTTGTCTGAATATGACAGAAAAATTTAACGACATTCCTTTTACTTTGATGTCATTATAGTTGTAGAGAGTAAAGATGATGCACGTGTCGGTGTCATAGATAAAAGCATTTACTAGTATTTCACACCGACTGTGAGTGATGTCATCTTTTCGTTACTATAACCGGAGTATTCCAGTTTTGATAGACCATAAATTGACTTTACCATGGGTGTTGTGCTGTAACCTGAAGGACATCTTTAAGTCTTTTTGTAAAGACCATTTCAATAGGAAAGTACCAGATTAACAACCCCTAGTCTTCGAATCGATGTTCAACACAATGTATATCATTTAAATTTTGACTCAAGTTCTGATTATATTTCATAGGTTTGACAACGTTGGTTACCTCATATCTGATGGGTCCGAATAGCTCGTTATACAACACTCAAACTGTATATCATTAAATCAGAAAAAGAAACAGCAGTGTCCGTGGTTTCCGGAGTGACCCTATTTTTTTAAACTGATCCAAATATTCTAACTGCTAAATGCTAAGTACATAAAATATGATGATTTCGACCAATAAGACTGTTTAGAAATAAAACTACAGAATAAAAGGTTACATCCTACCTACACATTTTTGGTCTGGTAAACATTATTATGAGTATATTTTTCTTAACGTTAGAAAAACAAAAACATATACACATAAGTCGCATTTCCGTTTCTAAAAACGTATGTCTCTAGGGAATGGATCGGTTGTCCTCTGGTAACGCACCCGACTACCCATCGAAAGGCTCAGGGTTCGATTCTGGACTCCGACTTCCGATATTTAAGGGATGTTTTTGCAGTGTCCCAATCGAGCCAAACTTAGAACATCATTGGAAATGAGTGAGGCGTGTATCGTCGCTTTACACTGGACACGATAAAGAGCCAGGAAACCCGTTCGAAATGCCCGGTTCTCTTGTATTTCATCTCCCCTCCCTCTGTGGTGGCTCTGAAATGACCGTACCTGTCGAACGGGCCTCTAAACAATGGATAAACAGTTATTATCGTATGTCAATTGTGGCACTCTATATTACTGATTACATTTACAATATTGCATTGTAGAAAAGAGATATTCCCTTCAGCGAACTCTTATATGAGCATGTGTAATATTCAATGGTGGCACATCGACTAAACACATTATACCACACAAATAACAGAATTTTAAAGAAACGTTTCGAAGCTTTTATAACTAATACTTACTCTTGCATTTAACTGGAATTTGTGTGAATTCATGAAGCTTTATCTCATCTCATTATTCATGTATCAACAAGGATGTCGACGAAGGAACATAACACGCCAAGAATCAAATAAATCAACGAAAGAATATGAAATATTGCACGGTACGTCTTTGACTAAAAAAATAGTTACGTCAAAGATTGGCTTATATCTGGTCAGTTTTCTTCGATACAGTTCTATAAATAGAATATTGACACGAGTATGGTTGTATCGTGTATCATGATTAATGAGCCTGGGTAAAAGATATAATACAACACATGTGAATATTTAACTTAAATCAAATAATGACAGTATGGTAGATATACAATACCAACACATACATCATATAATGATAAAAACACCAAGCTGCGTCCTGAAGCAAAGATACGCAAATATTCATGAAAAGTTCACCATTCTTAATATGGCATAATTCAAGATAATGAAGAATATTGATATTAGCAAAATTTGATATAATAATGATTCTGAAATACATGTATACGAATGTATGCACTTATAAACATGAGCACATGAAATAAAAAGATCATATACTAGTACGTATATATAGTTGGTATATGTATTTGTAACAATAAGGATGTATAACTCAAAGGGGTAACTTTGTCCCCTAAAAAATTTTTTCCATGTAACCATATAGAAGGGAAAGAACTTCGACAATTCCAATTTTCCAACGCATGTTATAAACTTCCATGTTTTTGCAACGCAGTACAAAATATTTAAATCATATATAGTGTAACGTGTGGGCTACTCAACATGCTAACAGAAAATGTATACTTTTACTACCTTAAACGATATTTTAAACTGGCTATTTAAGATTTTTCACTCGAAAAATTGTCAAATTTTACAAAAAGACACAAGGTCGTAAAACAAGTTCCCTTCCATATATATACGGGTTACATGGAAAAAATGTTTAGGATTTTGTTTTTCGTGACAAACCCCTTTGGTATAACTACGTAGAATGATCATATAATTGTGCTCCGCGTCTCTTTCATCGCCCCTTTTTCAATTCTTCGACACACCTAATGAATAAATACGGGGGGAAATGGGGAAAACTTGACATGAAATTGACAAACAACGCATGACACCCAAATTCATGAAACGGGAACATCCACACGTATTATTCAGCCGAAAACACGATCCAAATTGCGAAGGAAATGAGATGGTTACAAAATATTAACTATCGAACTTTTGTGCAAGCGAAGCAAAAGGAAAAGAAAAAAAGTATAATCTAAAAGCATGAAGAAGAAATAAGGGCATCATATAGGAAATAAAGTGAGGAGACTGTACTCTTGTGGCATACGTATTGCGATATCTGCATGTGTCAGGATATTACCCGCACGATACGATACACAATACATAACCAATATTATACCTATCACGATAATCGTCACACGATACGATACATAATACATGAACAACATTATACATATCACGATAATCGTCACACGATACGATACATAATACATGAACAATATTATACCTATCATCATAATCGTTACACAATACGCCTCATATGATACGAGTTATTTAACAAAAATTTGACAGAGAATCAAAGCTACCAATATTTGATAATGAACATGATGTGTAAATGACGTTTAGTAAAATCACCGATTTATAATACATGAACCATGCAATTCAATGTTTTGCCTAAAAATTATGATTGTCACTGTATACGTCCTCTCATAGAATTATTGTAATTACCTAACTTGAAGAGTCCAGTGATGATAAGTGATTTAGTACAGTAAAACCTCTGATAACCGGACTCATTCCGGATTGAGCTAAAAGTCTGGTTTTCTTCGAAATTCCGGTTTTCAGAGAACTTTTGCAGAATTCCGAAAAAAATGGGACATAAAATATCATCCGATTTCCAGAGAATTCTGGTTTTCAGGGAGTCCAGTTTTCAGGGGTTCTACTGTGTATTAATTTGGCAGTAAATGGTCAATAAAGTAAAATAGATATTCAGTTAAATAAAACACTGTTACCACGCGGACGTACTGTCAAATATGTGTTAGCGGTCACTTCCGCATTAAGGCCACCCTTTTTGAAAAAAAAACACAATGATTATTTACCTCTGAATAAGTACCACCTGTCAATAAAGACAACATTTTGGGCTTTTCCAATGGTGGCCTTTGCTTAGTAGGTGGACTGTATCATCATGCATTTTGTGATGACTGTCTGTCTATTTGCGCTTAATATACTACAGGGTGTTTCATAATATATGTTACACTTTCAAAACGATGTAGCACAAAAACAAAGAGTCAAAGTGACTATATATTATAGCTCATTTTAAAGGTCAGGCAATGTAGTTTTTCACTTTAACTTCTGTTGGGGAAAATGTTTACGGTGTGACGTCATTGATGACGTCAACAAATGTTGTATGTTTCCAACATGTCGCTATCCAGAGGAAAATGTCAGAACATTTTAAAGTTGTATTTTGAAAGAAATATGAGTAATTTCTGAAATAAAAAGTATGACAAAATGTACCCAAAGGAAAAAGCTATCAGCAGAATGCAAATAACTAGAATAATAAAGAAGTTTGATAACACTGGATCAATGATAGCCAATTTGATGAATATATTTCATACAGTGCGACGTCAAAATCTACGTCATTTTGAAAGGCTTATGTAAAAAGACATATGTTTTAAATTGTGTTGGCTGCATTTTATTGTTTATGTAACATTACATACTGTACATGTTATAAAACTGTAGTCTGAGGCCAGTTAGTACATGTTCAAAATTTTGTTGTGTTATCTTTAGAAAAACTGTATCATAATAAGGTTTGAAAGTGTAACATATATTATGAAACACCCTGTACTAGTATATGTCAAGATTCATTTGCAGAGCCCGCCCGGTTAGTTCAGTGGTTAGAGCGTTGATCTACTGATCAAGACGTTGTGAGTTTGAACCCCGGCTTAGGCTCACATTGTCCATGACAAATATGACAGAAGACATTACATCCTATGTTAAATTTTCCACCACCTCTGAATTATGTGAGGTAGCATGGCAGTAGCTTGCGGGTATCTAGAAAGTGGTTAGTACTGGTTAAGGCCTAAACGAAGTCAAGGAAAGCTGGTTAGGATAACTGCCCGTCACGATATAACTGAAATGATATTGAAAATGGCGTTAAAAAGCGTTTAATGAATAAATAAATCATTTGCAGATTTGTTATAATGCTACAAATGATATTGTCACTTGTTTCCACTCACTCTTGCTCTATATTTTAATGTCAAAGTTCTGATTGTTCTAGTTCAGTACATTTGGTGTGTCTGTTGGGAGTTTATTCTCATCCTTTATTGTCCTTTTTCATCCTGTTTGTTACCGCAGTTATTTCTTTATTTTCTAATGATTGTATTACAATCCTACTAGTGTGTGGGTAGTTCTTGTTTTGTAGGTTTGTTATTTCCGAAACCGTTCATTCCATCTTAATGGATCTGAGTTTAAAAACTTTTTTTCAAATAAAATTAACATTTAAAGACCTTCCGTTTCATGCTTTTCCCGTCGGTCACGTGATCTTGATAAAAAATCACGATTTTTTTATGAACCACTTGAATGAATACTGTAGGACAATGAGATAACGAATCCGAAAAAGGACCCGAAAAACGATTTCATAATATGCATGTTCCCTAATTGTACAATATCAATCTAATTTGATAAAGAAAGAAAATATAGGTTACCAACTTACCATGCAATATCTGAATATTTTTTATTTTTCAACAAGGGAAACAACTTTCTATTTTTTAAATGTGAAATAAAATAAATCCTATTATCCAAGGTAACTACCACAGAAACAATGACAATAGGGCAATATTCCCTCTTCTAGTTCTGACTATTTCTTAAGGTCAGGAATTACCAATACCATTATTCTGTCATAATTTACTATAAAATGGAAATATTATTCTATTTTTTATGTATTCGTCTATTAGACCAGTGTATTGAATTTTCTTTTCTTTTTTAGATTTGCCGTTAACATAAAAACGTTAAAACAGCCGATAATTGTTTCTATCTCCTAAAACAATAACGTATTATTACACTGTCTCGACATAAACAAAATTATGGAGTATACGTGCATATTGTCACCGTAAAATCACAAACAAATAATACAATACATCTTAAGCGCCTGCGAGGAATGTCTTCTAAAGATACGAAGCAAAAAAAGGCTCTTTTTGGTTTTAACGAGTTTCTTCTTCCTCCTCTTAGGGTCGTCTAGTGTTGTCGCCGACCTTTCTTCTGTACTTTTCTCCGTGGCTCACGCTATGTGTTAATCAATCATGTTCTTTTTGTGTTCACATCTTTAGGGCCGTCAAGATATTAAATATGTTCACTTCCTCTGCTCCTTTTCCCCATTGATCTTCTCAGATGTAATTTTCCAATCCGTCTCTCCCCATGAAATATCAATTTTTTCTGGCCGCTCTTTAATTCTGACACAAAGCTCTCTTCCGGACTCCGTTCTCCGAAGAACTTCCTCATCGGCCAGTGTGTCATAATCATTTTGAATTTCCTTAGAAACACCTGTTCTGCTACGTTCAGTATGAGGTCCTTTCGATATTACAAGTGCTTATCTATCAGGACTGTGTTTGATACGTAATTCATAACAATGAAATGGTTAAAATAATTACAGCATTTTAATATGTGGTCAAATATGTCAAAAAAAAAGAACAGTAAAAAGGTTAATTATGTACTAGACTGTAAAATCTTTAGCAAAATTTAATTAAGGACATAGCTGGTAAAAGTTGTTTTTCTAAATGCATTATATTTTGTGTATGGGCCGAAGGCCATTTGTACTATAAAGTATTGAACTGAATTGCAATGGTGTGTATGACGGACAGCATTTGATTTCATGAAACACTTTAATGAGATACTATTCGTCTAAATATATTCATAGATCAGTATCAGCCAGGTTCAATATTTACTTCAGTATGAGAGGAATCCTGTATCTATAAAAGCATATTAATTAGTAAAACATTCCTAATGTACCGAACACCAATTTCTAATGCTTATTTTTCATGCGTTTATAATGATTAGAGTCAGCAACCATTATCCCTAATGGAATATCAACACATCTATTTGCATTATTGGTCAAGAAATATCTAAACAATGGGCTTAATTGTCATCAAAATTTGCGTTTGTGAATATCACAACAACGCTTATGGTTTATCTTTTAAACCGATGGCTCCCTCTTATTGTGATGAATGAATTTGTAATAGGGATCACATTTTTTGTTCCTTATCCTTTTTATAATTGTTTTGTTTACTCCATTGGTTATATTCCTGTCTTCCTTTTTTGGTGTTCGTACATTAATTTGTAGTATTTGAACTGGATGCCAATCCCGATGAAGTTCGAACCTTACATGACTTACTTCTGGAGATACCAGCAATATTACACAAAGACGCGGACTGAAGCAATCAGGCATTCATAAATTGGTGTACATGAGTAGTTGGGACGATTCGATTCTCTCATTTTGTTGCATGCTTTCCTTGGCCTACTATTTCTACCACCATGAAAACGAGATATCATTTCTCTTCGGTGCTTAGTAGAAGCTGTTGTTTAGTCTTTATATATACCTTAACATCATCTGTAGATAATATTATGAGTTATGTTACATACAAATCATCGCCTTAAAAGCTAATGGTTTAGTGACGTGATCAATGGAAATGTATGGTTGTAATAGAAAATGTGTCGCGTTTTTTTTTCGACGCCTCTCAATTCGGCTGTCACATGTCTATATATTCCTTGTCTTTATCTGAAATTCGTTTATTTCATCTCATGTCTGTAAAGATATCAGTGTTGCGTATATGCATTTTTAAAACTAATTATTCAAGGAATAATAAAATATATGTACACATGACTTCATCCATCATGGCATGAAATCCAGTACAATAAAGTTAATTAATACGCCACTTCATAATCAGAAGCTCAATCTAATCTCCCCCTCCCCCCCCCCCTCTCCCCCCCCCCCCCTCTCTCTCTCTCTCTCTTACATACAAAATTAATGGAGTTCTAAATTCAGTCATCAGTACATTATTATTGATAGTAAGTAATTATTTCTGCGTTTTCTTTGTGTCTATGACGCTACCATTACTGATTTATAACAGAACAGTTCATATATTCAGACATGTACAAGGTCCATTATCTACTTCAGAAAATATATAAATACAAGTATAAGTCATGTGAATATTTACGAAGATAAATATTTAGAACTGTACATATATCCCGACAAGATCAGATACGTGCTCCTAGATCAATTAACCCCCGATTAAGAAATATAAGCTACATCAAGTAAATACAGTTAAATAGGTTGTAATTCTCTTAACTAAGTCGACATTCAAATGCTACTTAAGACTGAGTAGATCACACAGATATTATATGATATTTACATCATCAGTATTATATCATTAATTACATTTAAGATTTCGATTGACATGTATTAATGCTTTACTAATGTGTTTCTTTGGTAACGTTTTATAATAGATGAATACATGTACTCCACAATTTATCTGTTAATACAATTACATGTTCCTGACATTTTGTATGTTAATAATACTTTATTAAACATGATGACATATTGGCCCAATGGGCTTGGTGCCTATATGTATTTTAAAACTTTATCCATGCACATGTCACACTGATAAATAAATTATCTCTCTATCTAATGCTAGGATCCCACTGTCGTGCGATCTTCTACGAACTCCACGATTGCTCTTTCGTATCTGATCGTAGAATGTTTATGAAACTATAGGTTTGGATACGAGGTAATGAGGGTTGATACATTCAGATACGATTTGTTGCACTACGATGCGGTCCGGTCTGATGGAATACGATCTGTCGCGTTTTGTACCGATCCAATACGATCTGATACGATTGTCACAATTAAATTGATCGTGTTAATCGTAGACCGTTCCAAAATATTTTACGACTAACTCGATTGTCACGACTGACCTCAAGATCTGATAAGCTCTGATAGGACTAACACGATTGGTCAACGATTAAGATTTAAGACCACGATTGCAATCGTGATGCGAATCGCGATAGTGGGAACATATAGCATAAAGGACCTTTTAGAAAAGTCACACCTTGAATGTATGTGTGATGGTTAGTTATCAAGTAAAGACAAATAAATGTATGTAATAAATATACATAATAATTGCAATCATCCGAAGCAATATATTTATTTGTTCTAATTTTATGCAAGATGCTCGTGAATCGATGATTGTGCAATGGTATCACTGTCAAGTTGTCAACGCACTCGTAATTGTCAGACCGATAATGTGAAAAATACCACTCTCTAGATATGATTTGGTCAATTTAATCGATTTCTCCATCCAACGCATGCCTGGACGCACCCACTCATGCATTTGTAAATAAATATTTGATATAGAAAATATGAATGTTTGCATTACGGTTGAAATCCATGGTTTGATCAATCTTGTTCATTCAAAACGATTTGATTACAATACGTAAGACAAAGTCAGACCATTTTTAATGAAAATCTTCTTTATCTACCTATGACCTTCGCAACTGATTGAATAAACTGTCAATGTGTGCACTACGGTAGCGCTATGCACTGACCTGTGTTCTTCAGCTCGGAGAATTATGGGTATTTGCAGGAACTACTTACAAAAATGGAAATTATAAACAATAACATAACGTGACGTCACCGTATGGTACACGTTGGACCCCAATCTCCTAGCAGAGTTCGTTATCTCTCACATACAGTAAATAACATACAACCGATATGGTTGTTTTGACATTTTTTATCCTTCCGCGTAACTATATTTTAGCGTATGTATAACTATCTAAATGTGGATAGTAATCAGTTCTATGTAAACGTAGTGACGTCACGCTATATATATATATGTATAGAACGATAAACTGTCGGTCGAATAAACATGCCTAAACAAAAAGTTCTGCGAATAATTATACCATAGAAACATTTAGTCTATGTCATCCAGATGCTTGTGATTACTCTCCTCAAGTGACCTTTGTGCACGTAAAATAAGCGTTCGGGTTATCCAGATTTTGGATATTTTGTATATATATATATCATCTATATTTTGCAGTTGTAAAACATTCGTATCTATCCGGTGTGGTCTGCTAATGTTATTTAAAATGCATATTGTAATGATGATATGCTTTGTGCAAGCCGAAATAAATGTTTGATCCGTTTTATTCTATGAAACAAACTTATGTAAGAAATTTGGAGAGATTTTTATACTTTAGTGCACATTTCGAGTATTCTCTGTCATGTGTCAGGCTGCCGAAATACTAATTACCTACCTTACCTTTTTGCTAGACCACTCAAGAAAGTAATTAAAAAGTTAAAGCATTTTTTGGTGACTCGGTTATTTCAATATATGTTTGTGGTATTGGTTCTACCCAGTCACGTGTACGGTGTATTAAAACTCGGCTACTTAAAATTACAAGTACTACAACAAATAATTTAAATTATAAACAGAGGAGTAGCATCCTAAGCATACTAGTAAAATGTAATATGAGAAAATTGGCACGGTAATGGAAGGCAATAATTGCGAGTCAGTGAATAATGCTGTATATATGAGTAAATTGGATTAGAATAATGAGTAAATCATTGTATAGGACATTAACATTTTAGATATACATATCTATTACAGAATAAATAATAAACACTAGGATATCACGTAATCCTTGAGTTTATAATCTAGATTTCCATTATCCATAATACGAGACGACACATAAATCATGGATTTTAGATGAAAGTGTACTGATAGGTAAAGTAAACGTGAACCAATGCTTTCCTCACGAACTCTTTTGAGTCATTCTATACTCTCTGGGCAGTTTCACAATGCTTTGAAAATATAGTCAACACTGTTTTAGTGACCACCTCCGAATAAAGCCACATTGTGATTAAAGAGAGAAAGAGAGAGAGAGAGAGGGGGGGGGGGGAGAGAGAGGGGGGGAGAGAGAAAGAAACATTGAATGAAAGAAACGGGAAGAAGTGAACAAAAGAAAAAAAAGGAAGAAAAGGGAAATAAGAAAAAAAGAAATTACGTTATTTTCAAAGTATCCGATTTATCATTACAACTGATACTAGTAGTCGGTAATTATTTGCTATAAACTACATTAGCAAACATGTGAATTATCCATTTTCGTGTTACAAAATATAAACATACATATTTGGGCTCCATAAGTAGACAGAAAGGCTCCCTGTGTGTGATGTTATAATGAACACTTTTACCAATACAAATCAACCACTGGTATTATATTCATTAACTAGCATAATTAAAACATTTACTAATATTCGATTACAATCGTGATAAACTTGGTTTTCCCTCATACATATTCATAACGGAAATATCATTGAAATGTCTGAAGTTATGGATGAGGCTTACATCAATCTAACATAATGTGATGTTTGTGAAAAATAGACATTATTCATTAGTTCAAAGTTTGACAACTATAACCACTTAAAAGGCACTAGTCAAAACTTCTAACTAAACTCTGAGGTTTTCGTTAATAATTTGAATATTTGTGTGAGAATTTATTCCAAATTTGCAATCGTAACTACTCGGGCTGGTAGGGTTACAAATTTTGGTTATGTGGTTTTCCGGTCACTACTTTTTCAACATTAGGCATTCGTTTTCAAGAATCATTCTTAGAATGGCAGACTTCCAAACGTGTTTATCGTTCGCGATTGATAAAATGGGCATCATTGATGTTTCCATTGAAAGAGAATCAGATTGTTTCCATCATTGGATTCCCTGGATCTGCCAAAAGTAGCCCGTGAACAACAACAACAAATCAGCGGCCTGCCTATAATACGTTCGGGGCATTCTCTTAAGACAAACACCGAAGAGTTATGATTGCCAAATTTGGTATACATATTGTTTAACAATATCTGATATAATTTTAACTACTCGGACATTTCCGTAACTGAGAATTACACACTTTTCTTTAGACAAACGCCGAGGAGTTTCGATTGTATCTGATACTGTCCTTTGTGATTGAGATTTACGCATTACGTGCGTTTTAAAAACAAACATGATTGGTCCTTATAATACATATAGACCTACTAGAATCAGATTCTTATTTCATTCAGAACAGAGGCATACGTTTACTAGTTAAGTACACAATACATCATCAATACATTAATAGTCGAAAAAATCTTTTTTTTCTGGTATAAATTAAACGTATATTGTGTTGTTTTTTGTTTTGTATAAGACATTTTCATGTCGCAGTACGCGATTCATACGGTGAATTGCATACTTGCAATGCGAATAGCGAACTGCGAAACGTCGAGTTCTAGCCGTACGCATACTGTATTATTTACGGAGATTTGTGTGGATTCTTTAAAAGCTTTACCCACACCTAAGTAGACGTACAGCTAGTACGCTCGTCTAAAACAGATACACTCAGAATCTTTAATGTATATTTCTCTTTATTACAGACAATACATTAATACCGTAATTATTATTAATTGAGAAAGAAATCACCATATTTACACTGATTGTAAGCAAAGTTCAAATATCGGCTATATACTTTATCATGTTATTGTACTATTATAATTGCATTTCTTAATGCAGAAAAACCAATTTACAACATGAAATCGTTTGTTTTCCAGGAAATATTTATACTTTAGATTAATGAATACGTTCAAGCTACTTACGAGTATATGATCAAAGACTGCGCATGCTTTGTAACAATAGAAAATGTCTTAAAATAAAACCTGTATAGTCGACCTTTATTACAATTAAACATATCCTTACCTTTAACAACTTGCTATATTAAGTAAACACTATACAGCAATATGGAAATCAGCTTGATTAATATCCCCGAGCTCATTTACAAATGACAGACTAAATAATGAGAAATTCATTTTCAATGTCCTAAATAACGTGAATAATGTTTACATCTATTATATTTTTATTTGCTGTGATAATTATAGTCGATAGTAAAACAAAACTTCTCTTAATAACAGCTTTATTGCTTAGAGTTTGTTCGAGAAGTGATTTAATGATGTGTATATATAGTGTGATCTTTACGGTGGAACAGATGTGACATTCAATAACTCGTGCGCACTGTAGATAAATTAAGTCTAGAGCACGAGATAACGTACTATGCTACATACGACAAAATCTTGTACGATGTATACGTAAAGTAGATAGAGGTGGAGTTAGGGATGTTGAAAATGTATTACAAGGATGGGATATCATTCCTCGAATAGTGGTGTATCCTTTCACAAAATGTATGTGCTAACCTTCAATAAGCCACAATATACTCTGGCGTCTTATAGATGGTGACAAAATATAGATATCAAGAAATATAAATTGTACAGAATACTGATTCGCCTTGATCCATTTCTATGACTAACTGAGGATCCACAATTTGAAAATACTAGTATTTAAGATATCCATTTTTGCGTTTTAATGTATTACCTCCCGAATATATTACGACATACTGTTTCTGACGTTTTTGCTCAACAAAAAATGTTAATATTACAAAATAGTTTTGACCCATTATAATGATATCATTGATAGTTACCTTATATACTTCAAATATTTGTACGACACATTTTCAAAATACTGTAAGAGTCAGTATTGCCCTTGTTAAAAATATTAATTTCTGTAGATATTGCACAAAGATTAATATTTTTCTTCATCAAATTAGATTTATATTTTGTTATTGCATCTTTTCATCATGAGTTTTCATTGAAATGGGTGTTCGATCTTTGAAAAATGGGTTACTGCCATAGACTTCAAGGCAAATTGAAAGCGGTGAAAATGACTCAAATGAATGTCAATTATTTTGAAAAATCTTACGGTTAATCATTTTTTATCATGGAAGCCTATACAAATTATAAATATTTACAAAATCTGTCCGCCTAATTTTGAAATGAAAATTTGGAGAGTTATGAGCTTAGTACCTTAAGGGGACATATTGTCAAGGCTATCACTGTTGGCTGTCCATTCGTCTAGTTTATGAGACATACGGGCAATCTGTTCATGTTTTTTAGTATTTCTTATATTGTTCGTTATCTTGATATTTATTTGTAGAGTACAATTATTTGGACTAGCTGTCCATTGACTAACACTTATGGAAATTTAAATACAACCTTGTGGTTCTAGTAGCATACCGTTACTTTAATACAGCAATCAATCAAAATTGATAAACGTCAGAAAATATTCAATTTCATACAAATATTCTAATTTAATCACGTATTTTTAATCAGATCAATTATCAACATGACAATAATGAACAATTCGCTGTGAATGTATGCAAATATGTAAAGATTATGCATCTTTTCAAGACACAAGGCGCCTCAGAAGAGCATTGTATAACAGAAAACATCAAATTTATGAATGTTTCATAAAGAGTATCACCTTTTCTCCATTTAGAATATTAATCCTGAATTCTGGTGTTATTGTGTCCGTTCTTTAAAATATTAACTAAAGTCTCGCATAAATTCAAGTCAAAAGTAAAAAAACGGACCGCACGCATATGTGCAACAAGGACAACACAGCCAAAGTTTTTGGAACCTGAGCGATCGTTCAGATTTCCATAGCTTTCACTAGCTCGGCGCGCATAAATTTTGATGCAGTTCACAGTACCACGCTTTTCTACATCTGCCATGCAATTGTTAAAGTTGTATTACTCGACTTCGATTTTGCATAGCCATCTGATTTTTACTTGAATGCACGTAATATTTAAATCTGTATTATTTTAAAACTGGATCTACTTTCGTAGGCGGATGGTTGATGGAAGCTCTTCGGTATGTAGGAGAAATTTCCAGACCGACTGATGAGAAAGGGTCTTATGTTCTTAAAAGTGTGTTCGTACCGAACAACAAAAATGCATCGTAGCTAACACCAAGGGGTAAAAATCGCATGCCCCTTGTTACCTGACTAACTTATTTAACTATACATGTATGATTTATTTTATTTATCACTGCGATCCTAGACTTTTTATTATGTCCAAGAAACGGTGCATTTACTGTTTTACCTTTCCGCACGTTTTCAATATTTTTTAAAGATTTCTACCTACCATTTTTACTGAAATAGCCTATAACCACAAACTAACACTGTATTTGTGCTTTTAGCGCTTGGTAATTGTGCGATATTGCGTCTCCTGGTATACTTATTATTAAAGTGCATTGTAAATGAGAAAACTGTAATAACGTCTACGACAAACTAATTGAGTTACAGTCGTACTTTATTAGCACTTACAAGAGATTAATGTTTCAATATATAATTATTAGGTACATTTAGATTTTTGTTTATTATAAGTCAAGAAAAAATAATTCGCATCAAGACAAATGACTAGTTTTAAGTTTCATGATTTATTAATATACGTTTAAGTTTATACATACAATATATATATATAATACATTCATAAAAAAATAATCAAACCTTATTTAGTTCATCGCGAATTTATTTATAAGTTATCGTGTATTGTAACCTTCGAAAAGTAAGATTATTTTACCCATTTAATTAAAAGAATTTATTTATGTAGACAATGTGTCATAAACAATTTTTATTACACGAAAAAAACTTATCAATAGTTCGCTTATTGTTAATTATCAATTGTGTAATTATGATCGTGGTGGAATTTTTCAAATTATATATGATTCGTGATGGATATATTTGTGATGGATTTTTTCAGATATTTTATGTATATTATATCATGATCATCGATTGAGAAAATAAGAACATTAACTCTTAACGAGTATAATATGTATTTAAAGCCAATATGGTAGAATTTAATATAGATGTATGTTTAAATTCTACCTATTTCATCAGTTATATTAAGTTTGAACATTCACATGTCAAGTTTTTTTTCTGATTTCTGTTTAAACATGTGTATATATTATTAGTCGATCTAATCTGATCGGAGAGGTATGATTTGACTGTATATATGCACTTAGTAAATTAGGGACAGACTGTTTTGTTTGTATCTTAGAGTATTACGATCAAAGTGTCGGATCTGGGAAGTAAGAGGATTGAAGTGGTCAGATCCGAGAGGTTTGAGGATTAGAGTGGTCGGACAAGAGGTATTAGGATTAGAGTGGTCGGATAAAATGTTTGAGGAATAGAGTTGTCGGATAAGAGGTTTGTGGATTGGAGTGGTCAGATCCGAAAGGTTTGATGATAAGTGGTCAAGTCCGAGAGGTTTGAGGATAGGAGTGGTCGGGTGAGAGGTTTTGAGGATTAGAGTGGTCAAATCCGAGTGGTTTATGGTGAAATCAGAGATATTTGAGGATTGGAATGATCAGATTCGAGAGGTTTGCGGATTAGGGGTCAAATCAGTGAGGTTTAAGGATTAGAGTGGCTGGGTAAGAGGTTTGTGGATTCGAGTGGTCGGGTAAGGTTTGTGGATTAGAGTGGTCGAATAAAATAGGTGTATGGACTACTTTAGGGGTCGAACCAGAGTGGTTTATGAATTTGAGAGTTCAGATCAGTGAGGTTAAGGATAAGAATAATCAGATTAGAGAGGTTATAGGATTGGAAGGGTCAGATTAGAGATGTATATGGATTAAAGGGGTCAGATGAGAGGCTTAGAGGTTCAAGGGATTTTATATGAAAGCTTCGTAAGTATTATTTTGGCATCAAAACAATAGTGTTAAAAGGCCATTCTACAAATGAATACGAGTATATTAGCCTAAATAGTATTCATATGTTACTGCATGAGAATACATGTCTATAATTTTGACATTGAAACATTAATTAACGATCGCAAAAAAACAGAATTCATAAAAAAAACAATTATAAACTGTTTGTTAAAACGGTATGATTAATCATATTATTCCTGTGACAATACTAACAAGTCTCATTATTTGAACATTCTTATCACCTACGATCTTTCAGCAAGCTAATGGACAACATGTTGATTTCTTCTCAACAAATCGTTATATTCTTTTCAAACCAGTCCATGTGGTAATTACATTAAAATTGCGTTGAAGTTCATCATACAACTGGTCTATTTCTCCCAATTACCATGTCTTCTAAACCTTGGTGATGACAATTAGATATTCCAATCTCCAATACTGCAGCACTGTTTGTACATATTCTGTCTCAGCTTCCCCTAAAAATGGGAAATTAGTCAACAACTTATGAACTGCACTTTTTTATTCCGAAAAAGTAATCAAGAATATACTGAGATTGAGAGCTAGAAAACTAGAATCAGATTGACATGGCCCTAAATCTGAAATTACGTTAAATAACTAGGAGTGAAAATACAATCTTGGGTAATGCCCAAAAAATAAAGTCATGTAAATGCCATGTTGTTCCTGTCATAAAACAGAATACTGTCAGTGGATTGTAATAACAAAATGCAGACTCTCTATGTTTATTAACCAGCTGATTATCATACCTATAGATAAATATTCTTATTTCTCTGGGTGACATATACATGTGTTCATGTTACTAGTCTGGAACAACTTTTTGCAATCTTTTTTTGCTGTTGGTCAGTGTCCCTGATAGTATGCTTGACTTATCCTCATACAGAGAGACAGGGCCCCCCACGCATCATAAAACAATTCATAGTCGTAAATGCCTTATCTAAGACGGTACGCCAGAATTGAATACATGTGCTATATACTTCCATTGTGTTTGGAAGACCCCTGTCAAATAGTTATTCATATGTTATGAACAATTCATGAAGTGAGCATGAACAGTTCAAGAACAATTAATTTTTTGTGAATTCCATTCTTCGGAAGATTCTTTAAAATATTTAGAGCATGTCAGACAGTTTTCAAGAACATGTCTACATGACATAAGAGCATTAATTTTATATGCACTTTTGCTGGATTCATGGCCAATTTAGTTTTGAATAAAATCACATTATCTATCGTTCTTGAAAAAAAATCATCATATATTAATAATCATGCAAAACTGTTTTTCAATTGGAAAACAGTTGGAATTCAATTCAAAACCAACACAAAATGCAAGCCCTTCTGTTAGAAACAGTAATTAAAGATAATTAAATCTTTTTATCTGAAAGGAAAAACTATGCTGAAAAAATGCTATAATTGTTGTATTCTTAGAAAATTGTTAACTTCACATTCAAACTACTGATTTTAACTAGAACAAGGATTCATTAAAAGTGCATGAAACACACAGTTATGTCATTTACAATTCAGTGTAATTGCCTTTTGTTCAATTATTAGACAATTTATGTTGTGATTTTGTATAACACGGAGAGATTAAACTGCACAACTTCTGTACACATCTCCAACATTGCTTCTTTACATGTTAAATTGTGTGTACAGTACAACCTCTGTAGAGCAACACCCATTGTTGGCCATTGTTTAGAGGTTGTTGCCTTCCAGAGGTTAAATTAAAAGTAAATATCAGCTTAGGGAAATTTTGAAGGTGTTGTTATAGAGGTTGTTGCTCTACAGAGGGCCGCACTAGAGAGGTTATACATGTACTGTACTTGTATAAAAGTCAGTACGTTGTTACTGCTGAAAAACTGAATTTATTCTTAGCAGGGCTTTCATTTGACCCTTAAAATACCGTTTTGACTCTTGAAATTAGCAAACAAGCTTCTGTCTCCTGATAATTTATACCAAAGGGTCAAATCTATCATTTGTAGGAATTTTGTTGACTCTTCAGATTATTATCAGCTAATGGTCATTTTTTACCCTCAACTTCTGACCTCTAGTGAGAACTCAGAAAAATTCAGCCATGTTATGATCACTAAACCAAACTAGTTGTATTTCTAAAACCCAACGCCCCCTAAGGAAGACCTTGGCCGTTGAACCTGTAGAGGTTGTAATCAGGAACCAACATACGAAGTTTGATGATTGTAGGTGGAAGCGTTTTGATTTTATAGACAAGGTTAAAATTTGGTACAAACAGAGAGACAAACAAACAGGTCAAAACAATATGCCCCCAATCTATTGATACGGGGCTATAAAAAGTAGGGTAGGTAGGTCCCTTAACTTTTTTCTAAACATACTTAAAGGGTTGGCACAAAAATAGGGTCAGTTGAGTAACTGTAAAAATGACTTTATTGTGACCTGACCTCTTTTTATATGAAAGCCATTTTTAGCCTGTGAAGTCAGCATACTGGAAAACAGCTGAAATCCTGTTATCTTGTTCACCATGTACATTTTTTACTCAAAACTTTTGTTTTTTAAATATTTGATTGGTAGGTAATCCTATAAACTGTCTATCAGTAGGATGTTATTTAATAGATTTTCATTTATCTTACCTTAGATACATGTAGCAGTGGTCAAACTGAAAAATCATACAATTCTGTATCAGTAAATAATTGCAAATTTCTTTACACAAGTTTATGAAGGTTAACAGTTGAATCATTAACCATCATTACCTGAAATTTGTCCATCTGAGCACTATACCACCCAAAGTTAGTATAGTGTTTTAACTAATTTTTTAAACCACTAGTCCAAACTATAAGTGGGCCATTGAAAATAAGACAATTTACCACTAGCCTGAATAAACAATTTTGAGGAAGTTAACTAGCCCATATAGAAATTTACCTGGGCTGTAGCTAATGAGTTAGTAGGAGGGCTGACTACTTTGTTTATGAATAATCTGTGTTGTTCTGAGACTTGATTTAAAATCATCAAATTTGAATTATTGTTTGAGCTGCAGACCTCGTTTTCTTTCTTTAGAAGATGACTTTATCATGGTCCCACATAACAAATCATCATGAATTTCACTTCATAAAATGACATACCAGTGAATATTTGGAAAGTTTCCTTTTATAGAGATTTCAGCTGAAGTTCAGAACTCTTTTAAGTTACCTCTAGCTCACTTTTTTCCCTCAAAGTTGATTTGATTTGGACAAATAAAAATACAGTTCTCTCTAGAAATTCAAATTTTACAAACATAAAACAGGAAGAAAAAGTATTATGCAGCATTTAAGAGCACTTGGACCTGCTAACTGATACAGCTGGTTACTAGTTTAAAAGTTATCATGAATACCAAAAAGTTCTCCTAATAATATACCAGATAACTTTAACAAGAGGGCCATGATGGCCCTATAAATGCTCACAAGGAGAAAAGGTCATTTGGAGATTAACATTGTTGAAGTTTTCTATACGAGTCCAAGTAAGATCAAGTGACCCATCTGGGCCGTTTTTTAAAAGAGGTCTATTAGACAAAGCTAGATACCAAATATCTTAGCTCTAGGCCTTGTGGTTTCGGAGAAGAAGATTTTTAAAAATTTTCCTATATAAAATAGAATAAACCCCAGGGCAGGGTTAATTTTGACCCCGGGGCCATAATTTGAACAAACTTAGTAAAGGTCCACTAGACAATGCCGCATACAAAATATCTAAGCTCTAGGCCTTGCAGTTTCGGAGATTTTTTAATTTTTCCTATATAAGTCTATATAAATCAAGTGACCCCCGGGACGGGGCCAATTTTGACCCTAGGGCAATAATTTGAACAAACTTGGTAGAGGTCCACTAGACAATGCTACATTCCAAATATCTTAGCTCTAGGCCTTGTGGTTTCGGAGAAGAAGATTTTTTAAATTTTCCTATATAAAATAGAATAAACCCCAGGGCAGGGCTAATTTTGACCCTAGGGCAATTATTTGAACAAACTTGGTAGAGGTCCACTAGATAATGCTACATACCAAATATCTTAGCTCTAGGCCTTGTGGTTTCAGAGAAGAAGATTTTTTAAATTTTCCTATATAAGTCTATATAAATCAAGTGACCCCCGGGGCGGGGCCAATTTTGACCCTAGGGCCATAATTTGAACAAACTTGGTAGAGGTCCACTAGACAATGCTACATACCAAATATCTTAGCTCTAGGCCTTGTGGTTTCGGAGAAGATTTTTTAAATTTTCCTATATAAAATAGAATAAACCCCAGGGCAGGGCCAATTTTGACCCTAGGGCAATAATTTGAACAAACTTGGTAGAGGTCCACTAGATAATGCTACATACCAAATATCTCAGCTCTAGGCCTTGTGGTTTCGGAGAAGAAGATTTTTTAAATTTTCCTATATAAGTCTATATAAATCAAGTGACCCCCGGGACGGGGCCAATTTTAACCCTAGGGCAATAATTTGAACAAACTTGGTAGAGGTCTACTAGACTATGCTACACACCAAATATCAAAGCTCTAGGCATTGTAGTTTTTGACAAGAAGATTTTTTAAATTTCCTATATAAGTCTATGTAAAATCAAGTTACCCCCGGGGCGGAGCCAATTTTGACCATAGGGGAATAATTTGAACAAACTTTGTAGAGTTCCATTAGACAATGCTACATACCAAATATCTCAGCTCTAGGCCCTGTGGTTTCGGACAAGAAGATTTTTTAAGTTTTTTCTATTTGTTGCCATAGCAACCAGAGTTTTTAATGAAATTTAATTTTATGAACAACTTTGAAAGGGGACCACCCAAGGATCATTCCAGCAAAGTTTGGTTGCAATCGGCATAGCGGTGTAGGAGGAGATGTTGTTTTAAGTAAACATGGACGCCACGTAACGACGCACGATGGACGCAGGGCGATCACAAAAGCTCACCTTGAGCACATTCGTGCTCTGGTGAGCTAAAAATGTAATTACCGACATGTGGAATCAAATTATGTTGTGATTAAATATAACAAAACATAACTATACAGAACAATAGTTTGTTTATTAAACAAGGAGCTGTTTGTAAAATATGCCAACAGAGAGCATATTGAAACAATAAGTAGAAAAATGTGAAGCCAATTAACAGAATTAGAACATTATAACCATATTTCTATGAGGAGAGGCACAAAATAATAAAAGTATGAAAACGATGATAAACATAAGATAAGTACATTCAAGAAGAATGAAAATCTTATCAAATAAATAAATTTCGAAAATATGAATCAATTTCATTCGCAGCAAGAGAAAAATTGTATACGATGTCATTAAAACAAAAACATATTTATTGTTATATTTTAATGACAATGTTTGCAATTAGCATGAGTCATCTTACGCTTGATTTTAAGGTAGATATGAAAGACATTTTATCAAATCTTACTATCCACAATTGTCTTGATGGAAAATGATGTTAAACTATACATGTATTTAGTATTTATCTAACTTGAATAGAAATTTAGGTAAAAAATATGTTGGATCTAAATTGAACTGGAAATTACTAAGTATATAGGTTAGAGTGCACATTAGGGTGTTCTTTGTAAAAAAGAAAGCTAAAAGGAGTGGTGGCAACTGTAATTTTCTTATTACAAAGAACAAATATGCATTCTATCTGTCTCAGTGCTACGTATGTGCAGTGTGTACTAAGTCGTACTTCAAAACTAAAAAGTTAAGAGGGCCACGATGGCCCTTTATCGCTCACCTGAGAACAAAGGCCAATAATTAATGACCAGGCAATATAGTTTCCATCTCGTAAAACTAATTTTTACGTAGATTTTGAGATCAAAACCAACAATGAAGGTATAATACTGTTAAACAAGCTAAAACATAGCAAATATTCTAATCCAAGGGCCCATAACTCTTGAAGTTGTGGTCCGATTCCACCCATAACTGAACTAGTCCAAAACCATAAGGTCATACACATTCATTGTAAATATGATTAGGATCGGTGAATAAATGAAGGCGCTAGAGTGTAAACAAGCTAAAACATAGCAAATTTTCAAAGTCAAGGGCCCATAACTCTTGAAGTTGTGGTCCGATTCCGTCCATAATCAAACTTGTCCAAGATCTTTTGGTTATACACATTTACTGAAAATATTATTAGGATTGGTGAATAAATGAATGCGCTAGAGTGTAAACAAACTCAAATATAGCACATTTTGTAATTCAAGGGCCCATAACTCATAATTATTGTCTGATTTTGCCCATAATCGAACTTAGCCGAGACATTGTGGCCATATACATTGTGAGCAAGTTTAATGTATGTATACATAAGACTGTGTGATTGATTTAAATTAATGACATACTGACCAATGTAAATATTCATTTTGGAATCAAATTAATCAATACATGATATAATTTTGGTACAAAAATCACTATATATGCTTTCAGGTACAAGAAAGGGACATTCTTTATGTAAATGAAAGCAATTGTAAAAATTCACCATTATGGCATAAATCTAAACGACAGTAAGAGCACAAGTGATGGAAATTAGTTTAGGTGATCAATGATTAATCTCTTTAGCAGCCCAGCTTAAGACTTACAATTCCATTTGTTGTGTCATTCTGTACCATTAAGACATTTAGTATACATGTATAATATATATGTATGGTGCATGTCTATAATATATCAAACAATTAAGAATATTGATGTCATATCAACTGAAGATTATTTAATTCAATACCATATAATGGCGTATCGACTTCAACTGGTCATGTGGGTGGATATGATGATATGCCCTGACAGGAAAACTCTATTACAAAATATACACTGAGCAAATTGATTTCACCCAAATTCTAAAACTTCTTCATCAAATTATTATGTAAAAGGAAAAAAAGGTCATACCTGGTACAATGTTTTATTGAACAATACTTAAATTAAACAATTTGACAATTCCATAAAGGTGCTATCAAATTGTTTTCTATCAAAATTAAATTATTACCATCCTGAATTATAACATAAGTCAGCATTAAATATCAAAAGCGCGAAATATTCAATAAAAGCAATTAATTCATACCAGTTCTTATAAAATTTTTACATCTTACACTTACACCGATATAAAAAATATATAAAAATAGAAATCTGCATTTATTACAATTAAATGTTGTTTTTCGTGTTTAGGTTGTATTCAATTCTTCGGATAACCAAACAATTATGAACCAATTTAAATTAATGGTTCAATTCATATCAAATTTAACATGTAAAATTTGATTACATGAAAACGCATCAGTTCTTACAAAATTTGAACACATGATGTAGAGTACTCGCTCATTAAAAACTGACCATCAGGAACAAAAGTGATGAAAAAAATAGAATGAATATCTGTGACTCAACAGATGGAAAATTTGAAAAACATAATAAATGACTATGTCAGTATCTGATCATGAAGACACAGTTGGGGCTTTGTTATAAAATGCAAGATAAACATTCTCTCGAACATCTTTGCACGTCAGTTCGTACTCAATATTGACCTCTGTAACCAGTTCATCATCAAATCTATACCACTGTCCCATTTTGTAACAATAGCAAACATAATGACCATGGTCAGTGGATTCGCCACCTAAGTGACAACACAGTGCGAATAAATTATAAGTCTGTTTCTGGTTTCCAGCAGTCAGGTCCTCACGGTTAGTCACATGATCATAGATAAGTTCTGTGAGATCTAAACCCTTCAATGGAATATTGATAGGTGTTCGTACCTTGACCGATTGTTTCGTATACTGGTTATAACTAAAACGTAGAGGTTGAATGATCAGTGTTTCTGGTAACTGACGTAGCAAGCATCGACGTTCCGTCTCAGGAAGAGCCCTTGATGGGAAAAACAAGCGACCCCTATCACCCACAGGGGTCGAAGTTCTAAACACATTATCATGGAATGCACTATCATTGTCACTTTCAGCAGGACCATTGTTTGGAATTGGTGACATGTATCCTGAAGATTGTAGACCTGATCTAAACCCTGAATCTATACTACTCGTTCTTGTACCCTTAAGTGCTGGACTAGGTTTTCGTAAGCTACAGTCATGAGGTGTTAAGCAATTTTGTTTCAAGCAAACATCGCACTCTTGCACAATATGTTCAACATTACAAAACTTAGAAAAACAATCATGTAAAGAAATAATTCCAGAACTTTTACATGCCGTTTCTATGGGAACAGGTAGAATATTAAACGTCTGTGTATTCACAGTTAAATGATTGCCATTCAAACATTGTCGTGCCTCAACAATTTGTCCAGAGAATACATCATCTATGACTGAGTTGTTCTTCCGTTTGTGGGTTAACCATTCAAGATCTGCGAGACGTTGTATTGGTTCTGCATATGTTGTCTCAAGTCCATTAGCAGTGCTGATCTAAAATAAAAATAATGTACACATTTCCTTTTGTTGTCACATCAATAATGGTATTGTAATGTTGTGTTTTAATTATGGAAATGACAAATGGACTCCACACTAAAATACACGAAACAGTAAGATATTCTTACATTGAGGAACATTACAATCTATCAGTATCAGAGAATCCAGACGTCAGCAAGTTATTAATGGTGAAAATAGTTAAAGTGCAAACAAGTGTTGTAAAGTAAACCAGATGCCCAAGGGAAACATGTCGAGCCCGCCGTTTAGACAGCATGTGACCTTGACCCTTGAACTACAAGTATTGGTGATGTTCATGACAAATCATTTCATTGAAGTAACCAATTTATTTCCTTGAATGCAAACAGAAGGCACAGCCCTGCAGACAAAGAAAATATATTTGACCAAATGTGTAATCTTGACTTTTGACCTATGGATCTGGGTGTTGCTAAGGACACATGGTCTTATTATATTACAACAAGTCATCTTTAAATAAGTCAATGCATAAGGGAGATACAGCCCAGACAAGGTCTATAACACTTTTGATGTTTGACGTCTAAGTGTGACCTTGACCTTTGAGCTAGAGACCCGGATCTTGCGCACTGCACACCGTCTCATGGTGTTTAACAATTATGCCAAATTGTGTTGAAAAATGTCGAAGCATAAGAGAGATACAGCCCAGACAAGGTCTATAATGCTCATTTTTGATGTTTGACCTCTAAGTGTGACCTTGACCTTTGAGCAAGGGACCTGGATCTTGCGCACTGCACACTGTCTTATGGTGAACAATTATGCCAAGTTATCTTAAAAAGTTTCAATGCATAAGGGAGACACAGCCCGGATAAGGTCTATAATGCTCATTTTTGACGTTTGACCTCTAAGTGTGACCTTGACCTTTGAGCTAGAGATCTGGATCATGTGCACTGCACACTGTCTCATGGTGTTTAACAATTATGCCAAGTTATTTCAATAAGTGTCCATGCATAAGGGAGATACAGCCCGGATCCGGACAGACACACTAACTAACCAACGTACAGACACACAACCGCCATTGTGGCGACTATGTCAAACTCACCGCTAGTGGGCTCGACAAAAATGAATTAAGAAGACAACAGATAATATAAAAATTCTAAGGTTCATACCTTTATGATGAAGTATATTAAAGTATCATTTGTATAACAATTAAATCAAGATTATCAAGCCTTCAGCTCTTTGGTCTTGATTTCAGTCCAGACAATATTGTAAAATATTGCTATATTTGAACATAAACATGATGACAAAATAGTTTTTAAAATTTGTTACTAGATTTAAAGCAAAAAGGGAAGCTTCATTTTATATAAAAATTATATGTATGCTGTCCTTTCATTTAAATAATTCAAACTTATAAAACTTGAAATGTTCATAAAATGTGTCTGGTAGTAGAAAGGTTATTATTTCATTCCATAACACAAAAATTTCCAACATTGTACTTCAAAGACAAAAAAGTGGTTTGAAATTCTAAATATATTCAAGCAAAGGCAGTAAAAATTTACCCAGGCATATATCAAATCTGATTTATTATTGAAAATAGGACTACCCCCAAAATTGTCTGTAACTGATAGTTCTCAACTGAATGATCATGTTTTTTTACCTCATCTCTGCAGCTTGTCTTTAAACTTTCCATTCTGTCTTCATTTAAATCGTGGTAAATGAACTCTAACATATCTACACTGCTCCCTTTTGGTCTTTTTTCTGAAATATGATAGCCTTCATAAATGTAAGCTTATACTCATTAACATGACAATAATTCACCTCACCACCCTTTTAAATATAAATTATTGAGAAAGGAATTATCGTAATAATGGAAGTATGCTAGTTAATACAGCATTAAGACTGATAAACCAGTGGGTTAATGTTTTTATCACAAAATCAATAATCAGAACTTAGGCCACTCTTAAAAAATTCTTATTTGCCACTTCTGACCCATACTTTCTGGGTTTGGAAATTAGCTAGTTAAACTCTCTTTTTTTGTCATTGGAAAGAATAAAAATATACACATTATTTCTCAGTCAAAAAATATTTTTTTTGTGAGTTCTAATTTCAATAAAAATGCAGTTTTTTGCTTAATATCATTCAATTATTTACCTACATATATATTAAACTAGACATGCGAGTGAAAAAATATAATTATTAGGTATAAGCAATAAAAATAAACTTGTTTTAACTGTGCTGAATCAATGGAACAGCTGAATTATTCAATCAAAGTTATCATAAAGATGTTCAGATATTATATTCTTTATTTCTGATGATACCATTAAAGACATGTACGGTACCTCAAGACAATTAGAAGTAAACTTAAGTAGACACATTCAATTTACTACACTGATCGATACTTATGATCAACTGTCCATGATTGAACATGGAACTCGAAATTTATTTACAGATATTTTACCTTTCACTAATTTTTTGTTTAGAGCATTATGCAATGTCTCTAAAAGCCACATACAAAACTCAGCAGCATCTTGCTGACGCTGCCTTTCTGTAGGTGGAGCCACTACACTATTATGAAACACTGACACAGCTTCACGAAACAGTGTGGGATCCAACACAGCCTCTCTATTGTTAGTCTTCTTACACTCTGTCATAAGGTGAACCAAAGAATCTATCATAATAGACTCAGCTTGTGAACAATCAAGATCTGATGATACGCTTGCTAGCTTTTCTACCAAATTAGGCGTATGAGAAAGGCACTGTATAACACAGTTCATAAAACAAAGGTTTTGTCCTTCATTTCTAAGTCCAGCTGGTTTGCCTGACAGCCCAAAAGCGGACATAAATTTATTCCTAATGCCTGTCGTAGAAAAGGATGGAAGATCACGTTGGTTATAATTTCTCAGAGGGCGTCTACGAAGATCATTTCTTGACAACCAACTGTTAGCCTAAAAAAGTATAAAACATGTTTGATTAAAAAAGTTACAGATTTACATTACCACAGCTATAGTCTTAACTACTGTGATGTAGAAATTTGGTATTACTTATGCATGGAACTAAATAAAACAAACTAAGCGCCCATATTTGATGTAGAAGGAAATGCAATAAATATCAAAGGGAAATAGCTAAGGATACAATGAATATCAGGGATTCATAAGTAATGTCCCTTTGGTCTCTTATTTAAAGAACTGTAAAAATATAATTTTCTAACACCATTTTTTATTTTAAAATGATTCAAGTGTCATGAAAACATTTCTGTCCAGCAAAAAAAAATAAAAGAACCAACAACATCAATCATTAAGAAAGTTTTCAATCCTTCAACAAACAAATAAAATGTATACATTTGAAAAAAAGTGCATATGGAGTATAAAATATTATTTAGTGAAAAAAATAATTGATTTAAAAAAATGTTTGCAGCTTTTACCTGTCTAACAGGAGTATGAGTGTACGGCTGGGAAGACTGGACAGACGTTTGGACAGTTTGTTGAGGCTGCTGGACCAGTTGGTGTTGCTGAAGCTGTTTCTGTGAATCAAAATGCTGCTGATGATGATGCTTAGACACCTGAACTGCTTGATGAAGACTTTGCTGCTGTGTTAAATGTTGATTCTGCTGGACATAAGTTTGACCCTGCTGTTGAATGTATGTCCGCCCCTGCTGATTAAAGTTTTGAAGATGTAAGGATTGATCTACAGGCATCATCGGTTGTCCTATTGTCTCATTCTGATTCATTACTTGATTCATACCAAGTACTTTTGTCATGGTAAACACAGGCGCTTGTTGTCGATTATTTTTCTCAGACCTCCTGTATATAATGTCAGACAGACGTGATAAGACTGGCTTACTGACTGGAGTTTGCAGCTTTCGCAGCATTTCCAGATGCTTACGTCTATTTTGTATAGCTTTAACATTTTCTGTGTGATGTTCATGATCTTCCCAATGTTGAAACAAGCGATGCCACATATACCTTTAAAAAGAAATAATCCAATAAATAAATATTCAAAGGAATTACAAATTAAAATTTAAAGAGGAAAGTAATGTCAGTCTTCATGACATAGACTCAGAACGTGAGTGTCACAGGACTGACAATTATACAAAAGACGCAGACATTAATTGGTTTTATCACATCTGCAATGTCAAATACATATTTATTTTTTAGCATTATAAGAGATTTTCTAGATTGATGGCAAACTAAAGAATTGATCTAAATGAACATTTTGTATAAATATTACAAATACTTATCTAGTTACCTGATATTAACATCTTTAAATACTTGTGTGTACATCAATGTGATACATGTGAGTAGAATCAGTATTACTGGACAGTGATCAAGTGCATATATCAGAACACATGCAAATGCCAAAATAATACTTTCCATCAACCATATCTTTCTTTTCTTTGCTTCAGAGCTGCAACAATAAATAATAATGAAATTATCATCTGGTATTTTGTAACAAAGTTTCATTGCATATTCATAGCCTCCAGGATATCAACTGAGTACATTTTGTACAACTGTTTAAATCAAAATGCAAGCAATTGTTAATGGCATCTTTTACCACAAACTGGCTCTCATTCACCATGTTAGTGCTATGCTTTAAAACTAAATATATATCAATGATTCAATAATCAATTAGCAAAGAAACCCAATATGATTGAGTGACTGACAATACCATGAAAGTTCTGACAAAGCTGCAAAGCAAACAAACATTTAATACATACATGTACATATAATAAACTTTGACAAGTACTACTCTAGTGCACCTGTCAATATTTTACCCGCCCGAAATTTTTATGTCTAAATCCCCAACCTCAGGTCATTGTTAGTGTTCCATAATCGGAACAAAATTGCTATCGATTATTGAATCGAATTGACGTATCACTATTGATTGATTAATTTTATTCGATTGTTTAATCAAAAGTGTTAATTTTTTAGCAATTCAAGCTCAAATGGTTTGTAATTCAGTAAAAATCACTTGCCCACTCTAAATTTTTGTACTGTACAAGGGCAATTCATCAAAACAATGACTAGATTTATTTATTTCTTATATGTTTATTCAAAAACATGAAAATATCATCAACACATCAATCTTTTTTTTTTCTCGGTATTTTGGGAATATGACCCATACCCAGGTCCCTTGGGATTGGGAATTTTCGCGGTGTTTTAATCAAAATTGGGAAAAAATGCATAACTACAATTTTTGCAATGTTCAACTTATTTACACATAAAACAGTAGCAAAATAAGGTATTTACTACCAATAGTGATGTTAATGAACTTATAAAATTTAAAAAAAATAATTTTTTTTGTTTTTTGTTGTTTTTTTGGGGGGGGGGGGGGGGATTGGGAATTTTTGCCTGTGAATTGGGAAAAAAGATACTATTTTCCATTGGGAATATGACCGAATTTCGGCTATAAAATCGCCCCCAAAAAATCCCTGATCAATGATGATGACAAATGATGAAATGAATTTGTCCGTAGAATCAATGAACAACAGCATCAAGGATTTTTAGGAACTTGGGAAGAAGTTTATAAGATAGTATTGATCATTTAACTGATGTTGCCATAGTCAACAACTCATTATTTTACGAAAATCCACAAATCTTCTTTGTCCTGGGAGTGATGTAAACAACGAAAAGTGATAATAGATAATATTTAGATGTGCGTCGGGTAATTGCTGTATTTAGTATTTACTAGCGACCAACGATTGTTCTAATTAATGCACTATCGATAGTCGGCGATTTCAACCGTACAGCGATGATTGTTCGATTGTCGGCGACTATCGTGAGATCACTAGTCATTATGTTTATCAAATTCCCGCCTGTCAGAAATGGTCTTCTGTCTCAAGTCCCATGTATGCCTGTCGCCCTCCCCCCCCGGCGGGCAAGATATTGACAGGTGCATAAGTTCAGCTTTACAAATTCAACACTGTCTGGGAACAAATACTATCTACATAAGCTGAGACTAAATGATTATGATAAAAATTAGAATGTACCGAGGGGCGTGCTACAGACTTTTAAATATTAGTTTTAGTACGAACATTTCAGTTACGAATAAGTTTAAGGACGAAAAGACTAAATGTCTGCAGTGAGCAACTGCACTGCCTGACACACAAATTAATCAAAATTGATATGAATATCGACGCATGACATGTATGCACTACCTGGCGTCCTTCAAAGAAGCTTTCACGAACTGCTCAACCACTGCGAATACGAAGAGGTCTATCATCGAACAACTGACAATACCGTACGCATAATGAACAAGCCACCACATGCCTTCCCGTCAATGACAGATCAACTATCTGTCACGTCTCGGAAAATGTCCTGTATATACACTGATACGAAGCAAAACGGCCAAATTCAGCACATTTCAAATTTTCTGCACAAATTTTAAGTTTCCGCAAGCCAACGCATGCGCACCGACGTCAAAAGTTAAATTTAATAATTTGTACCAAACGAAAATTTAATCTGGTTAAGGCTAAATTCAGGTTTCCGGTCTTATCATTTTGGTTCATTTTTTCGCGAATTTCGAGTACCCAACTCCTCGCACAGGGAAGTAACTGCTGCGGGTGAGTTTGCACAGCATCTTAACATAAAGTTGAGTATCATTCACCCTCTCGAGATAATGATTGAAATAAGCCAATCTTATAAAAAAAAATTATATGGACCAAGTCAATAAGGAAACAGATTGTCCATTAGAAAAGTTTTCAAGATTGTAACGAATCAGTTGCCAAGTTGATTATAAAACAGACAAATATTGCGTTGAATTTATTTTTCATGTATATCATTTCGTGATTTTAAATGTTTATGTTGGCAATTCAATTCTCAGTAATGGCTCCTGTACTTTCGTATCTAGAATTATTTGGAGCCGTTTATTGAAACATTAAATACATTTACATTTTGTATATAGTTTAATTCAGTCTAAATTCAAAAAGGTATATTTGCCTTTGAGCATATATCAAGACCATTCAAATATATAAGCCTAACATATATGATTATTCGTATATACATAAAAAGTAATTTTTATGTACATATAATGCAGATTAGAAAGCATGATAATATATATAATATTATGATACACCTGTATGAATTTATGTTAATTAAATAATGTATGCATGTAGAGTTTTATTTATTTATTTTCCTTCATATTCGGAGAGCATCACATGAATAATAACAATGTAACACACGCCATGATATATATATATATACATGACATCACAATGATGAACAATTATATACTTACTCATACAATTTGAATGATATACATAAACAACATGTATTTTGAATAGTGACGTACGTACACTATATATATTCAAACCTGTTTGTGCGGCCACCTCCGAGTAAAGGCCATCAGTCATGTCCTGTATTTCCGAAGGGTGTCCATTGTTGACACTGAGATTTGACTGTACATCTTAATTGCCTCCGATTTTTATTTTCGAATGTATACATTATACATACTACATGTACATTAATAAATATTGAAGCATTGCATAGAATATTATACAAGTACAGACAGCAAACGCAAAGTTCATACAATAAAAGTTATATTCTACGTTCATTAGACTTAGATAGATAACATTGTTCTATATTTCTGATACATATTGATTGAGAAACACGTGTTATTGAAAAACAAAATGAATCTCAAAAGTTGAAACAATTTAAAGGTTGAGCTTCGTGGGTATACTAATGAAAAGTAAGAAAAACAAGAAAAAATGCAATTCATAAGGTAGAAATGGTTCATCCATAAATAACAGTTTGTCTTCTTTCTGAGCATTTAAAGTAAGTCTAATAAATTACGAATCACGTGTTTTGTTATCTGATGACATAAGATCAATTAATTTTGGTATATTCGGTCGATTCCAAAATAATGTTTTTATAATGAAGTTTTCTGATGTTACTGTAGGCCTACCTCAAATATATAATGTTCACTTTTAGTCAAGTTTTGATATACTATAGTCTGGAATAATATCCACCAATTTGTACAAAACTTAAAGTTGCGAGTCTATTTCTTAATCGATTCGATTTGTCCATTAAAAAAGTTTCGGTCTGTAGAAAACTGATCGATTTTGGTTTTAAATTCAATTCGCACAACAACCTAGCTGGGAGCAATATACAAACGTAGTCATTAGTATTTGCATCTTACCGATCAGGTTTCTGGATATGAATTATATACACGTTGCTGCTTCATATGTATTGATGATTGATGACTGAGTAAAATTGTGCTATTTTTCCATGCAACCCCCAAAACGCTGGAAGGAATCGTCTTACAGAAACTCAAACCATGACATGTTCTATGTCTGTTGCGCAAAATACGAAACATGAACAACGTAATGATGTCATTATTTTTATGGCTTTTTCCAAAGTACCTGTGGGTCCAGGATATTAAATAAGTAACGAGACAAAAGCTCAAATAACATGCGCTAAACGGAGAGTGCGCCATAGACACAATTAAGGTGCAAATCTTTCTGAAAACAGTACTGTATAGTAAGTGTAAGTAACCCCATTTGTACTCAACAACATCACGAACAATTGGGACTCTTTAACCCCACGCTTTAGTTGAAACACTATTACGGACCTTTACATATTTTGTCTTAAGGTCATGTAGTGCGGCACAGAAGAAGAAAACTGTATTTAGCTGTTTATGTATTTTGATAGTCAATATCAAAACTGTTGTCACTATCGCTACACCGAGTCCAACAGAACTTAAAGAATAATTATTGATATAGTCAGTATTACTGAATACCATCCCACATAATAGAGAACATTAATAATGTGTTTCGTGTTTATTTATATTTTGCCAAACTAGTTAGCCTCACTAAGATCCTAGTTAAATTTGTTTCGTGAAAAAAAAAATTATTAAGATTATCAAAATCTTGTATTATGAAAAAGTTGTTTGGTTATCTTAGAAGTCCGACACTATATTGCGCTTATTTTCAACGCAGTGGCGAAAATGAACACAGTTAAAATAATATGAGTTCATGTATACAAATATATTTCCAAAGTTGGTGTTAGCAAGTCCTGCTGAAATAGCATCTATTCTAATAAAAAATTATATACCAGGGGCACTATATAAATGTAATATAGTGTCCCTGTTTATACCTAACATTGTTTTCTTTAAGCATAAAATGGAATGTCAGTTGGCGTACGTACAGTCATACAGAATGATAAGACATGCAGTCAAGTCACATGACCGCTCAAATTAAGACGTATTTAGATAATGGCGGTCGGCCGCAATACGAATTTTATCAAACAACAGCTGCAAGCGCTTACGACCCAATTTGAACGTTGTGACCCCTTTCCTACTTTAAATTCCGTTATCAAGACTGTTGTGTCCCAATTGCAACATTTTGAACAAATTACAACGATGGTACTGGTCATAAAAATCGCCGGGAACTCGATAGGAAGTGAAATAAGAATCAAACGACACGGACATGATAGACGCACTTAAAGATTCAGTCGGTTCATCGATTTAGCATCGGAAATATATATAAAAAAAATGTATCCAACAAATACACGCTCGTGGAGCTCTGTATCGGATATTCCTATGTATGAACTTTTCAAGAATATCAACATTTCGCCGAATCCGTTTATTATCGTACCGGATGACGATGATGACGATGGCGATAGTGATGATGACAACGTGTTTAAGTTTCCACCGCCTGAACATTATAATAACCATGGTGAGTTAATTTTAGAACATTTCTGCGTGTTTTTTTTTTTTAATCTTAAACTAAGTTTTTCCACCTCTACATGTGTAAGACTTCTCATGCAGTCACAATTTTCATATTCCGATCGTTGTAATATGGGATCAATCTATTCATGAATTCAGGATTATACATATTGGTCCAAATTGTATTGTAACTGCTCAACCACAATAAAATACCACGAAGTATATTATTATCTTACGATATTGTACTATATGATATATTCGGGTTTTTTAGTATAAACCATTATTGTTAGTCATTAGCTATAGCGGACCGAATTGTATCAAGATGAAATGTTATAATATGACACGAACACAAGTTCAAGGCGATTTTATTTGCCGACAAAAAGCTAAACGTCGGCAATGGCACTAGTAGTCTAGTATAGTCCTTTATTTCATCCACAGGCTACAGGCGTGTGAAGGCCCTCCACAGACCCTCTACTACCCAGGCATTCTTTTTACACACTGAAACACTGTTAAATATTATGTTTGTAACGTGTTTTATAACAAAAAATCACCATATAAATTATCTATAGTTCTTCTATATAATATCAAGGACTTGATAATATATATATATATATGGTGAAAAAAAAATTAACATCATTTTTTTGTTATAAAACATGTAACCTTGTGTATAATGCTTTTAAACGTTTATAAATTAATTAATTAATGATTCGGCATTTCGTGTGTTTCCATCATAGTGCGGCCCGCCCGGCTAGCTTAGTGGTTAGAGTGTTTGACTACTGATCGAGAGGTTGTGAGTTCGAACCCCGGGCGAGGCTCACATTGTCCGTGACAAATTTGACTGAAGATATAACATCCTATGTTAAATTGTCCTCCACCTCTGGATTATGTGGGGTAGCTCGGCAGAAGCTTACGGATAGAATGTGGTTAGTATAAAGGCCTAAATGAAGTCCAGGAAAAGGATAACTGCCCGCCAAGATATGACTGAAATAATGTTGAAAATGGCGTTAACCCCGATGAAACAAACCATCATGGTGCAATCGAATTTCACGCAAGGTCTTCGTACGATATCATATATTAGTCTTCTTTGGAGGCATGATTAAGGATTGGTTTGTGTTAATGAAAAAGCACGTCTTAGTGGTTTGTTATCTGTCTGTATCGTGCTGAAAGTTAATTGTTGTCTTCCCCTTTGTCATGCCGAGGATACTTAAATGTCAAAGTAAAACAGAAACATGCAATGCCGTGACACATGTATAACAAGTTCCAATTTCAAGATTAATACCTATCCCTCATATATCTGTATAGATGTGCAAAGTTAGATACGCTATGAGTATGTATTCAGTTATAATCTATGGGCTTGAACTGGATGTATCATAATAAACCGGACTGGTTGTGCACGTTCTGTAAAGTTTCGACAGGCCGCGGGAGAGGAGAGGATTCAGTTTATTAATATATTTAGATACACAAGACGTTCGATCCATCATCTCATTATAAAACCATATGCATATAATCCATTTAGGGGTCCCTTCGCTTAGTACAGTGTCGCTAATAAAACCTGGGACCATTATATGTAAATGTGCGTATAATGGTCCAAGATAAAAACGTACCGAGGATTAGGAATTGTCCCTGGTCTGATACGCACATATAGGCCTCGTTTCATCAAACATCTTACGCCACTTCTTTAGTAAGAAGTGGCTTATCTCCCTTCTTAGCGTTAAAATACGTTTCATCAATAGTTTCTCAGCTACGAATTCTTAAGTTTGGGAACAATTCTTTCTTAACTTTACGATAGCTCATGGGCTGTCTTAAAGATAAGAAAACGCGGCTTTTGCCTTTATTATTACGTGACGGCCTTTTATTTTAAGACTGTTGAGTGCAATGTTCAAGATAATCGTAAATAATGGAAAAGAAATTCAGTTTTATGTTCAAGGGCGTAGCCAGCTACAAATGAATTTCATGCACACAAGGAAGAATGTAACCCCGGCTGTTGTTTGGTTCTGGATTTTTTATGGCCCGCTATTTGAAATTGTGGAAGAGCATAAAGTTTTTCCCCTGTCCATCCGTGCGGCTGTGTGTCCGTCCGTTCAAAGTTTGGCTTCCGAGCAATAACTCAAGAAATATTTCAAGGGTTGGTTTCATATTTTACATGAATGAATATAATAATAAAATGCAGGTCAAGATCGATTTCACTTAAAATCCAAACATTTTCTCAGTAGTTACGGTCCCTTTTTACATAGCTCTCGGAGAGGCATTCGTGTCCTCTGGACACATTTCTAGTTTAAATTAGAACTCAAATGGTGAACTTTCAGTTGTATTAGCAGGGATTAGAGGCACTGTCAAAATTTTTTATTTGAATGCATTTATTTCAAACACCGTGATAACGATTGTTAGACATAATATTAGCTTTCGACATAGATGGCATTTTTATATTGTTCACTTTTTGTTACGCTGATGTTATAACTTGTTGACAATCTGATATTTTTAAAACTTATTTTAAGACCGTGAACAAATCTTCAAAAAAAAACTTTTTTGCATTTCTCTTTAACCGATCGTATGCGCGTTTAATAGCCATAATACATATTTTCCATGATAAAAAATGAAAAATAAGCTAATAGATATTTAAATACATTTGGAGTTTTCGTATTTATTAACTGTTTTCTCCGAATCTTGCTGTGGAATCTTACTGGTCAAACGATAATAATTTTATCTGACGAGCACAACATACATAGGCGTGCGAAGTAATTCTCGTATGTGCAAGTTTGAGCGACTCAAAAACACATTTATCATGAGTCAATGTTCACATTGTTTAAAAACATATTTTCAGTTAATATATATCAAATAGTTTACATTTTCTGAAAGATTAGAGCTTTATCTTTAATTTGGTATATAATTTACAAAAATCTGTTGAGAAATAAAATAAAATTCTCTATATAACATATGTATAGAATCAAGTGCATTTTTCTTATTTACATAGCTAGGGCCGGTAAATAAACTTTACCCGTGCAGACTGTGTCGCGGTCTTTACACATTTAGATAAGAACAGTTAATAAAACGGTTTAAGAATTTCGTAACTTTTGTCGTAAGTGTCTTCGTAGGAAAGAATCTTACGAAAGATAAGAATATATTGATGAAACGAGGCCATAATTCCGATTGAAATTTAATATACATGTATAGTCATGTATATATTATAGACTATAATTAACAAAATGCGTTTAAATGTTTACTCCGAAACAATGTATACATATAATCAGGGACACTACATTTCATGTAATATAGTGCCCTGATACAATAAATGCATTTTACGCACGAGTTTTCGAGCTTGCTATGATAATGAGTCCATGATCGTTTACAAATCTTACTTCTTGCGGTAACTTGCCTCTATTTCCATTAAAACGTGAACAAATATTAAAATTAATGTAGAGCTACTTTGTACAAACTATTTTCTAATGTAAACTTATAGAATCGTTCGAATAATTATTTGGTTTGTAGAGAAATTCGTCTAAAAATAATTTGTATAATAGTAAATTCCTTCTTCCCAAGATGGCGACGTGCATGTGAAAATCCGTATAATTTACCATAGAACGCGTATTTTCGAGGTATATATGCTTAGAATTGATATTATCGACTTCTATATTTGATTTTACCGTCAATAGATTGATTGAGGATTTGAAGGTTTATACATTTTCCTGCCCATGCTTAATTCTAGGTGATTCATTCATTACGCTGATTCTGAGTCAAACGTTGCAAAAGAGATGAGAATGTTGATAACGCACATAAGTGACATATTTGCATTTCTATGTCAATGCAATGCTTTCTTTACTTTTATAATGAGCACACCATGCGTTAGTACTGGCTAATATATTCTATATGTGACTTGTCTGTTGATTTGTCATAGATGTCAAAGTGACATCTGTCAAAATAAAAGTTAAAAACCCACTGTATTATTGTTTTGGTGTTAGGATAGCAACTAATTGATTGTCTTTCAATGAACTGAAGCATCACCATGGGTTAAGTCGTTTTTTTACTTGGCCCCGTCCCGCACAGTCTAACAAAGATCTGCATATTTGTGTGCGGAAAATCCTCAATTAAATCAGGTAGTTGTATTAACGGTAGATGCAGCTAAAAATCCGGTCGAAACACTTGTCGTTATCCACGTGCGCATGCGCAGTCGCATTGAAAAGAATGGACATATAGTAAAACTTTTATTGATTTATACCGTATCAATACTTGTCTTCGGAAAATATTTATGGTATAATGTAATATTTAAGTACTTTGAGATTAAGCATGCATGAATAATTTTGATGTATCGTCTTGTAATTAGGCTAAATTAATGGGAAAAAGTTCGACTTTGCCAATCGAGTATTTTGAAAAATGGCGGAAAATTGGCAGAAAGACGTGAATAAGTGGTAAATTGGTGCAGAACAGGCGTAAAGACCGATGGATGCATTTGTTCAAAAGCAATGTTTTTCAATGATTGATACATTAAAGAATCATCTGCATTGATTTGTAAGGCGATTTTGTTGACAATGTTTCCTCTGTGTAGTTGTGAAATTTCTCTAAAAAAGGGTCGAATTGACCACTTTTAAAAAATGTATGCCTCTTACTGCGACATACATGAAGTGGTTTTCCTCACTTCTTATACCAAAAATGATACTGGGAACACTTACTGCACACAATCTTCTGTTACTTCCAATATTTATTAAATGTTTTGGTGAAAAGATAATGATCATTTAACTAAAACATGTGCACAATGTCAGGCATTTTTTTCACCACGGCGCGAAAAACAAAAAACAAAATCTCATTAAACTCGTCATTTCTCGATCAATTTATAAGATAGGGAAACAATAAGTACATTTCTAAAATCAGCAATCTTTCAGCTTTTTAACATGGTTACTTAAAAAACAATCGGTTAATGATTGACAAAAACATGACAATTTTATTTGAACATGTACACCAAGTCGGGCATGTTTCCACCACGGCGTGATAAACGAAAAAAAAATGAATCTCATTTAACTCGTCATTTCTCAATCAATTTATAAGATAGGGAAAAAATAAGTACACTTCCAAAATCGGCTATATTTCAGCTTTCTAACAAGGTTACATTTAAAAGAATTAGTCCATAATTAATAAAACAACAGCCATTTTACTAACAGGCGTCTAATACTCTCCCGCTATGCTACGGTACTACATCGCTAAAACAATAGAATATCGATTAATTATTGATCATCTATACACCAGCTAGGCGACGACACCTTATTTTAATACATATACGATTATCGAGGAAGTTGCATCTACCTCTAAATACAACTACCTGATTAAATTAAAACCCGTTGGGCAGGATAACTACACTATCTGTGACCAAAGTATACCGTTCGATAGGTAGAAAACACGTTTCTATACTCATATGAGTATAGATAATTCCAAGATACCTTTTCTGAAAGATGCATTAATTTAATGATTTGTTTCTCCCCACTATTTCCCAACTGAAAACAAAACCGGCATAATGGCGTTAAAAGCCGGCGTCATGGTAAACATTGCCTACTCTCAAAAATTCGCTTCGCAGTAAGTTAAGTACACGTTTAAATAAGCTGGCATGTCAACGAAACGTTGGTGACTTAGACTTAAATCAACTTTCGTTAATTCTAGGTACTCATTATAAAGATCTATTTAGAATTGAACTGTTCGACGGTAGTTGTATACAGAGTGCAACTGGATGTAGCTAAAGTCGTTCATACCATTTTTTTCACGCGACTTAGAGTTTAAGTTTAATTTTTTAAATTTGACATTAACACAGATTTTTTACAGCACATTCACGCAGATTATTGTTATTTCTATCGAAAGTTATTGCCTGTTAGAGCCTGTTTTTTATTAATTTTGACTTCCGCACATAAATATGCAGTTCTTTGTACGGCTGAGAGAATGATCCTTTCGAATTCGTTCAAGAAATCAGCCAACCAAAAAGCCAAATTAGTAGGGCTAGTAGGCATCCTGCAAAGGACCGAGAATGCCAAAAAAAAAGAGAGAGAAATGCAAAGATATGCGACGCACATGAATGATGAATGGGAAAAGTTCCCGAAAACTGTGCACTATTAACTTCGAACAAATTTAAGAGTAATTGAAGAATTTTGACATAATTTTAATTTCCGCACATAAATATGTAGATATTTGTAAGGCTGAGAGGATGGCCTTTCCGAATTCGTTCACGAAAATCGGCCAACTGAAGCCGAATTAGTAGGGCTACACCATGGGTTTACCAAAAATATATCCAAGTTCCAACATTCGACTTCTACATGTTCTAGCCAACATTTAACTGTGCACATGAGTCTGACCAATGCATTTGTTTTCATTTAATTCATTCAGTTACAGCCATGACTGTGCATGCCGTTTTAAATATGCTTAAAACAATAATTAAGCTGCATCTAAATACCAATCTTTCATAGGACGATTAGGTAATGATTGTAGAATTAGATTGAACTATGTATAATACACAAAGAATGATCAAGTTGTCGCACTACTACTCACATCATGTAACAAAAGTACATGTACAATTAGATTAAGTTTAACAAGAAAAACTATATAAAAGTTATAGGTAGACGAATTACAAGCAGCATATTGGTTTATATTTTTTGTATGAAGTTTTTTAGCTCACCTGATTCATCAGGTGAGCTTTTAGGATCATTGAATGTCCGGCGTCCTTCCACTGACTATTAGTTTGTTTACACTCTAGCAACCGCAGCTCTTAATGAATCGTGATTAAACTTGCTCACAATGTATATGGCCACAATGGCTAAGTTCGATTTTGGGCAAAATCGGACAATAACTTCTAGAGTTAGGGGCCCTTGAATTATAAAATTTGCTATATTTAGCTTGTTTACACTCTAGCGCCTTCATTTATTCACCAATCCTAATAATATTTTCAGTAAATGTGTATAATGAAAAGATCTTGGACAAGTTCGATTATGGGCGGAATGGGACCAGAACTTCAAGAGTTATGGGCCCTTGACTTTGAAAATTTGCTATATTTTAGCTTGTTTACACTCTAGCACCTTCATTTATTCACCGATCCTAATCATATTTACAATGAATGTGTATGACCTTATGGTTTTGGACAAGTTCAGTTATCAGGGCTTGAAAAATTTTCAAGGTGGTACTAGTCCTGTAGGACTAGTAGCTGCAATTTCTTACTCGCCCTTTAGAAGAACCAACTCGCCCTTAAGAAAATTAAGTATTTGTATACTTTTAGAATGTAAGTTATGATTAAGACTTTAAAGGATGTATATATCTTCTGTTATGTATGACTGATTGCGGGAAAGTTACGTCGGATGCTGAATGATTACAACATACATGAGCGATACAGATTTTATAACTGGCATTTTAATCTTTAATCACTAAGGATCACCGTGATTTGCGTACGTATCAAGCAGTCTTTCAAGTAGCAACACTGATATTTATTGCGAATGCTTCTTCTACTTGTAATTGCTTTCTGTCATCTGTTCATTTTCCGAAAACGGGCACTGTTTATTATCAGAAAACAGGTAACATGGTAAGATAATTCCGGATTTGACACTTACTCTAGTCCGTTGATACGAGACCAACAATAATCAACGCATCCAACTAATTTGTCAAGTAAGAAATCCCATTCTTGAAATAAATAGAAAAGCCGGTGAATGAGGCATTGTCGCAATTAAACTTGTAAACTTGTAGCGGTGTTTTAAATATGAATTTATATGCCGTAGGGCGGGTACAGGGCAAAAATCTATTTTTAGTCATTATTGTCTAGTGCAAGCGTTTCACGAACGCGGATTTAACATAAACAAAACGTGAATCTAAATTGATTCGGATCGAATTGGAAAGAGATATTTCCAGTTTTAAATTAATTTTAGGGTGATTGAATGCCTGATTTTGTGCTCGCCCCGTCGGACTAGCATTCACTAAAATCTACTCGCCCGATGCCAACTTCAACTCGCCAATGCGAATTTTCAAGCCCTGGTTATGGGTGGTATCGGACCACAATGTCAAGAGTTATGGGCCCTTGGATTAGAAAATTTGCTACGTTTTAGCTTGTTTAACAGTATTATACCTTCATTGTTGGTTTTGATCTCAAAATCTACGTAAAAATGAGTTTTACCTGGTCATTAATTATTGGCCTTTGTTCTCAGGTGAGCGATAAAGGGCCATCATGGCCCTCTTGTTTCATAAAGGATATTGACTGTATCAGTCTTTGCGAAAGTCGCTGGACCTCCGCTCATGACCAATGATATTCAGTTTGGTCCGATAACAATCAAAGTTTGCCGGTCCTCATGACCGTTGAAATATTTTTATTATTTGGTACGAAATCAGTGGGTACGAATAATCGTGCATGCGCATGTCAGTTGTTTAAATGGCGGATCAACAACATTTCTTCGTCACTGATTAAACTACACAGTATTCTCGCCTTTTAGTGAGTTACATAAGATTGTTTGTTCTTCGAAACCATTTTTCATTCCAGCAAATCAGGCAGTGATTCATTTTGGCCTGCGTCACTGACGCACATTTCCGCCAAAGATGCAGACACAGCTTGGATGTCCGTCCTCGGGACGCAGCGCTTTTTCATTACGTATAATAATAAAAGAAGTAATTTTAACGATCAATGTAATTTCAATGCGCCTGATAAATGAAAATCCTCTTACATAAATTTAAAGATTATTGGCATATTATTTATATATATTCAGTTTGTTGTACAATGGAGCTTTTAGTTAGTACTAATTATTTTATTTCATTTCATTTCAGGAGCACATTTTTCTCCTGCTCATCTCAGGCCTGCAGATTGTGAGTCATATTTTCAATTTGGTTCTCCAGTTTTTCATTTTGACGAAAACATGGCTGACGATCCATCCCATAAAGCTATGTTGTACTTCCTGGAGATCTTGATGAACTCTGGTGTACCACTTACAATCAGTCAGTTGGCTGGTCGATTTGGTAGTAAAAGTTTTACACCTGAGATGAGGCAGTCTTGCGGAGGAAATGAAGCTGGATTGAAGAAGTTCTTACTGAAGTTCCCATCCCTGTTTTGTGTGAATGGTAATTTAGTAAGTTTGAATGATGGCACCGCCAATCTTGGGAAGAATTTTCGTGAAAGTAGTCCGGCATCAACAACTTCGGACGTCTCTGTTGAGACAGAGGCAGTGCAGTATTTTCGACAAAGAATGATTAGAAAAGGGGAAAAATGGCTTCCAGTGTTAAGCCTTGCTGGACACTTGTCGCAAGCTACCCCTGATATCAGAGAATGTGTTGGGCCTCAGAATCAGTTTAAAGAGTGGCTTGAGCGACATCCCCTTATATTTGATATAAAAGGGGATATGGTTGCTTTAAAGGATAACATCAATTATAGTGCAGTGAATCCTACTGGAGAATCTCTTGAACTTGATACTGTCCACTTCAATTCAAACCCACGCTATTCAACTGGAGATATAAATCCTCGTTACTCCACTGGTGATTTGAATCCACGCTTCTCAGGCAGTGACCAGTTACCACGCACACCAAAGACAAAGCGAAGGCCCAAATCAATTGAAATACCACCCAATTCACCGAAACTATCTTTACCTCGCACTCCATCATTTAATAATCCAAATATTCAGCAGCCATCTACCCCTGGTAGTGCAAAAGCTGGACCAGCTACCATGACAGCAAATGAATATAAAGCTGTAATGTTTCTCAAGGGGATCATTGAGAAGAAAGGGGACATGAAGCTAAACGGTCTCACTGGGCATTTTAGTCAAGCTCCAGAAAGTCTGAGGAATACAATAGGTTGGAGTAAACCAGAGCTGGAAAAATTTGTACGAAGTCACGCCAATATATTTGTGATCTCGGAAGATGAGACTGTTTCTGTCATTAAAAATGCTAGATTGAATGTAATCATCACTGGTAGCCGTCCATCTGCAAATGCTGCTAAGTCTGGAAAAACTGGGAAGGGGCGAGTTTATCATGTTGCAAAATTGTGGGGCATTGTTGATTTAGGCAAGCATGAACATGTCTTCATTGATAGGACTATCTTTGGAAAGCACATTGATGATTTAAACAAGTTACTTACTGTTGGTGAAATGGTTTGTTTTGAGTCTATTCCTGCGCCAAAGGGTAGTAGAGCCAGGTGGCGTGCAACCAAAGTCTGGAAAGAGCATGAGTCCATTGAAGATCTTATAGACAAAGTGACAAGTCGTCTTAGTGTTTCATTTGACTCTCTTCGTGAACCAATGACACCAAGCACACCTCTACCAATATCTGATGCACATATTGATGAGGAGATCAGGAGAATGATTCCTGAACTCAATGACTCAAGTGTGATTCAGTCACCACTGAATGTGGGTGGAGTAAAGTATTCCTTCTCTGATGCTGCTCCAAGTGGTGCTGGTGTCGTTCCTGTGTGGAATTTTAGGCATCAAGAATTGTCTGCTATGCGTGATCTCGATGACCTTGATCTGAGCGATGATTCTGATTCACCAAGTCTTACTATGGTTGCTGAGAAGTACTACATGAACAGATCGGTGCTTGGCGATAGTTCAAGGAAGGAAACTTCAGAAAATATTGTCAATGGTTCTGAAAATGACAACAATAAGAAAACAGCAACAATTGGTTGTCAGACCATTGTCACTGGTGAAGTATTGGCCACTCAGCTCTTCCATGAAGATTTTTAAATTTTGTAACTTATTTTGTAAAATTTTATGACATCATGATACCGTAAAATTTTTATCCACAAAGTTTAAAAAATGATTTAAGTTGGTAAAATGTTTTTCTTTGATCACCATTTTCATATTGTTCACTCTGTATGTTAGGTTTTAAAGAATGAAATATGGTCATGTGGTAGAATCTGGGTTATTTGTAAGAATAACACAATCAAATTCCATGTAATTTTGTTTCATTGAAGCCAATGAATGTACCTTACCTGTTGATTGAGAGCACAGATGACCCAATTGTACCATTCTGTTGCTACAAAGTGTTTGCTCTATGTGGAATTGACTGTGAAGTTTGGCCTGGCCTGTGTGACATGTTTGCCTCTGTATTTAAATCATATTGCAGGTTGTCATTGTTGAAATTTATTGTACTAATTCACTAGTCGTAAGATAATGAGGTTGCATTGTGTAAATTTCCTTTTTTTCGTAACCACTGTAATTGTGTATAATTTTTTAAAAATGAAAATCTATAGTCAGAACTATAATCCTTTGTGTTGTGGTGGGCCCTTAACCAAATCATTATAACCAGTCTCTTGTTATATTAACAGTCTTAGTTTGTATCTAACCACATTGTGTGATTTTTTTCGTGTTCATTCGAGTTTATTTTTTGTTTAGTATGTATCATTCAGAGTTTACATAGACTTGTATCAAGAATTAGTTACGGGATACATGTAGGTCTTCACAAATTTCATCCACTTAATTCATGTTTTTGGATTGCAAAAAGAAAATCATTTCATAGATTTCATGTTTAGCTTAATTCACAATATAGCTATTCTTTGGATTGTTAAATGACCACAATGTTACATATATTGATCTTTTTCATGTTTTTATTAGTAGAAAAACATGTTCCAAATTTTTAGATAATTGTTTGTGTCTTGCCTAGAATTTTTCTTATACTTGATTGGCTTATATAGAGATAAACATTTCTCTATTGTTTTTATCATCATTTGTGCTTCATGGTGTTAAAATCAAAGCCTTTGACAACATGTATGTGAAGTCTTATAAATTGTCACTTTGATGAAAGCTTTATAAATTTATCTATTTACTCTTGACTGTTTGGGAAAAAATCATCTTTTGAATCAATTCAATCTATCAATTAATTCATAAATTTGATATAGTTATAAGAAAAAAAATATTGATTTTTATTTAATTTATTTATTGTTTTGTTTTGTGAATTACTTAATATTATGTACCTTTCGACAGAAAACCTTTCGACTTTCGATAAAATACTTTCGACTCGTTTCGTAGAAGATATGATTCAGCTTGTGTTTGAATTTAATTGTGAAATCTTTATATAGTGAATGAATAAACTTAATGATTTAATAAGAAGTGCACCTAATATTTGATAATATATTTGGCTTGAAGTTGGGTGTATCAGTGAAATACCATTTAAGTACTAAGTAATTTGTACATTCACTGTGATTGATTTTCATTATACTGATAAGTCAGTTATTTGACTATGTACAGGATTTTTTGTGACAATTACAATCTATATTGACTTATTTTTCACTATTTAATTCAATTATTTGCTGTTGAAATCAGATCTATCACAAACTAAAGTCTTTCATTTGAGGCAGGTTCATGGTACATTGAATGTATTACAACATGAACAATCACTATGGCAACCCTGCTGTAATAGAATTAAGGTATTAACTGGTGTCCTATTTCATTCATGTGATCTGTCCCAAATATGCTATATTTAAATGTAGAAGAATCATAAAGTTAAGAGTTTATGCGAGGGTATTATTTCTATGGTTGCTTTACTTGCTTATGTGTTAAGTTGACCAAAATAGGACATGAATTTTGCCTTGTATACTTCATTGTATTTACTTGTTTTTATCTCCTTTCTATTACAGCAGGGTGGTTTTTACTTATAAAAAGCAATACTTTATTATTTCTATGTGGGAGAAATTGTATTTTAGATTTAATGTATTTTTAGTCCATATTATATACCATTGTTGATATTATGTTTATAGTATTTTTACTGAATGCATGTTAATGTTCCCAATATGTGTGACCTCTTTGCTTTAGTGTGTTGATCACTGAACTTTATGTGTGAAGTCTGCTTTTCCCCATTTGTGATATATATTAACATGACAGTGACACTTTGTTGTGACCTTCACCATTTCATGTATCATTATTCGCATGTGTCCTTCACCTTTTCTTACGTCCTTCATATTTTTCGTGCGTCCTTCACTTTTTCATGTGTCCTAGTAACAGTCCTACACCTCTTCAGGTGTCCTTCACCTTTTCATGCATCATTGTTTTCATGCGTCCTTCACCTTTTCATGTGTCCTACACCTTTTCATGCAGCATTGTTTTCATGTGTCCTACACCTTTTCATGCATCATTGTTTTCATGCGTCCTTCACCTCTTCAGGTGTCCTACACCTTTTCATGCATCATTGTTTTCATGCGTCCTTCACCTCTTCAGGTGTCCTACACCTTTTCATGCATCATTGTTTTCATGCGTCCTTCACCTTTTCATGCGTCCTTCACCTTTTCATGCAGCATTGTTTTCATGTGTCCTACACCTCTTCAGGTGTCCTTCACCTTTTCATTTGTCCTACACCTCTTCAGGTGTCCTTCACCTTTTCATGTGTCCTACACCTCTTCAGGTGTCCTTCACCTTTTCATGTGTCCTACACCTCTTCAGGTGTCCTTCACCTTTTCATGTGTCCTACACCTCTTCAGGTGTCCTTCACCTTTTCATGTGTCCTACACCTCTTCAGGTATCCTTCACCTTTTCATGTGTCCTACACCTCTTCAGGTGTCCTTCACCTTTTCATGCATCATTGTTTTCATGCGTCCTTCACCTTTTCATGCATCCTTCACATTTTCATTCATCCTTCACTTTTTCATGTGTCCTACACCTCTTCAGGTGACCTCCTTATTCATACTTCATTTTTCTTTTCGTATTCTTTATTTCCTTATTGTTTTCACTTTTGCTTGAATATTATGCAAGTACCCATAATGTTTGTTCTTCTGAAAACCAGCCTTTGATTCTTTTCAATACCGTTATGATAACTTTGTGAAATTTGACGGCACTGTGTGTTGTAATAATTGCTTAGGTGCCATGATGATACAGTATAATGTACAAATACAGCCTGGTGCTAGCTCTTGTTTCTTATTGTATTAGTCTTGTCTGTATGATGTTGAAAAAAAGCTGCATAATATTTACAGTAGAGAATCATTTTGTGATCGATATTTTATTCTTTTATAAAGACATACTTACTTCCTGGTGACATGAATCTCTACAGATTATGTGTAATGGAATAAATCTCTTACCTTGATTGATTACTTTTACTGAGCAGGTTAGCGTTTATCTTAATTGGCAATAAGTGCTGATAATCATATAAACCAGCTGTATTTAAGGGTAATCAGTAATTTTCTCAAAAACTAACAGTGATATACATAAGTTGGTACAGTTAAAATTTTAAAATTTGTTGTAATGCAGATTTCATCTACATTCTTGCCATTTTGTACTTATAGTGCAGTATATGAAATGTAATAACATTGGGCATTTTTGCTTTCAGCTTTTGTCTTCCATCTTATTCTTTCTGGATTGATATCACAAATTAAACTTGAAAAAGTTTTATTGGATTTCTAGACTTTTTCTTTAAAGTTTACTTCATTTTTGCTTTTCATTGGATTCAAAGTTGTTTGTCATTTTAAGCCTCATTTTGATTGGCTTTCTTTTTCAAATGCTACATTTTGATTGGTTCAGAATTTTATTTTTTGGTCGGTTGGCTGGCCAAATTTTAATGCTGTCTATTGAAATAGTTACAATGCTGAATTCTGATTGGTTTATAGTATGGTTGACAACTTTATTTCGTGATATTTTATTGGTGCGTACTTGTTTCTTGATGTCTATAGATTCTATTTGTGTTGGCTTATACTGATAATCTATTATTTTATTCTACCATGAACATTTTGCTTGTTTGGATGAATTGTCTATTTGTACATGTATATTTTATTGTATTTAATCATGTAACCCTATATATATACTCTAAGCATGCTGGGTATTGTGTTTAGGATGTTAGAAGAGTCTGTGTTCATATAATCTCAGAAATTTGTACAACTTTTCGACCTAATTATACCGAACATGTGTACATAATTGTTGTGTCTGGTCTCGATGAAAAATGAGTTTTACTTAAACCAACATTTTTGTTTAATTACATGATAGCATATGTTCTTCATGTTTTTGATTTACAATAATTTGGATATTTCTGATCTTTATTTAATAATGATTTATTTTCTCTGATCTATAGGATAGGGTGTCAAAATAAACACTGATGTTACATGGTCCGAAATTCTGCGTTTACACAATCTTACTTGCTATAAAGTTTTCGTGTATTGTAGTTTATACTTTATTATGCTGTAAAATTTTGTTCATTGAGCTCTATACCTGTAAAACAGTCTACCTGTCCATAATGACCACCAGTGTGAGATATGGTATTAAGACATGGTTGTTATTTAGAGTTTCATATGATGTAATGTATCAATGTTTCTATTGGACAAACAAGGCCGCAGCCATGGTCCAGCGGTTAGTTTGCTGGATTTGTTACCCGACAATCCGGGTTCAATTTCCGGTAGGGGAAGGTCATACCCTTCCATGAAAATTTGACAACAATGTTGATTTTCCACCACATGTGGAGAAGTTGCTGGTTCCTGGTATAAGTGTAAGTTAAACTAGTACTGGTCAGAATACCATCCAGGAAATAAACTGAAAGAACAAGCTTGGTGATCACAGTTGGGAGCTAACACAGGTTTTGCTGCATGTCTTTATGAGTAAAAGCATCAGTCAGCTTTCTAGGGAGAATTAGATTATTATTAACATAGAGTATAGAATAATAATATACCTTGAAGTGCAAATCAGAATTATGCTATTTATGTATTTATGATTTTTGTTTGTAACATCATTTATAGAAGATGCTGGTTTGTTCTCAGTTTGTTGAACTTGTATTAACTGTGAGTACATATGTTACAATTTAATGTTAAACATGCCAATGTACATTTAACACAGCTGTTGTCCTTAATAGCATCATCTATTGAAGGAATACATACTTGATTGACCCAAGTTTGTAGTCTCTGTGTTTAAGTATTGTATGCAAGTTTTTGCAAAATTCAGATTTAAATCACTTTGATAAACAAGGTTTGATAGTAATTAAATGTTGTTTGAAATTTCAAAGACAATAATTAGTGCTAAATCATTTGTTTGTTTATAATTATCTGAATACACAATAAACCATGTTGTTCAGTTTAATATAATCACTGCTTATTGTTCAGCTTGATTGTGCCTTACACTAATGAATGCATATTTAGTACCGTATATATAAAATAAGTGGCCATTATCCTATGTTGTAAGTGATGCTCATTATCACTGGTACACTAATTTCGACATAGTGTGTATTTCAAGTAAAGATCTTGCTAATCTTCTTTTATAAGAAGAGTTTTAACTTGAATTGAAAATGCTTGGATTTAAGACTGTGCGAAAAGATCTTCTTAAGCATTTGAGTGGAAGTTCATGATGGTAAAAATAAAGGATTCCACGGCAGTAATTTCTTATGTGGAGTACAGAATGTTGCTACATTTGTAATTTTATAACATGCTGAATTTTGTTTGTGGCAGCATTTTTAGCTCACCAGAGGTGAGCTATTGTGATCGTGTGTTGTCCATCGTCCATCCGTCAGTGCATCAACAATTGCTTTAAACAACATCTCCAGTTGGTCAATTTCAACGAAACTTAAAAGGGACGTTCCTTGCATGAAGCTGTACCAAAGTTGTTAAAAAAGGAAAAAAAATCATTAAAAATTCTGGTTGCTATGGCAACCAATAGGAAAAACTTAAAACATCTTCTTGTCCAAAACCACAGGGCCTAGAGCTTAGATATTTGGTGTATAGCATTGCCTAGTGGATGTCTACCAAGTTTGTTCAAATTATGGCCCTGGGATCAAAATTGGCTCTGCCCCAGGGTAACTTGATTTTACATAGACCTATATAGGAAAATTAAAAAAACATTCTTGTCCGAAACCACAAGGCCTAGAGCTAAGATATTTGGTATGTAGTATTGTCTAGTAGACCTCGATCAAGTTTGTTCAAATTATGGCCCTGGGACAAAAATTGGCCCAGCTCCGGTGGTCACTTGATCTGTGTAGGCTTATATAGGAGAATTTAAAAAATCTTCTTGTCAGAAACTACATTGGTTAGACTTTAGATATTTGGGTGTATAGCATCATCTGGTGGACCTCTACGAAGATTGATCAAGTTGTGGCCATGGGGTCAAAATTGGCTCCGACCCAGGGTTTACTTGATTTTTACATGGGCTTATAAAAAATCGTCCTGTCAGAAACTACAATGCCTAGAGCTTAGATATTTCCGATGTAGCATTATCTAGTGGATCTCTGCCAAGTTTGTTCAAATGATGGCCCCGGGGTCAAGAATGGCCCATCCCGGGGTCACTTGATTTATATAGACTCTTACATAGGAAAAAGATGAAAAATGTTCTTCTCTAGAGATCTTTTTTCTGGTGAGCAATATAGGGCCATCATGGCCCTCTTTTTTTCGATTGGCGTAAAATGTTGAAAGCCAAAGCTTTACATATTTTACTTTTTAAAGCATATTTTGAAATATGGAAAAAAATATTAATTGTTTCATCAATTTAAAGTTGTTGAATATGTACAAATCTTGTATGTCAAAACAAGTCTTAACTTTAACAATGTAACTATTCAGTGATAAAAAACAAAAGATAAATCTGCCATGCTTGAACATGACAATAAAGAGATATATTTTCATAGTTTAATTTTTTTGTCTTACGGCATATTTTTGTTCACAATACTCTAAAAAACATAAATTGCTCATTGTTGACTAATATTAAATATTAGGAATAAGGGGTTTTTCATGTCACTGTAACAGAAATGTTTTTTTGTTTGTGTTTTTTTTGCATTATTCTAGCTCCTTAATATGTTGATATTTTTGCTAGATATGAGAATATGCACTCATAGAACTCTGGCTAACTTAAAATGTAATATCATGTCATACAATGTTTTTAAAAGAATGCATTTACTTTACTAATGACTGTCAAATGATTTATCTGTTAATGTTTGTCCAACATTATTCAGCATGATTGATTTTGTCTAATTTTACTTTAATATTTGTGAGTATTTTCTTGTTACCGGTACTACAAATAAATATCGTTTGAAAACATAGGTACATGTGTACATGTAGTAATAAACAGTGGCTGTATCCACATTTTTATGGTTATTATTCTTTACACTTTCTAAGATTAAGAATTTGTATTAGTGGATAGAATGGCTATATTTATATGGATATTTTGTGAAAAAGGTTTTTTGAATTATGCTTTGGTGACCAGATATGTTAAAACTACCGGTATTGTACATTATTTTTGTGTAGATTCATAAAAAAATTCTGTTAAACATCTGAATAAGTTACACTTTAACTGATATTAAACCATTGAAAATATTATAAGTCTTCTTAGTTATATTTATATAAATTTTAAAAAACTTGGACAAAAAAGTATGGCTACAGCCACTTTCAACTTCAAGGGTGGTTACACTTTTTGTTCTGCTTTTTTCAATCTCTTTGTTTTACATGGTTTTCAAATTTGAAGCTTTTCTGAATTACTGGTAATGTAAAGTCTTATGATGGTAAAATACTTCAAATCAGCAATTTTATTATTTGGTTTGCAGCCTAACATGTTATCTGAAATCATGTGTATCAAACTTTTGCAATAAAATTTACCTGTATTGTAAACTGATTTTGTGATTTATATAGTTTGATGGTAATCATTTTATTTAAAGATATTGTCTATCTGCTTTACGAGTGAAAAAACATTCACAATAAAGCCTTAATACTTGTCACAAAATTTTGGGACCTGAAAATATTGTGTGATATTGAGGTGGTTGCTAGATGGGGTTTATTCATTAAGAACCAGTTTAAGTTGTTATAGTGATAAATTTTATTTCTATTTGATTTGACCTGGATGAAGCTAATACCAAATAAAATATAATTAATGTTATTATACTCCCACTACAAAGTGGGGGCTATACTGGAGTCACTTTGTCTGTCAGTCTGTCTGTCTGTCCTGAATCGTGTCAGCTCTGTAACTTTGTCATTCATTGGAGGATATTTAACTTACCACAAATGTTCACCACCACTGGACTATGTGTCACACGCAACCCCCATGGCTGAAGCTACAAGGTCAAGGTTACACTTAAGAGTTCAAAGGTTATAATTTTGGTCTTTTTAGCGTGTCCCCTCTGTAATTTAGTCATTCATGGGAAGATTTTGAAATAACTTTAATACCACAAAATTTAATGTTCACCACCACTAGATGATGTGTCGCGCTCAACTCCCATGGCTGTAACTTCTAGGTCACAGAGTTAAGAGGTCATAAATTTTGTCTTTTTGTCGTGTCCGCTCTGTAATTTTGTTATTCATTGGTTTTTCACCACCACTAGATGTGCTGCGCGCAACTCCCATGGCAGTAGCTCCAAGGTCAAGGTTACTGTTCAAAGGTCATAATTTTGGTCTTTTTGGCATGTCTGCTCTGTAACTTTGTCATTGATTGGAGGATTTTGAAATAAATTACCACAAATGTTTACCACTACTAGATGATGTATCACTAACAACTCCCATGGCTGTAGCTAAAAGGTCTATATGGGGGTATTTGTGAAAATATTGCAAATGTTACAAATTTAGTGAAGTCAGTCCACCTGTCTCTTATTGATAACTTCTAGTTTTGTAAAGTACAAAATGTTGTACATGGGTTTATCCACATTATGTGTTTTGTATCATATTATTATAGGACAGGTATATAAGTGACCAAAGAATCAATTAAACAAGAGGGCCAAGATGGCCCTAGATCGCTCACCTGAGAACAAAGACACTATAATTAATGACCATGTAATATAGTTTTCTTCTTGTATAACCCGTTTTTACAAAGATTTTGATCAAAACCATTTTCATGAATACTGGATGCTGGTAAATGTACATTCTGTGTAAATACAATTATGATTATTGAAGAAATGAAGGCTATAATACTGTAAACAAGCTAAAAAGTCAAGGGCCCATATCTCTACAAGTACTAGTTCAGTCCCACCCATAATCAAACTCATCAAAGACCTTTAGGTTATACTGTAAATATGTTCAGGATTGGTGAAGAATTGAATGCGCCAGAGTGTAAACAAGCTGAAATGCAGCAAATTTTCTATTCCAAGGGCCCATAACTCTTGAAATTGTGGTCAGATTTCACCCATTACTGAACTTGTCCAAAGCCTTAAGGTCATACACATTCATTGTAAATATGATTAGGATCGGTAAATAAATGAAGGCGCTAGAGTGCAAACAAGCTAAAATATAGCAAATTTTCTAAGTCAAGGGCACGTAATGCCGGACATTCATCGATCCTAAAAGCTCACCTGATCAGTCGGGTGAGCTAAAAAATATAACAAAACAATTGCACATAATAATTTATTTTCTCAATTTGTACAAATATATTCTTCTTAATAATGATAACATCAGAAATAGCATTGTTTTGTTAGATATATATTTATAATACAATAAAAACTAGACAATTATCAGGAATAAAGAAAAATGATACTCCAACACTGAATCTTCAGTTCATGCAATGTTTAGTATAGGAATCACAATACAACCACTATTATGTTTAGCATTATTGCCAGTCTATACCTGTGGACAGTATAAAAGGATAAGCACTGATAAGCCTAGCGCTTTATCGCCCATATGGGATTATCTTGGCAAGGGTAAACAAACTCATATAATGTAATATAGTTAGAAATAATGAAGTCAGGACATATTAAAGTCATTCTTAATAGTTATAAAAACTATACAATAAAATGTTACATAGTATCAATAATATAAGATCTGTTAAACAAAGAACATAAAAACATAACAAACAGGTCACAAAATACGCCTGTCAAGGGGCATAACTCAGAAGTGCCTGGGCCAATTGAGCTGGTTATTGAACTTGACCGAGATATCATTTCCATCAAGTTTGGAATAAAACTGTTTGAATTAGAGAGCTGACACCGTTGTGGACGCCGCCCATCTACTCATTCTTACCAACATGTACAAACAAGATATCAATTTATGTGATACTCATTTTTAGTTAAGTCATATTTCATAAACACAACATCTATATATATTCTATAAAGTTGCACAAAAATAAGACATCAACTCAAAGGGTGTAATTATTTTGAAACAACAGATAAAATGAATGAAGTAGTATAGGTTTATCTTTTACCACAGAAATAAGAATACAGGTAAATATTTTAACACTGGTCATCTTTCAATATTCAACCATTAAAATTAGTATACATTAATAAGATAGAATCACATTTTGGATTCAAAATGTCGAGAAATTATTTTCACATTTAAAATTTAGTTCTCCTTATTTGTAATGATTAACTTCCAATAATGTTTATATCAGTATAGCAGCAATTGACACAATAGTTTATAACAGTACTTTCTCTTCATAATTTAGACATTGCTGATCCCTTCAGTAGACCCCTTATATGCTTGTAGTACGCCGGATGAACCTTAAATATAATACAAATAACGATGCAAGCCGGACAGAAAATATTTATTATATCTATAATACTTACGGGTCACATGAATATACAATATGAGGCTGTATATTTATAAAAACATGAGATCAATCTCTTGGCTCAAATCTCATCTTCATACTAAACTTAAGATTGTAGCAAATAGCAGAGATGAATAACATCTTATAATTTGAAAACATATATTGTAACCACTATCTGACGAAATGACATAAGTACGAACTCTTCAATATGAAGATAAGGAAACTCAGTAAGATTTCAGAAGTTACAATAAGGATTTGGAGGAATTGGTAACTCTTCAATGTAAAGATAAGAATACTCACCTCAGTTTGATTCATTGGCTCATACTGTGTAGATTCAAATAAATGTTGGTAAGCATTACCATCATAACAACCTAATGTAGAGGCTACAGATTCATCATGTAGATCAAACGCATCGACCAAACCAACAGCATTAGGTCTGCAAAGAATATTTACATGATCGTTAGATTGAAAGTTCATTAAAAAATTGTTTCCTTAAATCAAGAACCTACTAAAATGAGTCTAGAAAAAAATGCATACATTTCACATAAGTAGTTTATAGTATGTTACTACCAGGCAAATTTTTAACAAATCACATGTGCAGTTGTAAAATACTCAAAATCAGAATACTATAATTAGAACTGATCGATGATAAATAGTACAAACAAGTGATCGTTACACAAACCTGATGATGGCCAGTAGATCCATCTCTTCCTGTCGAAGCCATTCTAACTGTTGTAGTCCCAATGTCTCCATCTGCATAGAAATATATAAATTACCATAACATGTATAATCAACTATATTCTCATTATTCTGTATATATAACACACAAAGTCACTAGTAATCACATGCAATTGTGATAATTTTTTCCTTCATTTCTTAATAAACAAACATGTCTAAAATAACCATACTTGATGAATTTTTCCTAATCCATTATTCATTTTTACACTTCTATATTTCCTAAACTGCATCGTTTACAACTCATTTCATCAAATGTACAAACACAAATTTCAAATAAGACTAGAGAACTACAACACTCATCAAAGCAAATCATGAGTGTCATAAATCTCTCAGTCAAACACTTGCAATACAAAATTCAAACCAATTCTGTATTCCACATACCCGATTAGTATAGCTAACATATATGCATCTAAGCTAAAAAAAAATTTTTTAATACATTCTCTTTATAAAATCCACAACACAATGTTACCAGCAAAGTAACCAGAAATTACAATATTAGCACATGTATCATCAAAGTGATTGATGTTACTATTGGTATTACTGTAAGTAATGTAATAGATCTACCTCAAGGAAGTCTCCAGCCTCTTGCACTAGTCCATGTATAACAAAGAAGGCACACAACTCTGTCAGGACTTTGCATAATTCAGCACTATGGGTACTTCTTAAATTCTCTACCTTGGATATGAACATATCTATCACATTGAGATGAGTGTGAGCCTGGAAGTATAGAAGTCAAGAACATTATATGAATAAACTAAAGCAATACATCCCTTGGCCACATGTCTACTGGATAGCCATAAAATATCATAAGCATAATCTAGAAGGTAAAACATGAATTAATTTATCATACAGATTCTATATGGCATAATATACAGTCAAACCTGTGACAAATGCTGTCAGAGGAAAAAGAAGTAACATGGCCTTAATGTGTAGTAAACCTATATTTTGGAGCTTTATTTGGATTACCAACCTTTGCAGCTCTCACTAAAGCTACCATGTTATTATTGAACACAACTTCCTGAGGTTGTCCAGTCTCCATGTCCATCTGTAATTTCTGTGCAACTGTCATAATCACTCTATAACATAAAACAAAATCACATAATTCTTTCATTTAAAATCTCTTCAATTATCAAAGGAACAAAGACAAAAAGAGAACAAAATGTATTAAAATTGAGATAACAAATATCAGTTAAAACAAATAATCACTGCATAGCAGTTAAAACACATCTTAATCAAAACATAGGAACTTCTACATAGTACATAATGTCACATAATAGATATATCTAACTCAAATCAAAACCTTCAGTCTTTAATTATTTCTTTTAAAGTAAAATGTTCTGTGACAGTAGTAACAATAAATTAAAAGTAAACTTTATCAGAAATAACACTAAAACTAACTTCAGTGCTCTTTGTGTGTAGACATCACGGAGTTTATTCAAGTTTTTACAATCTTGTTTCATCTCAATGGGACACAAATATGATGTAAAATCTCTGTTCATGTAAGCTGTAGACCCTTCTGTCTTTGTACCAGATACAGCATTAGCCATTTGTTTCATTAGATATCTGAAAGTTGATAAAAGTAATGTTATCATTGGAATTGAAATAGAATCATAGAAAAACATTCAACTATAATCCTATCAGTAATTCTATCTTCAGACATTCTAGTTTCAACTATGAATCATAGAAACCATTCTTGCTGTTGTCTGTAAATAATAAATTATTTAGAAAAAAATAATCAAGGCTATGCAGACTCTAGATAGATTGACACAGATTCTATACAGATTGACACAGATGCTAGACAGATTGACACAGATTCTAGATAGATTGACACAGATTCTATACAGATTGACATAGATGCTAGACAGATTGACACAGATTCTAGATAGATTGACACAGATTCTATACAGATTGACACAGATGCTAGACAGATTGACACAGATTCTAGATAGATTGACACAGATTCTGGACAGATTGACACAGATGCTAGACAGGTTGACACATATTCTAGATGGATTGACACAGATTCTAGACAGATTGACACAGATGCTAGACATATCGACACATATTCTAGATAGATTGACACAGATGCTAGATAGATTGACACAGATGCTAGACAGATTGACACAGATTCTAGACAGATTGACACAGATTCTAGACATAGATTCTAGACAGATTGACAAACATTTTAGGCAAATGGCAAAATTTGATTCTATGCACACATATTTAATGTACTTTGACACAGACTCACTGCAGATTCACACACTATTAAGAGTCAGTTTAATTCAAACATATATGTGAATTTAAATTTTGATATAAATATATCACTGACTTGATAACATTTGATCATACCTTGCTGTTTGTAGATATAAAACAGTGTTCTCTCCCTCTACGGTCACCAGTGCCAGTGATGATGTCATATTTTCAGCAATACCAGACGACCGCAGGTAACCATGACCTCCACATGACCTTCTACAAGTCTCGATCATACCAGTAGACATGTCTGACAAGAAAGCTTTCAAACCAGATGTCTGTGCATGAAGCTGTGTAGAGCAATTTAACAAAATAAAATTACAGAAAAAAACTGTAGTGTCTGTGACCACTTCAATATACCTGGTAAAACCCATTTTAAACAATAAGTCCTAATTTGGTCAAGGTCATATTGAGGTTGGAAGATAAGGGTAAATTAAGATTGGTCCAAAGAGATAGACAAAACTATAAAATCCAGTTCACCAAGAAATAGCACATTTATATAACATTATTATAGTCCAAATCAGGTCAAATTGAGGTGTGCATCGAGAATGGTCCAAGGCAAGAAATGTACCGAAACGATAAATGATAAAATGGACAGACAGACAAGTGGACAAGGCAATCTCTGTATGCCATCGCATTCTTAGATTTTTAATTTTTTTATTTTGTAACATACTTACCTCCCCTAACTTTCTATTGTTTCCTCTCATTATTTCATTGTGTGCTGAAGAGTAAGCTTCAAACATTTCTTCAGATATAAAGTAACAGGCATAGGTAGCTGCCAAACATGGGAATATCTTGTGTTGTTGTGTTTGAAAGTCTAGTACTTGCTGTTCTGGTGTTCTGGAAATGAAGATTTAAAAATAAAGAAAAATATTGTGGTCTTAGAGGTAAAATCAGGCCTTTTTGCCATTTTTGAGGCCAAAATTTCAATCCACTAATGAGAAGGATGTATTTTTCCTCCCAAACTTCCCCAGTCAAATATTTTCTCAGAAAAAAACTAAGAAAATTAACAACTGCCGAACATAGGGAAAAGAATTGGCCAGAATCTATTGTTTCCATGTGTTAAACATGCTATTGACAAAGATGCTTTATTGAACAGTTCAATGGCTATTGGTGACTTACTTAAACAAAGATTGTGGTTTTATTGATATTTTTGTTTAATAGTAAAATTTCTCCCATCTGACATATTTTTCCATTTGAAAGGACCCACCATCATCCCCATTAAACCCCTAAAACAGGATTGTTTTTGCTCAAAGGTTATGTGTTTTTATCTTGCCACTAGCATGTTTCAAATATATCTGTGTGATGCTGAGATCATGTAATCCAAGAAGCAATCACACACACTTGTACATAATAAAGGCTGTGTGGATCATACCCAGGTTTGAGAGTGGTCTGTCTTCTTGTAGCACTGTATCGTACAGAGACACAAGCAGCTTGTCTCAAAGTGTCCTTGGCCCAGCTCATTATTTTCACTCGAACCAGAATCATTGTAGCATAGTTAGCTTTGTTGTTTGATAACTGTGTAAACTTGCCATCTCTTGTTACCTAGGAAATATAATTATCAAGACAGACTGTAAGAAAAGTTAATATATAAAATAAGAGAAGAAATAGACTAACAGATTAACCAGCAACATATTATTATGATTGTGAGTATTAACTATTTTGAGCGAATGACTTTTTTGTACACTAAAATAAACTAGAGCAGTCACAGAGGTGACTAATACCCCTGCCACCGCTTTGACACTAATACTGCAATAGTACACTATATGGCTAAGTTCAGGGGGACATAACTCTGCAATGAGCTCCACAAACTTTATGCGGACGGACAGACCGACTGACCAACCGACCGAGTGACTCCAATATACCCCCTCTCAAACTTCGTTTGCGGGGGTATAATTAATTGCAAACAGCACTTGCACTACTGCAGGAGCTTGTCTCTATTAACTTGTATAAACAGTCAATCGGGTGTAAGCAACCATCTCCGAATAAAGACCACCCTGTGAATAAAGGCCATTCTTTGAAAATCCATCATTGGCCACATAGAACAAAATGACCTCCAAATAAAGGCCACTGCCACTAAAGGCCATAGTATGTATTTCCTAAACGTGGCCTTTCCATAGGTTTGACTGTATGTATATAATATATATTTTATTAACAAACATAGGTCCTATGAGCCAAGCTCCTGTAACATAGACAGTGCAATTAAGTAGGTCCGTTTCATTTATACATGTACTGTATTTATGCAAGTCGTACATAAGAAACAAGATTAAGAGTTGTTACTTTGAATGTTATGAAATTTATTTACTGTAATCATTCCTTAAACGGTTAAAACTAAAGCAAACTAATGAATGAATAGAAACTGAACTCAGAAGGTTTATAATAAAATGAATATACAGTCAAACCTGTTTAGCAGCCACCTCTAAATAAAGGCCACCCTGTGAATGAGGACCATTCTTTAAAAAAACATAATTTATTATTTATATCAAAATGACCTACAAATAAAGGCCATCTGTTGATAAAGGCCTCATTTTATCCTTCCCAAGGGTAGCCTTTGTTCACCAGTTTGACTGTATAAGAAGGCCAGAGTTACATGGGTAGGAAAATCAGTACATAGATATTCAGTATACCAGTATATAAACAAACAAACTAAACTGACCAATGTCTAATTCAATTTATCTTTATTTCCTTAGATCATTTAATTTATAATGACACTTCTGTCACAACTTCTACACAAAATAAACTCCATTTCAACATTACTTGTGTCATTTTTCAACATTTTCATTAATACAAGTGATGTGAACACGTGTGGAATATGATACTTAAATTTGAAATTTATGTGTTTTGGCAAAAATCAAATACTTAATAAAGGAATACTGGTATACAGATTTGAGTTGATAAACAAACGATTAGTTTATATATCCATGTACAGTGCAACCTCTCCAAAGCAACACCCTTCATGTATATTATTGTTGAAAGGTTGTTGCTCTAAAGAGGTTAAATAAATAGTTCAATCAAGGGAAAAAATCAAGCTGTTGTTGAAGGGAGGTTGTTGCTCAAGAGAGGACTGCTCTGGAGAGGTTGTACTGTACACATTCTGTTCAAAATAGGTTTGTGTCTCTATAAGCAGAAATATTGGAAAGAAGATAAATGACTTAGGAATAGGAACAAATTCTTTCATACATGTACAACACAGGACTTGGTTCCAATATAGTGATATTTGAATTTAACTGTAACAAATACATGTATAGGGTAAAATCAATCAACAGTATCTTGAAATCGTACCCGAGCATTTCTCATTAACATATTTTCACGTGGAATTCTCAGTCGGTTAAGAACTAAGAAGCCATTATCCACCATGTTCGCACCTATCTTTGGACCAATATCTCCAACTTTTATACCTTTAATCATAAAAACAGATAGAAAATTGTAACTTTTTTTTTTTTTTAGGGTTTTGTGCCTATTGTCTACAATCTGTTAATTGTATACTGTAAGGATTTAACTTTAAACCAGTGTCCCAGGTTCTGTACAGGTGGTAATCTTGTTCTTCCCAAGTGCCTGTCTAAAGCTCGACCTATTCAGCTAAGCACAGATAGAAGAAATATCTAACTAAAATTTAACTCTTCATTATGAAGACTAAAATTTGACTCTTCGCTATGAAGACCTATTTTAACATTGAGGTAATCAAGTGGACTGATGACTGCATCAGGCATCAAAACTGCCAAGAACTAGCGACTAACACAATAAAAAACAAAAATAAGAATATTAAGATGTGGCAGATTTCTAACAAGAGGCATTTTGTCAAATTAATTTGTCAGACAAGGTTTTTGTGTTGAAGGTTGATCACTGTAACCTTGACCTCTGACCTACAAATCGATAAGGGTCATCTTCATGTAAAGACCATTCTCCCAACCAAGTCTGACTGTAGATCATATACATGTACGCTGGTATATCCATGTTAGTTATAGTCTATCTTAGGCAATATGATAATAGATTGTATACAAGAACAAAGAGTAATCAGCACACTACAAGTTAACTATGGTAGAAGAATTAGTTTACTAGAATACATTGAAGAATATGGTATTACAGAAATAAAACCTGATTATCAGTTGTTCAATGCAAAATAGATAGATAATGAAGTAATTATTTGTGTCTCCAGATATTCATTGAGCCACCCTGTGAATAAAGGCCCTTCTTTTCAAAACTGCCACTGATTATTTAGAACAAAATGATATCCAAATAAAGACCACCTGTCAATAAAGGCCACATTAAGTCTTTCCCAAGGGTGGCCTTCGTTCACAGGTTTGACTGTATATCAAATAATACAACAGTTTTGATAGATAAAGATGATTTTGTACCGTTATTTCTATTACACATAATCAGGTTCTATTGGTTAAATACAACCACCACAGCAAACATCTATAAGTCTACAACTCTGTAATTTACCATTCCATTTTTCATGAGCATGTGAAGACGTGGAATTCTCACATGGTTGAGAATCATAAACCCATTATCTGTAGAATTTGCAGCCAATTTTGGTCCAATATCGCCAAGTTTAATACCTTTATATACGATGGTGAAAGTTATTAACATGAAAATCCAGAAATAGTATCAGATACAAGATAAACAGACAGTGACAGGCATAAAAATGTTCCCATAACTGGACTGATCCTGTTTTTTTGTCCGTCTCTGCTAATATTTCATTTTGAAATATATCTTAGAGTTAAAAACAAAAGTTTGAAAAAAGGTTGCCAACCACCTCAGACCTGGACTACATGTATGTTAAAAATATAATAACCTCTTAACAAGAAAGGTAGATTGAGAATAAGTATATTAAGCATTTTTAAATCTTCAGTATATTTTGCTTATGAATTACTTCACCTGGTAATGGCATGTGATCATCTAGACTTCTTAACTGAACCATGAATGGATGCATGCCATGATTTGCACCATCTATAACGAGTTGTGCTAACACAAGAGCATGGGTGGATGATTTTCCCACTGAAAGTAACAATAATCGAGTTTCATTTAAACAGGCTAAAATTGACATCTTCTACAGAAGATCATAAATCCTTATAAATGATTTGTTTCATATCTGTTATTAATCGTCCCATTTGACAGTCATGGTCATTTCAGAGCTGCCCGAAAGAGAGGGGAAAGAAGACACGGGAGAACCAAGCATCCCAACTTTTGTCCCAAAAATTGGTTCTGATTCTTTATCATACTTGATGTAAAGCACAGATACATGCCTCACTACCTCCTGAAGTTATCTTATCACAGTACTAGACTCGGTACTTGGTAGTGGGCATGGGGACACTATAAAAGCATCCCTGAAATATCAGAAGCTGGAAGTGAGATTCGGACCCACAACCTTCCAGTTGGTAGTCTCGTGTATTGCCACTAGACCATCAACCCACCCCTCAATAATAAATGAGCAAATTTGGTCAAGAGTTAATTGAACTAAATTTGAGGGACAGACAACTACAGATTCAGGACAATCACAATAGCTGACAAGTACATAATTTTTGCAGAATATTTGATTATTTTATCAAGTAAAAAAATTGACAGGGCCTAAAAAAATATTTGTTTCTGGTTACAACCTCATTAGGGAAGTAGGTAGTGGATATTTTTTTTGGCTGTTCAAAGTGTGAAGAAGGCTAACAAGAAATATCTTTAAAAAGACAGTTGCGAAGTTTCTTTGATGTTATTAACACTGTTGAAACCAAAAGTATGAATTTTATTAAATTCCTAAATTGCCGTTTTAGTACCATGTGAACACCACTTATCATTATGCATTTAGTCATATTTACTGTATATTAATTCAAATAAATGTTAAATGTTTATCAAGAACAGATTATAACTTTATTTTGACCGCATAAGAATACATTTTTGTACATTTTTACTTTACAAATTTTACAACCACAAGAAGTCTTAATTTTTCTACGCTTGTAGATTTCATCCAATAGAAGGAAGAGTTTCTCTGAATCATCCAATAGAATGAGGAATTTCTTCTGAATAATTAATATGTCATGCCAAGAAATATAGGTCAAAAGTGAGCTTAGACACCTTCGCGAAAAATGAGAAAGTGGATGTACCATTCCTCTGGCCTAATAAAAAGTCTAGCCTAAGGGTCTTGCAGGAAAAATTAGGGCAGGTCAGGTTACCAGAAACAAACATTTTTTAAACCTAATCAAGCATTCACTTACATCCACCAGGCCACCACTTCATTGAGGACAGTCTTGGTGTGTTCATAACAAACTCATCTGTTTGTCTGTCAAATGTTGCTGTAGTCTCTAATCCCAGAAGATTGGTACCTTTTAATAAACAACAAACTGTTAACAGCAGTGTTTTCATTAATTATGTCTACATCTCATATCCTGTGTATATACTTTCAAACCCATGAACAAAGATTACTGTTGGGTGACATAATGATGTCATTATCAACATGTGGTCCTTATTTTATTCAGCAAGGTCAAAAGTCAACACCTATGATGCACTAATTTGGTAAGGTCAAAAGTCAACACCTAATATGTCCAAATTTAGTAAGGTCAAAGGCCATCACCTACCATGTCCTAATTCTGTCTGAGCATATGTTCCAATAATCTGATAGGATTGAGCTAATGGAAGCCATTTTGCTTTTTGTTCATCTGTTGCTAATCTTTCCAGGGCAGGAATAAACATGGTATGGTGTAAACTCAAAGCAAAATCATGGTTCAATATTCTGAAAAAGAGGAAACAGAAAAATGTTAATTAGAAATAGAATTAAGTTCCTGACATCAGTAATTCCTTCTTTTGTTTTATCTGTTGTTAATGGTCATTTAACAGCTATGGTCGTTTATCAGGTGGGCCCAGAGAGGGGAGAGGAGACACAGAAGAACCTGGCATTTACATCCAACTCTTATTTCAAATACAGAAAAATATCGATAATTTATCCAAACTTGGATTACCCGAACACCTGTTTTCGCCCTTGATATTTCAATACAAAATAACCACAGTTGATTAGTTGATAACAGAATAAATACTGATATAATAAATATATCAATTAATAATACATTGTTTACTGTAGCTATTCACTGAGAAGAACTTCAAAGAGGTCATGTGAAATTGGAAAGGTTCAAACTTCTATAATTCAGTGACTTTTTTATCATAATTTATTGTTCATCTATAACATACAACTTTAATAAATGTAGAGTGTACAGATAAATGTTCATTCATTCACTATGTTTGAAGTCATGAACTTTGCATGTACTGGTCAACTGGAAAGACATAGAAAGTTGTCATAAAATGTCCTCAATTTTATGACATTCATGTACAAGAAATCAGGTTAGCATATTATAAGTTGTATAATAGTTATTAAATATCTTATAGATACATGGATCAATTAATGCTTTCAGACTGTCAATCACTTATTTGATATATCTTGGTATATATGCTGCTTGCATAAAGGGTAAAACTTATTATTTTATCATAATCTTCACTTAAGCCTTAATCTAAAAAAGCATTCAATACCAAATATCATAAAAAATAAATGTACAGTCAAACATGTGAACAAAGGCCACCCTTGGCCAAGACATAATGTGGCCTTGATGGACAGATGGCCTTAATCAGATGTAATTTTGTTCTAAATAACCTATAGCAGTTTATGAAAGAATAACCTTTATCTAGTAAATTACTTTTGATAACATACCATAGCAATAGAAAGTCTTACATAACTTAAAAGAGATTAACTGCATATAAAACAGGGGTTTAAATCTACAGGTACATGAATTGAATTTACTTTGCATTGTCTTCTTAAAATTGCCGTAAGATTAGCACACAGACTGGTTACTTACATTTAGTTACAACAATACTAAAATACATAAAAATTCAAAATGGTTGGAGAATCTAACTTTATCCTATACACAAAGAGAGATTGCTCATTAAGTGAGCCCTAATTAATGTATATGTGAACTTTCAAGACAAGTTTAATAACATCATAAAAATGTAAAACTTAATAGTTCATCAAATGAAATATTTCTAAGGTCTGTTCGTCCAAAGCCTGATAAATACTTGTATATATAAAAGTCAGTCAAGTCAGACCGTGGAACAGTTCATGATAACAATGTAGACATTGTAGTTGATCATTTTCTGTCTATCAGCATATCAGCTTGTAAAATTAATTGAACAATGCTATCAAGGTCATAATTTAGACACACAAAGATAAATCATATGTTATTTTGAACATTTGCATTAAGTCAATAGCATTTAACCACATTGCTTACAAATATCGTTAATAACTTCAATATAATGGACTATCCCATTATTTCTTTTTGACAGTTTTATTGACCAAAGAAATGGACTGTTCCAACAAAACCTCATTTTCTAATGGACTTTTTCTGCATACAAACACGACATCTAAATAATACTTGAATGAAGTCACGTCCTAGATGGCGACCTAAATAAACACAATATGTCCTCAAAACTAGACTATCATACTGATATTTACCCTCAATGAACTAGATTCTAAACTTAATACCCAATAAATGACCAACAATACCAATATTGTGATACAATCTGAACCTTCTATCCTGGTTATTGAACTAACACTGGCTTAAGTTCACTTGACAGTCGGGCAATGTTATAATGTGTCACATTTCACTGCATTCTTGAATACAAATGACATAAAACTTACAGATCTGCATAGTTCATTGGATGTTGACACATTTTTTCAAATAATTTATATAGGATTGTGAAAATTAATGTTTTGCTTTATTCATTAGGTTGTAAATTATCCAAATTATAGTATCACAGTGAAATAAGTAATTGAATTAGCATACAGCTTTAATTAATCAGAAATAACAATTATAAGAGATTAATACAGATGTATGGCTTATACATATGACTACCTTTGTATTTTGAATATCAAGAAAAATGCCACTTTAAAAGTTTTAAGGATATTTCTTACATTGTAATTATAAACACACACACATTATTTTACAAGGGTATAAAGACATTAATGTATAGTATAAAGAGTATTGACTGATACTTTTAATGCTTTATATCATATTATAAATATGTAGGGTTTGATGACTTTACACCAATTTACTTCAATTTTAGTGAAGTTATAATCTGTTTTTAGCCAAAAATTCCATTCGTTAAAAGACTGGCCTAAATTCACAGGATGGCCTTTATTCAGATTGACTGTACTTTGAGTTTAAACCAGTGACAGTGATAATTTGATATAATTGTGAAAAAAATGACAAACAGACAGATAGCAAAGTTGATTATTTAATTCAGTTTTCACCCCATAAGATAACTAATCATGATACCATTATACCTGTCACAGTGTGACATTGCACAGTGTACTTTTTGAGATTAGATTGACTTTGGTAAGGTTCAATATATGTACCGGGTAATCAGTTATTGAGTTAATCTACTTTCTACAATAATTACATATCAGATTAAAAAAGATTAAACACAGATAAAGTTTTGCCAAAAATTACAGAAGTGATTAGAAAAGATGACTTTGGTTTGCAACAGTATTTCAATAGAATACAGTCTGGCAGTTAACCTAGCCAGCATTCCTGTCTCCATTTATAGTGAAACCTAGTACTACACAAGGAACAACCAATTTCTACACTTGAATTATTTACGTCAGTGGTGGAGGTCAAATGGTATTAGTTAAATTATCTTCATCGAAATTGTCAAAAAGAACATGTAAAGTACATTTTGAACACATGAACCTAAGCTTTGTATACCAAACATATCACCTTTTAAGCTAAAGGAACGCATTAAAGTAATACAGATCATGATGGTATAGTCTTTATGAACCACAGTAAATCTGAACATATATACTTTTCAGGCAGGGGAATGGGGCCAAAATTCAGCCCCAAATCAGTTTAAAAAAACACAGAATCATCTATCCAACTGCCCTTAGAATGTGCCTCAATGAGGTATACTAAATTAGTTTTTATAAGATAAAAAAAGAAAACCAAAAGCGTTGAAAATGGAGTTAAATTCTGCTCCAATAAATGTCAAGAAAAATTCTACAAACCTAGTGGCAAGATCATATTCTTCCTCAGACCAGCCTAGCTCTTTTTTCAGTTGAAATACTTTAACTGATTTAGCAACAGAATGTTCATACATTTCAGATTTCGATTGGAATGGTCTCTTTTTGAATGAGAATAAATCCCCATGGTGATTGAAAAATAATTGTTCTGAAAGAAAAATTCAAAATCATGAGGAGAAAGAGTTAAATATGTACAAAATAACCAACACAAGTTAGTAACAAGAAATATATACAACAAGATGCGTTTTTAAAACAAAATGCCCCCCTCTGTGACCTTGACCTTACACCTGAAAATGCATAGGTCCTGTAGAGGTTGTCATGAGGAACCAACATATGAAGTTTGATGATGGTAGGTGAAAGCGTTTGATTTTATAGGCAAGGTTAAAGTTTGGTACAAACAAACAGGCAGACAGGCCAAAAAAAATATGCCCCTGATCTAGAGCTGGGATGGGTAGAAAATTTGTACCCGGGTATCCGTGACCATATTACCCGCGAGTACCCGAGTACCCCTATTCATCTCAAAAGAGTTATCATTCCTGCATCCTGTCACTATATATTACTTAAATAGATTGGCAAACAACCAAACTGCACAAAAAGCCGGCAAAGTTCGGCAATAACTCACGCTCCTTAGCGATAAACAGATGACAAAATGCAATATCTGCGATCTTGAGTTGAATAAATACATATGTAGCAGAACAAAGTTACATGTGTCCGACTCCAAGTCTTCCAATGTACGTGTGCCACCATCAGGATTTAGATAAGCAAGCTACAGCTTTTTATGACTGCAGATTCACATTAAAAATTCCTTGTGACTACAGTTGCCTGACAGGTCCTAATTTTGTAGCCTACCCAAAGTTACTAGCAGCAAATTTTTTTTGCTAGTTTACTGTTTAGTCAACGTTCAAAATTATATTCTACCATCGAATTATTGATCAATTGATATGTTTATGCACGTACAGAACAACTGTACCAGACTCATGCAGCTTTCACTATGGCTTACTACACACTCTTTTAGCACCTGATAAAAACCTCATTAAAATCTGTCCAAATATATGTAGTTGAAGCGAAACTGTAGTATACCTTTTTTTTACCTAGATGATTCAGTTGGAAATTTACATATTAAAATATACATTTCGCTATAAATTTTACAATAACATACCAAGTTCCTTCCTTCTTTTAGTCTTTTCAGGTCCCCCGTCCAACAGATTAGTTAAATCTTGTATATTAAACGTACAGGTATCACGCTCCTTCTGTAGATCAGGATTAACATCCTTATTCCAATCTTTCAAAAACTCTGCTGTCAGTCTGGACGCCATTTTGTACAACAATGTGATATAAATAATAGTCACGTGATTTATAACTAGTGATAAAGGGAAGCAACTCAAACAGAAGTAAACTGGTTCCCGTTTCATAATGCAGGCTTTGTACACACAAGTCAATGGGAACCAGTTTAAGTTAGCATTACAACAAAATAATATAACATATACAATGTATGAACAAACCTAGCAGAACGCATTAGAGAATACTTTGGATTAATGAATTCACATTTCACCAGTATAAAGTATATTAATCACTAAAACAAATAATTACGCTAAGATATTATATGAATTATAGTTCTTATAGGAAATTAGGAATATCTATTAATATTCTACAATAATTTATCTAAACTTGAACACGACATAACTCTTTTGCAAAATACAGCTAGTTTTAACAATGTATCCCTACTTTTATTATTTATCAGACATGGAATTTCAATCGGCTCGGATGGGAATGTATAAAAATACTCCTAGTCTAGATCGATATTTGACTCTATCTAACGTACGTTACATTAAAATATTTACAATTAATTAAACAGAAAGTGAAATTCATCGCCTAATGAATTATCTCTACATGTACATGTCTGATATGTTCTTTATTCGCGAACAACGTTTTCAAATCTGTGTCCCTATAGCTGCCCCTCCGTATTAGACTTCTGGGATGAAGTAAAATACTCAAAGTATGTATCAGTCAAAATCAGTCAAATGATACATATCATGTTGTTCGACTGTTTCAGACAAATGAAAAAAATAGATATGTGCGTCTAACTTTGGGATGTTCTATTGTTGACAACATTTGACGTTAATTTGGGTTAAAATATTTAATGTTTGAAGTCTTTCTAAACCTAGACACATAATTTAACTCCTAATTTTACTAATTATGTAGAATAGTTCAAAGCTCACTGAATTGTTTTTAGATGGGCAATTTCATCAAACATATGTTCCTATTCGTCTCAAACAGGCCAATGAAATGACGTATCAAGTAGCCCATTTTGAAAGAAGAAATGAGATTTTCATCACAAAAATTTCGTCAGGATGGTTAGGCATGTCCAACTTTGACAATGTACGAGTATATCACAATATCACATGAATAAATGTTTATAGTACGATATATATATATTACAATACAACAAATTTACCTGTTCATATTGTTGTTCCAAGCCAACATCATAAAATGACCACATCTTGAAACAAAGTCTTATCCGAAACATTCTGCTTTATCGGACAAAAAAAAGCTGGGTTTTTTTCCTTCGTCGTATAAATGACCAAATTTTACCTGTCACATGACCACATTTTTATTTAAATCTTACACATAGTCTGTCCAACCATAGGAATTGCACATGGTTCGAGCTTTATTTAAAAACTGTAATTAATAATCAATCGTTTCAGTGAGAAAATATGCACATTAAGGAAAGTTTTCTCAAACATTCGATGTGGATTTGATTACAACTAATTAATGCATACTACAGCTGCAGTAATGAGCGTAGAGATGAACCAAGGACTTATATACGTACATGTATGTATATATAAGTCCTTGGATGAACTTATCACGTCAAATTAAAATACAATGTAAGCAGAATTATCATTCGTGTCAACACACAGAACTATCCATGGTTACTCCTGATAACTAAAAAGCTTGAAGTTAAGTGCTAGTTAGATGAATGCAACAATTTCATGTCTTCAAAATATTAGAACATGAAAAATATAATTTTTGTGTCATTCACATGTCGATAAAACGCATTTACGAGTATAGTTAGTATATTTTTCATGTTGTTATATTTTGAAAACATAAATTGCTTTAATCGTGACATTAAGTTAAGTAATGCCATTCTTATCTTAACAAAGTCACTGTGAACATGCAAGTTGAGCAGTTCATTGGTACTGTTTAACCTTATAGTCATCAGTAAAAACGACAAGGTGCTTGTTTTACGCATTCACCATTCAGTTTTCAAAGGAGACATTATGTCAACATCATCAACATGTCAATCAAACTGGAAGGTGAAAAGTCTCAGACATAACATAAACGGCCGAAATAAACAAAATCGCAAGCCGTGCTCAGTGCTCGAACCCTCAAACACCAGGTTCGTACATCAATCACTCTAGTCATTGGGCTAAGCGATTGGGTCTTGTACCATTAAGCCGGTGGCGGGGGGGGGGTTGACAAATAATATTACCATCTCTCCAATTAAGCAACAATCTTTAGGAGTATCAAAAATATATTGTAGTTGAGAGGTTGTTGGTCTAGATCGGTTAAATTAATAGTTAAATCGTGCAGTGGGAAAAATTATTCTGTTGTTGAAGGTTGTTGCTCAAGAAAGGGGTTGCTCTGGAAACGTTATACTGTAATCAATCTGTTTTAATAAACGGGTGCAGTTATACATATTACCTAAGCATTCATGCATTTATGTCAAATTAAGAGTATAATAGTATGTAATTGTACAATTTACTGAATCAGTAACAAAATTAAAGACAAACATAAAACTGATTTTGAATTCGGATAAAAGGAGCTTATTTAGCAAGTCATATGACTTAAAAAAAAATAGTACATTTCAATCAATGCATAAAGCCAATGAAAACTGAAATCTGAAATCGTAGTTTCTTGGTCTAAATGCAACAATTTTCTGTGATAAAATGGCTACTATTCAATGACAATGTTTAACACATTAAACATCAGCTATGAATTAATAATTTAGTACATTATGTGCTTGCCAAAAACTACAAAATCATCTCCAATGGCAGATCTTAGAAATTTACAACACTCACAAATATACTAGTCAAATCAAATTACTATGAGTAATGTACAATGAGCATTAATTTAATTATGAATTATTTATTGTAACAAATACTTAAAATAGACAACAATCTGACAAACTTATTGCATTATAGTACCTTATTAAACAGAAATACATTTATAACGTTATAATTATGTAAATACAGATAATGTTTTTTGCAAGACAATTTTGTTTGTTTCATCGGGTTTTACGCCATTTTCAACATTATTTCAGTCATATCGTGACGGGCAGTTATCCTAACCAGCTTTTCTAGACTTCATTTAGGCGTTAACCAGTACTACCCACATTCTACCCGTAAGCTTCTGCCAAGCTACCCCACATAATGGATGACAATTTAACATAGGTTGTAATATCTTAGTCACATTTGCCACGGACAGTGTGAGCCTCGCCCGGGGTTCGAACTCACAACTTCTTGAACATCAGACAAACGCTCTACTGAGCTAGCCGGGCGGGCTGCAAAACAATGTCATAAATATTTTACTCATAAACATTTGCAGTTTCTTGCTTTTATTCTTAGCCTCAGCAATCCTCTAAGAAAAAAACTGATGAGTAGTAAATGGTATCAAATGAATACTCAATAATGTGCTTGCACTAAACATAAAAACATGATATAATATTAATGTGACAACTTATAAACATAACCAGTGATACACTAGCCGAAAAATCGCAAGAGTTTCAAACGCAAGTATTGTCAGATCCTGCAGTGGAGAATTATGCCCCGACTTGACCAAATTGATTTCCAGGGATGTAACAACATTGATGTATTCATCTGTCGTTTATTCATCTATGTGATTACATTAACATTAATGTTTTCATTTATTTAATGCTCATTTTGTACAAAAATCATTTTATTTCTTGTATCGTCTGTGTTGCACGCTTTGATCCTTCTTTGTAGATCCTGAAATGTATTTTTTACATAAAAAGCCTCAAACAGATGTTAAGCAAGTAGGTTTGTAAAAATTAGGCACTTGTCAAACACCTTGCAATATCTTAAAACCAAACATTTAATACTATACATAAAGGAAGGTATATTTATGAGCATTGGATGTTTACATAAATGACATAATTCTAGAACAAGAGGGCCAAGATGGCCCTATATCGCTCACATGACAATCACTGTTCACTCATTAAAACATTGTTTTGAACCGGTGACCTAGTTTTTGACCCCAGACGACCTATGTTCGAATTTGTCTTACATATCATTAAGACAAACAGTCTGACTAGGTTTGGTGAAAATACGATCAAAATTTGACATCTACAGTGTTAATAAGGTTTTCCTAAGATTTGACCTTGTGACCTGGTTTTTGACCCTAGGTAACCCATATTAACTTGTCCTTAATATCATTAAGACAAACAATCTGACAAGGTTTGGCCAAGATCCAATCAAAACCATGACATTTAGAGCTTTTACAAGATTTTTACCTAAGATTTGACCTTGTGACCCAGTTTTTGAACCCGGCTGACCCATGTTCATCCTTGACCCACATATCATTGAGGCAATCATTTTGACAAGGTTTGGTGAAGATCCAATTAAAACTGTGACATCTACAGTGTTAACAAAGTTTTCCTAAGATTTGACCTGGTGACCTAGTTATTGACCCCAGATGACCCATATTTATACTTGACCGTTATATTATTAAAACAAACAATTTGACAAAGTTTGGTGAAGATCCAATAATAACTGTGAAATCTACAGTGTTAACATGGTTTTTCATAAGATTTGACCTAGCGACCTAGTTTTTGACCCAAGATGACCCATGTTCGAACTCGTCCAAGATATTATGAAGACAAACATTCTGACAAGGTTTCATGATCATCCAATTAAAACAGTGACTTCTAGAGTGTTCACAAGGTTTTCCAGCAAGTTGCCCTAGTGACCTAATTTTACTATAGAAATGACCCATTATCAAACTTGACCTACATATTATTAAAATAAACATTCTGACAAAGTTTCATGAAGATAAAGTCAAAACAGTGATTTCTAAAGTGTTCACAAGGTTTTCCCTTATTTGGCCCTGGTGACCTAGTTTTTTACCCCAAATGGCCCAATATCGAACTCGTCCGAGATTTTGTTGACATTAACGTTCTGACCCAGTTTTGCTAAAATTGAGCCAAAAATGTGGCCCCTAGTGTGGTCACAACAAAAAGTTTGACGACGCCGGACGCCGGACGGAGAGTGATCCTAATAGCTCACTTTGTCACTTTGTGACATGTGAGCTAAAAACGGGATTAAATTTAACGAGACATGAACTATTTTATATAATAACTATAGATCGTTAAAAAGAAAACCTTTAGATGCTTGCTTTCATCTTCATAATAATTTTATCATTTTCAGACTATTTCAACATCTTCAAATATTTGTCTTGCGATAACTTTAATAATTGTATGGCGGGTGTAGAAAGGCGTAGTACTTTCAGTGTGGGAATCCACGTGACCTAGTGACGTCACAATCTTATCATTACAAGCGCATTTTCTGTCATTCGAACAAGTATAACATCACGTAAGTGTATTATTTTTCGTTTTCTTCTAAAGCCACATAACTGTTGCAACTCCTTATATAAAGGGTTACCTCCGGTTCAGAATTTTGTCCCTGAAGGCCCTCTACTTTTTTACTTTTCTTGTCCAAACCGTTTTCTAAAATTTTCTTGTAAAAATAACGTTCATTTTCATAACACTGTCAAACGGTTTGGACAAGAAAAGCAAAAAAGTAGAGGGCTTACAGTGACAAAATCTGAACTGGGGGTAGCCCTTTATGTAAGGAGTTGCAACAGTTATGTGGCTTTAGAAGAAAACGAAAAATAATGCACTTACGTGATATTTTCCTAGTTTAATTGACAGAAAACGCGCTTGTAACGATAACATTGTGACGTCACTAGGTCACGTGGATTCCCCACACTGACTTTGGTCTGCATCAAAATACATGCGCGAACTATCGTTCGGTTTCCAAAACTCTGCCCAATATTTCCGCTTACAAAGAAATTCTTTGACTTTTGACTACTTTGTAGTTCCGAACAACCGCAGTACCACCATGGCTTTAATTGATTATACAAAAATGTACTAACCACATTAAAATGAACCCAATAGCTGTACAACCAGAAAATACGAAGAAAACAAAGCCCTTTTCCATATCAACCGTTTGATTGTAGATTTCTGCGGCAGCCACACCACCACACAGATTTAAACCACTTTCAACTGCAGCAATTCCGGCAAATACTGCTCCTGTAATATACATATACACATGTATAATATTTGTCAGTGTTGTATACAATAACTATCACTGACATACACGCACAGTATGTGCACGTACTCCTGCATAGTTGCAGTATGATATTGGAAACATAATGTAATCGTTAGAAACTTACCGTTAACAAAGATAAAACCAAAAGTATCACATTCAGAAAAAGAGGACGTTTAAGAACATACCTTAATATTTTCTACCAAGGTTGCGAAATCATTAACAAATTCACGCATCTTGGAATAGTGTTTTCATATGGGGATCCTTTGTAGAAAAGCATAAAACATGCCTGGCACAAAAAGCCATCTTTACATTGAGAAAATATCGACATATGTATGTAGATTTCATAGCATAATATGAATACTAGTAAGGCACAAAGATCTTTAGAATTGCTTACCAATTATATTTTACAGTTTGTGGTTTAATAAGGTATAATCGAATACAAACGTCATCTCTTTAAAGATTTTCCTTGTTTATCTAGAAAGCATTCGTGATAAGGTCGTCATATAGTAATCAAACTTACCATACGTGTATGTCATATCGCCAGCTTAACGCTTTATTCACTATTAATTTTTTTATCTTACAATTATAACTGCTATTTACTTATACTATTGTAAAGCTTTGTGCATTGTCGTCAAACTTTAAAATGCTATCTATTAGAAATATCAATCAAATAGCGGGTGTACCAATATTTTATCAAGTTTGATAATAACATATTTTAGTATTCAGTGCTATTGTATGACTTGAAACTGATTTAATGTGCTATTGCATGACCTTTTAGGCATCAGCTGTTCTGTTGCATAGCTTGATACATATTGAAACATCGCTTGTACAAAAATGTATTAATGTTTTAGCATTATAAAAATTTGCATTATTAGACGATTCGTTTAAATTGCCGCATTACTTTTTCTTTTGTTTTTTTGTATGTTTTGCATCGTTTAAAGCATAATGATGCCTTCTTTCGCATGTATAATTATAATTAACAAAATATATATCTAATCTTTGGCAATAATTGATGCACCATTCTTGTTAAATCGCTTAAATGTCCAAGTATTTCTTTGTCTTTTGTTTTCATCATATATAAGAATATATTTATATAAGAATATATTTTCTTTCTTATGTATGTTTACGATTATGTTTTGCATTGTATTTGTCCTTTTTTACTGTAATGGGGTTTTAGCCTAACGGTCTGTTGTAAATATGTATGTGGTATTGAAATTAACTATGTTCTATGCAGATCTCATATTATATGTTTATGATATTGAAAGGTACTGTTTTCAGATATGGCAATATCATTATACGACACGATTCAGTTTTCACACGGCTTTGTATTTAAGGGACACCTTTTATTTTCATCAATTTGTGTTGATATTGAAAGACTTGAAGCACATGTTACAGTAAAATATGTACTTAATTGTTAAGATAAAGGATAATTGTATCAAGATACAACACTCGATCATGATAAACTTATCACAAAATTATATTGAGTACTTAAAACTTGATTGTATGAGGACAAAAACCAAGTTTACGATATAATTCATAAATAAATACCTTGTTGATCTGATCTTGTTAATTTTGATAGAAGAGATCGACACATCGGTATTGTCAGTACACTAAACGCCCCAACTGCTGGTACTGAAGTAAATAAAAATCAAATGCCTCAAATGAACTTCGACATCAACCATTGAAACCAAAAAAAAATACTGCTAAAAATAAAATTAATTTATTGTTAAGTATCCTAGTACTAAGTTGAGATTTTCCGATTACTTTTGTTACTTATCGCGCCAAATAATTCTATATTCTTACTTTGAATGCAAAAATGTTCTGATACATATTACATTTTATTTGAATGCTCTTACCTATATATAGCATTGTATCTGTTTTGGCTAACCCTTCAAGAAGCATGCTGCCAGTACAAGAGACACATCCAAGCATCGCTATGGCTTCGTCTGAAAATAGTTTCTGTAACATTTTGATACCCATCATACCGATAGTTTGTTGGCATAGACTACGTACAGTCGCAAAAAAACCTACTTTTACAGATGTGAAACAGAAAGGCGAGTCCAGTTGATATAAGGGTTCCACACTACTTCGTCCAAACACACAAAACACAGACATTGCAAATACTGCTAAAAGAATATTAAACTTCCATCTGCGACCTCGATTGAATGACCCAAAAAATAGATCATACGTTGACTTCATGTTTTTCAGAGCTGATTCTGAGGTGTTCCTTTTGTGTTTTGGAAAACTTTCTGGTATAAAGAAAGCAATAATAGTGGCCATTCCCATTAGTATCCCTGACGACAACATTGGGTAAAAGAAACCATAGCCTTGTATGAAGTAACCTGTGGTAAAACTAAACAGGGTAAGAGCCAGTCCTATACATAGTTCTATCAGGGTTATCGCAAACGTTCTTTGCTTTTCATCTCGTTGGGTAATGTCAGCCACGTATGTAAAGCATACAAGTAGCATAGTGAACATTTGGCCTGTCAAACCTTCCACAAAATAACCAATTAGATGATACTTTAAGTCAAAGTCTAAATACATTCCGATAGCGGTAACTGACATTCGCAAAAAAGTACCAATACACGGTAGTAAAAATAAAAACTTTCGTCCGAATTTATCCGTTGAAGAGCCGAGGATCACGTTTGAAAAAATGGCTGGAATTCCTGAAATCAAGCTAACATACATCGACCAGGTGGCCGCCCTCTGTTGTATTTTCGTCTGCTTATCATCGTCTTCGGTGCTTGTATTTCCAGAACAAGGACCACTGGCGTTCAACGAATCTAAACCAGGAAATAATTCTTTTTGAACTTTAGCGTACACGTACTGAATAAACGTATAATATGACGTCACATAACCCGCCATGAACAGAAAACAATATACTCCAACAAGCCATTTGCGATTTGAACTGCTAGGTGGTTCTCGTTTAAGCAAATATATTGTATCACAGTTTGTTGATCCGGCAAGATTTGGTAGTGATGATTCGATATATGGTCCACTTGTAGGTGTAGCTATTTGGCGGCGGGGTATGATATTCCTATCTGATATTGAACCGGAAATACTGACCGTGTCGTAATCGCACTGCGACGCTATCATATCCCCTGAATGGGTGTACCCTTCTTCACTGATTCCATCTTTATGCCCTTCATATGGCATTGTAGTGACTGAAGTTTAAAATAATGTCTAAATGAATATAACCAAAAATAATCAAATGTTAAACGTAGTACAATCATAATCAAATTCTAATTTAGCGATATCGAACCTCTATTGATAAATAATTCAATTACCTTTATAAGCAAAAAAACGTCCGTGCTTAAAATTTCTTCAAAGATGATAACAAACTAAAAAAAAAAACATTACTGTCCTAATGCACCCAACAAAGTTAAGGACTTACTAAGTTTGTTATTTTATCTAAATAGACCATCTGAGTGATTAAGGTAGCGTAACTAACTGTTTGATAATACATGTACATGTAACTTAATATATCAAGTTTCACCAATTTATAGATGTAAAAGCTAAACCATCATGAATTATTTGATATAATTAATCTACATCTGTACAGTCAAAAATCCATTGAAAGTGATTTGAAACAATTGTACTGTTTTATAATTGGTCTTCTACAAACCAATTACAAAAATGTAATATTGCACGTAATGAACAGATTATGAAGAACAATATCTACTCTGTTTATAGCAATTACTAGTATTTGTTAATCGTTTACGAACCACTCCGAGTTTTATTGTCTGGATAAATGTATATCAATTTAATATCTTAGGTCAATATTGCTAAGCAATCCCAAATTATTTATCGATTGGTAGGCCTACTTATTTGTACCTTACAGAGCCCGGGGCACCCACGGCGTCGTCCCAAGGATGGTTCGATCTCTTTGATGAAGTGAAGTCGATAAAGGAGTAGTGTTTATCGCAATAAAACACCAATTTTGCGCGTCCGGTTAGATCTTTTGTTCCATGATAATTATGAAAGTATGATTTAATATTTCTAAATAACTTAAAACAGTTTTACCTATATTTAGCGAAATTAGGCAATAACGCTACTTTAATAAAATGTAGTTATAAACTCATATCAACCCGATAGTGGTGTGTATGTACCTGCGGTAATATCTCTTAATTTGAAGTGATTAGATAATATTAAAATTGCTCGTCTATTTAGTACAAGTGCAAGAATCTAATCAATGTAGATATCAAACTCGATCATCACACAGTTAGATCTAAAGGACCATACTGTATTGTATACCTTCTATATATGTCATGCCGTATTGTAGTAATGTTCTGATTAATCATTTATTCAACGAATCATTGAGTAATTTAATCGTTGACGTGACGATGAAGTCATATATGCTCCCATTTCGTCAACGGATTGTTGGCTAATTCTAGACTGTTTGGTGCCATATTATTCATAAAAATAAGCCAGGATTCTATAAAAAAAATATATATTTTTATTTGATATAAATACCAGTTTTTAGCTATACCAATAAAATATTATATTGTTTATAAATTTATTAATATGTTACTGGGCTGTTGTTTTTATTTTTCCATATTCCATGCAGGATAATGATATTTGTACAGATCGAGTATAGTCGTTCTCGACTATAGTGGTTTCACTCCTCATAAATGATTGATTCGCAAAGCTAAATGACTAGTGTAATATAATTGCTGTTAAAGCTGTACGTATCTGTAAATTAATGAAGCAAAATTCTTGTTCAGCTAGAGTGTTTTAATAGTATATTTTGATGTTGTGTTTACTCGACCATGTCAAAGACTTATATACATACGAGTACATAATTATGTATGTATATAAGTCCTTGAACTTCTTATTTAATCAGTTTTAATGGCTTTTGCTGATTAATCGATAAAATTTGCATCAATGAAACAAAATGTATGCACTATTTATTAGCATTTCCCAGTTCATATATGACGCCAAAACACCGCACTTTGGTTATACTTAGTGTTTGGCTAGCCCTCTACGGTAATAGGTATGATTCTGTTCAACGTATCAGAGTTTAACTTATTTGATGACCATTTTAATTAAATAACGCGACAATTTAAATGGGAGCAGCTAGATCAATGAGAAATTCAACGCATTGTTAAAACAATTTCATATAAAAAATATAGTTCAAGTAAGCGGATTATGATTATGCATCCAGATGGCCAAAAGACATTTTTTACAAAACTCAGTAGTTCTCATTCGTACGTTATCTGTTCGGGAAACCTTTTACATGTGTATAACGTACATTTATCGCACGTCATATATATACTTTTTGTTAAGTATGCATATGTCTTTTAATTGGACCCTTATTAAGCGACAAGTTAGTTGTAGTAAAATGTTTCATTTTGCCCCTTCTATGGGGCAAAATGGAACAATCACTCTCATAGTTATATTTTACCCAAAGCATACATGTGCATTTCAACATTTGTTTTCGTACTGTTACGAATTGCGGGGTACCTTTTAGTACCATGTAATGCCACGTTGTGATATATACCAATCTGAATAGAATGAAACCATCCAATCGAATATGTGATATCACTCAAGTGAAAATATGATATCAAGTATTCCATCTAATGATATAATCAATTAAGATTAAATGAGTGATGTTACATATAAAGAATTCCAGTGGGTGATTGATATCACCTGTCCGAAGGAATGATGTCATACTTTCAACATGAACTGGTGATAACACCAATTATTCAAATAAGTGTTATCATCAATTCTAATATGGAATTTCACATATTTAGCAATGATATATAGGACTGGCGATATCACAAATACAAAATATCAATATCGACAAATCAGACACTTATAAATGATTTCTGCAATTATTTGAATAGGCTATATCATGTTTTAGTATTAAAGAGTTTTATCACCTCTTTGAATTATAGTGATATCATCCACCCTGTTCTGGAAGAAAACAAATACGAATCCACATGTTTCTACACGTTTTGTCTCAAAGTCTGATCTGGTTGGGACACTGACGTACCGTATGACAATGTTGATACAATTATTAATTCCTTCTAACAAACATTCATTCGATTGTGTCATAATAAATAGATTGCATTAAAACTGCACACAACCCTTGTTATATACAATGTACATACTTTGAGTATCAGGTACATATGTAGCTTGTTGTAGATTTCAGAAAAGAATATTCATACATGATATGCACGGTAAAAATATAACTTTATTGTTACAAAACGTCATATATCATAAATATATATCATGTCATATATAACGTTAGTGATTCCGATAGTTAGTGGTAAGAACATGGTTTATGTAGCCTCCAAAACGTACCAATTAAAGACGCACTAGGTAAAAAATCCTCTTATATATAGTGACCATATGAGCCTCGGCTTGTTTCTGGCTAAGAGATCTAGTTATTTTTTAAATGGAAAGCACATCACACATATATAGCTACTATCAAACGCACAAAACGTCAGAACGCAAATGCCGGTTTTTTTATTACTTTACCGGAATTGAAAATGTGATTGGGCAAAATGAAACATTGTTCCTATATGTGCCCCGTCACTAATGTTCCATTTTGCCCCATCCATACCGAATGACCTTTGACCCTAATCCATGTGATATCGTATCAGATGAGACTTTAAACATTCTGTTAAATATAAACACAACATATTTAGTTTCTATTTAGGCTACGACATCGTGTCCCACCAATAATATAATCGGAACCAATTAAAATAATTTCGGGATGGTAAAAAATCACTCACATTGCATAGAAAGTAAATTGTCTGCTTTTTTACGTTTTATTAGCATTTGTTCTTAACATACCGCGCAAATGAACTGGGACGCTGCGTTTTTCGATTTTATTGGGTCATAATTTGGCGTCACAACAATTAACGATATCTAATGTGTTTCACATTTTGCCCCATGTTTCAGTTTGCCCCGGTCTCCCCTATATGTCTTACATATATATATGACACTTAATAATGTAGAATGAATGCATGTATAAGCTAGGCGCGTATATCTCAGAAAGATTTAAAACAAGTCAACGGGAACCAGTTTATAATTAACGCTGCTAGGTACAACGAACGGCAACTCTGTGTAGCGATTGCTGTCATAAACTCCCCGCAGCGATTACTTCCCTTGATCAGAACAGAAAACCGTTTTTAAGCGTGATGTATCCGATGCGAGTTCACTGCTGTCGCGTTTTGTACATGGTATGACATAAATAATAGCTGGGATTATGATAGCTGTAACCTATGGTCCCAGATAATAATCACGTTATTTCTGACCTGCGATAGGATTTAGTAAATGTTATATATTAACTTTGTCTTCAAAGTCGCAACTGGCCGGTTAGCTCAGTTGGTTAGAGCGTCGTGCTAATAACGCGAATGTCGTGGGTTCGACCCCCACACTGGCCATATTTTTTTCTTCCGCAACGAAAATTTTTTAATTATCATTCACAAAATAAGAAAAAATGTTAAATTTATATATAGCAGCGAAAATATATAAAAATCATTCATACAAGAAGCAACGACAGATTTTCAAAATATTACTTTCCACTACATTTGAATGCTTTTGTTTGATTAACCACCATTTCAGAGATAGACTTTTTGCAAAGAAATCGAGAAAAAATTAAATCGTGGAAGTTACTATATTATGCAGCATAATATAGTAACTTCCACGATTTATTTTTTTCTCGATGTCTTTGCTCTCAGATGTAGCCAATATGAGATGTATGCGAGTAAAAGCGATAGGGCACGGAAGGCTAGCTTACACTAAATTAGCTTTATAAATTAAGACACCTCTTTATCAACAAATGTTGGAGCAAATATTGATTGCCTTACCCGTCCGTACAAGGTTAAGTCAAGCTGCCACTGTTTAATTAATTGAACGCAACTTCGTGTACTTAATTGTATTCTAAAGTAAATGACGATGCTAGCCTTTTTAGATTATAGGAAACAGTTCTACGAACTGGTATCCACAACAATGTTCGTCAATAAACCATATTATAGTTCTTAAAGTATTTTTTTTTCGAAATGAAGTTCTACAACGGGACCACGTGATGGTAAAATAGGATAAATTCTGTAAAACACCTTAATTTTAGTCGAAAAGGGTCGATTAATGTGCTTTTTTCATAGTTTGGGTTAACTTATTGTGTTTTATAGAATTTATTACAACTCAACCATCACAGGCCCGTTGCTTCTGTCCTGTATGATGTTGATGAAATATTCTAGGCATGTGTTTCATGAATACCTTGACTTTGAATTTATAGGGTCAATGAAATTCACCTGGATATAAGACGTTTACAAATTAACTAATTTATTTCATTATTTATTGACATCTTATCATCACTTGACCATAATGAGTAAAAATTACAAAACAAACGTTTTTTGTCAAATGTGACACGAACAGATGCATTTCCGGTTCTCATAATATTATAGAATACCGCAGATACATTGAACTTACAAGGAGAATAACCTCTCTAAGTCAGCTAAGGGCTACCTGAGGGCTACCTAGATAATCTTATTTAATACCTTAGAGTTAGATCATATCTATCTATCTATCAACGTATGTCACGGAAGATTTATTAAGCGCGACTAATCATCCGTTGATATAATTAATAGTGTAATTGGTTGTTAAAAAGTTGGGCTCGTCCGGGAATTGAACCCGGGACCTCTCGCACCCGAAGCGAGAATCATACCCCTAGACCAACGAGCCGTATAGGACGACATTATCATATACGTGACATAAATACGAGTCAATGCAAATCGCAATGACAGCTGGTGTTTATGTGTCATCATAAATATCAATACATTATACATATATTACATACAATTTCATAAACTTTGGCCAATATTATATATATTGCTACTTTGTCAATATTAAATTACTTTGATATCTACCATGCATGTCAGCCAAGTAGCATTTGGGCATAAATCAAAATAATGAAGACAATTTTTCTTTTCAAGATTTAAAGAATACCACACAACACAGGAATGTACTTTAATGTTCTGATGGTGTGTCTTGATGTTGTTAAAAATGTTGCAAAATTTCAGCTTGATTGTGTTACTCGTTCAAAAGTTACATTAGAAAAACAGGCAAAAAATGTAACACTTTTAGCGTGACATTTTTTCTTTACACATTTTTCAATCTTTTATATTTTGTTCACTTTTTGGGTAAGTAATCAATGGTTGTTTTTAATTTCATTGTACATGTGTTATATTTAAAATTTAATGCATTTTGTTCAAATATTTCAATAATAAGTATTATTTAGAAATCACCTTTCAAGTGCACATGTAAAATATTTTGCTCAAGGAAAAAATGGAAATTCAAATTGATGATATTGCTGTAAGTAAACTAATGCTTGGACAGAAAATGCAGTTTAACATATTGATAGGCATATTTGTCCATGTTGTTTAAAAAAAGAAATGATCAAAAGAATCATTTGTTTTTTAAGTTATATCATCTTGAATAAAGCTGATTGGAAATGTCCCGAGTGTAACATTTTGCATTTAGATAAGAATTTTTTTATCATTCTTTGAATTTGATATGTTTTTTCTCTATTTCTCAAACAGAAGCGTACCCACAAGCTCACAAAACTAAAACAAATTCATGTAGTGCAATTCATTTTTGTCTACATGGTTTTAACTTTTAAGTGTTGTCCCGAGTGTAACGCTATATATTCATCATCTTAATTTTGATATGTGACATATAGAACAGTAGTCCTGACATTTATATCAAATAACTGACGTGAATAAATACTTTGAAGTCTGAAGCAGTGAAATGGATCATGTTTGAAAGTTCTTATAAAAATAGTTATATTCAGATATATATACCAAGTAGATTTGTTCAGTACATGTATACTGAAGATAAAAAGTAATTTACCTTTTATTTTGATGAAGAAACATTCTCAGATGAAAACAGTATAGAATTTATCGATTTATTTCATGATTTCTTAACATATTTTACATGTTATATTATTTATATATAACAATTGAAAATGTTACACTCGGGACACAAACACATCTTCATGCAATATTATACACAAATGCGGTTTGCTTTTACAGAAACTATACCAGTAACAATATACTAACACTGCAGGGTCATGAAGTTACAAAATGCCTAAATAAGAGGTAAAACTCCCATTTATAGAGGACTGAGCTGAGTAGAAAGACTTGAAATTGATATTTTTTTATTAAACATTTTCTAGGATATACGAGGGTTGTCCTTTAAGTATGTAGACTTTTCTCATATCTGGGTTATTTTTCAAAGTCTTGAAATCTAATTTCAGTGACGCATATCTTCCTTGAGTTGTGTTGCAAATACATAGTTCATAATCAAAACATTTCAAAAACTTTTTAGTATTGTTTTACTTAAAACAAACAAAGAAGAAATTGTGAGTCCTGACTGTTTTACTTAAAATAAACAAAGAAGAAATTGTGAGTCCCGAGTGTATTTTCTATATGTCTGTTTATATGACTTAATTCATGTTTAAAAGATTTGTTCAACATAGTTTGAAATAGTTTGAATGTGTTGAGAAATCATTTCTTTAATTTGATAAGTGGCAAAATTAGTAAATATATGATAATGCAATATTAATTGTTACAAGTTGACAAATCTACAGTTTTAAATGTTTTCTAAATCCTCCCCTCCCTCCAACAACATTTTCAACCAACAACATATCAAACAATACAGATGTTTGTGTATCTTTTTATTATCTTAAAAACATAGAATGAATTGCAACGCAATGATCATAGCACTTTCATATTTGTATGCTAAAAGACTAAACAAATGTGTACGGAGTATAACCTTTACTTAGTCTGTATATATATAAATTAATAATTCATGTTCAGTAACGCAATTGACTTACCAAATTGGAAATAGTTTTGATTTGTTCAAAAAAAAAATTCTTATTTAATGAATTGCAAAATACATTTGACAGATGTTGTTATAAATCCATTTTATGATACTCCTTATCATAACAGTTTCGTATATTTAATTACAGTTTTAGAACGTCCCCTGGTGTTGGTGTTTTCACCATTTTGAAATTTTACTAAAACATTATCAAATAGATTATCTGTTTGTATTTTATAATAAAATAATTGAACAAATTGCATTTCAATGAAACATATTGTATAACAATAGATTAACAATACTGTCATTATCATAAGACCATACACAATGAATATCTGTCCCGAGTGTAACGGTAACAGAAGATATATACTAGTTTTGGGGACATTGTTAAGTTACCCAAGAATAGTACCAATTAAGTGAAAATTCACATATATCTTTGAATATACCTGAAAATTGATAAAATTGAATTAGCTAATTTGTATCTGCAGCAGTAAATATTACATAAACACATTTTTTGAAGCGTATTTAAAAGAAATAAAGTTCAAAACGCCATAAATATATATTTTTTAATTATGGTTGTATGTATATTTTTTTTGTATTAAAAAGTTGTTTTCATGAAAGTCTGCTGAAAAAATCACAAAAATGTGTTATTATTTCCATAGTTTAATCCATAAGATTGTTTGAATTTTAAGGATTGCTATTGAAAATATAATATTTATTTGATTCAAATGTTGTAAATTTGAAGAAGACTTTAATCCTATACTTTAGCCATTGTCAATTTTTCACATTATAATATATTTCCAACCTACTTTTAGCAATATTATGAACAAAAGTATCATTCTAAATTTGACCCCCCATGTCACGCTTTGTCTTCATTATTTTGATTTATGCCCATTTTAAGTATTCATTATAGATCTATAAGACTATAAATATATCAAAGACTTTGAATATACCTAGTGTTTTTCCCCTTTTTTACAAGAGCCAAAATTGACCAGAAACAAACATTTGCTTTATGCCTTAAGTTTTCAATGTACATATTTTTGTTAATTGTTATTTGCAGCACTTAACGTATCTTTTTATCTAATTAATACATTACTTCCACCTTTAAATTTTAAGACCTTGATTTATTACTTTATTTTACATACTTTATAATGTGGGGTGTTATTAACTACATATGTATAAAATTATCAATTTCTGTTTTGTTATGTTTAAATATTTTTTTATTGGATAAATACAATTTGTCGTCTTCTCTAAAACACTAAGTTTGGCAACAGTAGTAATTAAGTAAACAATAATATGGTCATTCTGTATTAAAATTGTGTTAAGCTCCGTCAGCCAAAAAAAACCAAAACATTTTGATAAAGATAAAAGGTACCCATATTTTCATCAAGACGATTCATGCATTGTAGAAAACAGTCACGACTCGCAAGTCTAACATATTCTATGTAGCGTCTACTGTGTTTAAACTAAAGTCGGTGGACAGTTGTTCTTTATATAAATATGATGGTTTTTGTCGAGCCCGCTTGCGGTGAGCTCGACATAGTCGCCACAATGGCGGTTGCGTGTCTGTACGTTAGTTAGTGTGTCCGTCCGGATCCTTGTCCGGGCTGTATCTCCCTTATGCATTGACACTTTTTAAAATAACTTGGCATAATTGTTAAACACCATCAGACGGTGTGCAGTGTGTAAGATCCAGGTCTCTAGCTCAAAGGTCAAGGTCACACTTAGAGGTCAAACATAAAAAATGATCAATTGTAGACCTTGTCCGGGCTGTATCTCCCTTATGCATTGACATATTTGAAAATAACTTTATATTAAACACCATGGGACAGTGTGTCACACATAAGACCAGGGTCAATAGCTCCAAGGCCAAGGTCACACTTGGATGTTAAAGGTCAAAGATGGGCACTATTTTTTGTGTCTGCTTCATAACTTTGTCATTTCTTGATGGATTTTGGAATTACTTGGCAGAAATATTTAACATCATGAGACGATATGTCATGCGCAAAACCAAGGCTCGTAGGCTAAAGTTCAAGGTCACACTTAGATGTCAAACATCAAAAGTGTTATAGACCTTGTCTGGGCTGTATCTCACTTATGCATTGACTTATTTAAAAATGACTTGGCATAATACAATGAGACCATGTGTCCTTGGCAACACCCAGGTCAAAGGTCAAGATTACATATTTGGTCAAATATATTTTCCTTGTCTGGGGTGTGCCTTCTGTTAGCATTCAAGGATTTTGAAATAAATTGGTATAAAATTTTACTTCAATGAAATGATTTGTCATGAACATCACCCATACTTGTAGTTCAAAGGTCAATGTCACAAGCTGTATAAACGGCGGGCTCGACATGTTGCCCTTGGGCATCTAGTGTTATTAAAGTCATGAAATTTGTTTTTTGTGTGTGTTTTTAACAGGCAAATAGGGTTTTGCAAAATAAGGTGGACCCGCTTAACAATTTAAAAAAAAATTAAATGCACGTATGTGTGTAGCGCATTAGAGTATACTGTAGAAATGATTTGAAATGATATGCATAGTTATATAATTTCATTTTGTATATTCTTTTATAACTATACTTCTAAACAATTATTGGAACATATAGTGAACGATGTAATTTTGTCACCTGAAAACTAGGACTGGGGTGACATCATGTATCGTATCGTACAGGCATTGAAGAATGACAGACCTAGACGCATATACATGTTTTTGTATTCCATGTGCTTACCACTGCAGTTGTTGCCAAGGGCCTTTTTGGCTTGGAGGTTACGTTTGTTCCCTAGATGCTGGTAGATGCAATACGAAAGCTGGGTACAAGTGCACAAAAATGTTAGGAGTCCGGCGATTGGTTGAGAGCTGTATGTTAACAGTCCGGTGATTGGTTTACGCTGTGTGAATCGGTATCACGTGACTTGAGTGTACCAACTTCATTGTGCTAGTCTATTATGAAATCAGGGTGTTTCACTATATAGATCGGTTTGTTCTATTAACATTAATTACACGTAAAGGTACACATTTTAAAACTGTCTAGAACTTTTTTCTATTACTATGTACAATATGTTTAAATCAATTATTTTAATCATTACTGAAAGCGGAGGATTGTTCAAGAGAATTTAAGGAAGCCCCTTCTATAATGTAACCTGCGAAACGCTATTGCCGCCAATAATTTTGTCACGTGATCTTGATGTACACATTTGCGAGTCCATTGTAAAATCGGCATGTTCCATCAACCGTTATGACACGAAAAGATAAGATATTTTAACGCAGTCTCAATTATTTTTTCTTTACTAGCTCTTTGTTTAATTATCAACATCATTGCTGAAAGTAATAAGCGGAGGATTAGTTAATTTAATGAAATACACCCCTACTATAATTTAACTTGCGAAACGCTTTCTCTGATGCAATTTTGCCGCCAATTCTCTTGTTATTTACGAGTGCTTCGGAACAAGTCGGAACGTTTTTCATTTTGCATGCATATGCGTATTTATTTATTACCTGGATATAATCAATAGATTTTAGGAAAAGATTTAGTACGACCAATTTACACCGCGCAGGGGTCTAGAGATTTCTTTTTTATGACATTGTTCTCTTCTCAACACGAACGAATCCTATATGCTTTATAACATGTTTCATCAATGTGTTTGTTCGATGTTAGATTGCTAATTAGTAAATGAATTCCGAGGCAGTGCCCTTTATTTATGCATTCTAGTACTTCTAGTGGTGTCCTAGCTACTTGCCCCCCCCCCCCCCCCCAGTTTTTGTATGTGTCTTTGACGATGATACGTTTACGCATTACATTGCAGTTCATCGTAAAACCAACTTATTCTTTAAAAGTTTACAGATAAACGACTCAAAATGAGTCGAGTTCGTTTTCCTATTTAACGCACATATTTCCGTAAAACATGTGTACGGTACGATGAATTACAGTAAAATCTATCAACATGACCAAAAATATACCTTCAATGGGCGAAAGGTAGCGAATATTTTGCCATTGTTTCAGACTATCTGTTGACTTTGAAAGAGGACAATTCCATAGCTAAAATGGTCAACGAGACGAAATAAAATGAACCAATTTAGTTATGGTATCAGAACTAACTTTTATCAGCAACAACCAGCCAAGCCTTTCCTTTTTAAAAGGAAACTTTATTTGTCGACATTTTCAGACGAATTTTCTACTGTTGAGTTAGTAGCATCATTAGTTTCGCATTTAAATCGCTACAGCTAAACCTGGGTAACCGTACCGTATTGAAAGACAAACAGATTCACCGACATATCCGAAGCTGTGTACAGATAACTTGATGAAAAAAAGCACTCATGAACCATACGAAGAGTGTGCCAATGAATATTATCAGACGTGATCTAAAGTGTTCTAATTAACATATTATAAAACGTACGTGTTCAAGTTGACGTTGTGGAAAGTATTGTTATCAGCATTGTGAAATTATGTTCTCATATATAACATGTTCTCATCGACTTTCTTCTTTGCATTCCCATAAACACATGTAGTATTCTCAATAATAGTGTTAATCGTGTGAATTCTTGTTGACATCGATCATATAGTATATCGATATCCTCATAGATATTGTAAATACAATTGCCAAGTGCGACAATGCCTCAGAGTGGGCCCTGCACTTTACTGGGAAGAAGAAGATCGAAGAATACTCGATCAGTATATTGTTCTCATTGCCATTATTAAGGTGAATCGTCACAGCACAAATTTGTGAAAAAAAAATCATTAGCTATTGATAAAAACTCATTTCAGTTATGTACTTTCAGTAATTATTGAACAACGCCACTTTTTAGGACGCATAGCAAAAATGTCAGGTGGCTATTTTTCACAAATTTGTGCTGTGATGATTCACCTTAAAAGTCTTCTCATAAACAATGTAAATAGTGTCACATCTACCTTGGTCATAATATTGTCAATAAATGTTTTCATTGACATTATTCATATTGTTGATAAAGATTTCGTTGATATTCATATAATGTTAATAGTAGACACTAAGAAAGTCAGGAGGTGACAATTAAGGATCATTAAACATGTAATGTAGATCATCTGGCATAATGTTACAAAAATAATGACTTTGTTCAGTGTTTTAAGGCGGAGTCCATTTAGCCACGCCTCTTCTTTAGCTTTGTACAAATATACAATTTTCGATGTTACAAATAATATGGTCATACTTCCGGGAAAAATCCTTCACTTCCGTTGAATTGTGTCTTGGCAAAATTGACGTGGCAAACACTATTTTTCTTGGATAATTTTATAACCAGAATAATTATTCACCTGACTCCTACGTAGTTGTGATACCTGTTATATATCCATTGTACTTTATTTTAACTTTAATCGATAGAACGATGGGGTTGACAATGTCATCAGTTTTTAATCGGCTGTTCGGGAAAAGGAGTATGAGAATACTAATGGGTAAATCACATTTTTCTGTCTTGATCTCAGTAAATTGTAATTTCATTTACGATAGTATACTTTAATCGAACTGTAGACATCTCAGAACCATAATTACTTGGTTTTCGAGTATTAAATCTTTACTCACGACTATGTTGTACAAATAATTCAGGGCCTTTTTCCATAGGCGCTTGGTGTTTCACGATTTCGTCCTTTCCTGTCAATCTTTCACAGTTCACCGCTCTCTACATATATACTTAACAAAAAAAGGAACTTTACATAGGGCACTGATGGTTTTTACGTCACTCTGAAACAATATAGTGTACGTTAGTCCAACTAATTAGACTGCTTTGTGATGGCGAGACATTTTTCGACTTGGCTCCGTCCCGCACAGTCTAACAAAGATCTGCATATTTGTGTGCGGAAAATCCCCAATTAAAACCCGTTGGGCCCGATAACTACAATATCTGTGACCAAAGTGAACCATTCTGTGGGTAGAAAACATGTTTCTATACTCATAGGAGTATAAATTATTCCCACATACCTTTTCTGAAAGATGCATTAATGATTTGTTTCTCCCCACTATTTCCCAACTGAAAACGAAACTGGCGTAATGGCGGTAAAATGCCGGTGTCATGGTAAACATTGCCTACTCACAAAATCATTTTAAGTACACGTTTAAATATGCTGGCATGTCAACAAAACGTTGGCAAGTTAATTTTCAATCAACTTTAGTTAATTCTAGGTACTCATTATAAAGATCAATATAGAATTAACTGTCCGACGGTATTTGTGTACAGAGGGAAACTGGATGAGGCTAAAGTCCGTTTGTACCGTTTTTTTTCACGCGACGTAAAATTTAAGTCTAATATTTCAAATTTGACATTTAACACAGATTTTTAAAGCACATTCATGCAGATTATTGTTATTTGTATTGAATTAAGTAAGTTATACACGTAATTGAAGAATTTTGACGTAATTTTAAATTCCGCACATAAATATGCAGATGTTTGTAAGGCTGAGAGGATGGCCCTTCCGAATTCGTTCACGAAAATCGGCCAACCGGAAAGCCGAATTAGTAGGGCTAAGTGTACGTATGCAGGGTTTCCGTTGCCATTCACCAAATTCACAATTGGCGAAAAAAAAATACGAGTGGCGAAAAAAACTTTCAACAAGCATAAACATTTTTGGGCCACAATTTCATAATCTACCTTAACAGTCCTGATTCAATGTTTTAATCAGTCGTGAAAATCAATAATCCCACTGCCTGCGGCCGTCGCGTGTAGATCCAGATTGTGATTCGCATCACCAACTTCGCACCTCTAATAATGAGATTGCCGCGAGGCATAGATTGTTGCAGGTCTGACCCTTATTTTTCACAACAATTAGTGATTGTTTATGGTATGATGTTAATCTGCTCATGCAGATGACAAATCCAGAGTTCTTACTTTCTGTATCGTCAGTGGTATTGAATAAAGTTTGTACCATACAGTACGGTCCGGATCATATTTTCCAAATATTGCTATACACTAAATTACTTGATAATCACATGTTTTGATAGTATTTATGGAATATCAAAGACTCATTAATTTCCAAGAACAGTCGTTACACTTTATTTTCATGAAGTGTACAAATTTTCGGATGACAAAGAATTTCGGATAACTGCACTACACGTTGCAAGCATGTGTCATCTATTGGTATTTGATGTAAGCCTGTTCTAATTGTGTTATCTTATCCTTGATACTTAATCATGTGGCACACACTCATGATGAAATATCCATTTGCCAGGATAGTAGTGATAGTCTTATGAAAATCATAATTCAATTTATAAAAAAGTTGATTTCATTTCAATTTTAATGTTATTGCGGCTCAACAAGATAAAAGGAGTAAGAGCCAAAGAAATTGAAGTAACCATCTGTAAATTTTGTGAAAGATTTATCTCCTTTCCTACCAAACGACACAACTCACAAATAATTGAATGTCATAAAAGTCTTTGGCTGGGTGTATTGGCCTATATTGGTTTCCAGACAAAATCTGAGCAACAGAATGTGATTAAAACTGACCTTGATAGACTAGGATCTAGAAAAGATTATTTTAAAAAATCAGATTATATAGTACAGCTGTTATTTTGATAGTTGATTTGGACATGTTGATTTTTGTTCCGGACAACCAAGATTTTCAAGTCTACCTTTCCGGTGATGAGTTGAAAGATATGATATTTCCACACCTCTGTTTGTACAGTAGAACATTAAATTAAGCATACTTTTTTTCCTGTTCATTGTTACTTGAATTTATACATTTTATGTCCCAGATACACTGGAAATTGTGTCTTTGCATGTATGAAATGAAAAATAAATCAACATCCAAGAGGGATACATCTCCCGGACCCTCCCCCATACGTCATTCATGATGATGTGGCGGAAAATATATTGGTCAGTGGAAACCCTGGTGTGTAAATGTTAATATTGTTAGATGAAACTTTGAAGCAATATCTGTGAGTTTGTTACAAACTTTGTAACAGTGTCGGCAACGGTTTCTTCAAAATGAAGGTTAACTTTATTTAAGGTCAAAGGACATAGGGGTCGATTTCAAAAATCACAAAAATGTGAAGAAATGTTTTAACGATTTTTTGAGTATCAATCTCAATGCCAATATGCATTCAGTTGCGTTAATATCGTGTGTGACCGTCGTTGGCCCTAATGCAGATTGCTATTCTCCTCCTCATGGAATTTGTGAGACGGCGAATGACGTCATTGGGTATGTTCTGCCATTCAACAAGGAGGGCATGTCTCATGTTATTGACATTGTTGATTGGATGATTATTGCGTACCGAACGCCCAAGCTCGTCCAACATTTGTTCTATGGGGTTTTGGTAGGGCGAAACCGCAGACCACACCAAGACATTGATGCCGTTCTGAGCCAAAAACTGTGTTGTAACACAAACTGTGTGGGTCCTCGCGTTGTCCTGCTGCAGAATCACTCCCAGACCCCGTTTTGCATAAATGGAGGTGATTGTTCCTCAGGATGTTCACATACCCTACTGCATTGAGATTGCCCGGAATTATGACCAAATCTGTTTTCTGATTGTCCATTATGCCCACCCAAACCATGACGCTGCCACCGTCAAACTTGTCTCGTTTCCTGCACACAATATTGGGCAAATCTCTCCAGTGCCTGTGACGTCGAGCCTAAGCTAAGCAGGCGGCTCTGTGACGCGCAGTTAGAATTTATCCTGTGTAAGGTCGACGCGCACAAATTGGTGCTCTGTCTTGTCTAAGGCGATTACGTATCCTCTGAGCCGTGATGCTGAGTCACCATGCAGTTACCGTTGCTAGGATACAGCGATCACGTAAATGAGTTAACATAATGAAGCAGTCATCTCTACGTGACGTCGTTCGGGGCCTACCTGATCTTGACCCATCCGTAACGGACCCAGTAGTTGCATACCGAGTTGTCAGGTTGTGAATTGTTTGCCTAGACTGCTAGAGCACCCAAAATGAAGATCAACGTCATTTACTGACATGCCGGCTCTAAGCATACCGTCAGTCTGATTTCCCTGATTTTCAGATAGCCGTGGCATTTCCGTTTTCAGTCAAAATTGTAAACAATTATTTGTTTATGTGTCAGTGATAAAGTGTACATGTGACTGTGTAAAAAAAGCTACATATAAAATGCTAAAATTGTCCGAGTCAAGTAAATTAATAATGAAAAATAATTGACATTCCATAAGTATGATATATATATTTTAATCGCCAACAGGTTTCGTCCTTCGACTCATCAGGGCAATAATACAAAAATGGTGTCAAAATTATGACATTACAATTTTGATGTTGTGTACATAAATGTGACGTTGCTATGTAACATGTACGAGTCAAAACCTCGTAACTTCGATTATTTATCAAACAACTTTTTTATCACACTGGAAACAGAATAAAGATGCGCCAAGTTTTGCAATAATTATCTCTGTACAAGTAAGAAATGTGACATAAACTCATATTCTGATAGTTATGACATAACAATTGATTACTATGCTAGAGTTCAAGTATTTCTAACATTTTTTTACCATCTCAGTATTGACCATTTTACTGACATCTGTCTGCCTGATATCATTTATAATCTTAGAAACTTGAGGATACAATAACATTAACTATGACGTTTTAGAAAGAAATTTAGTATAGTGTTCTTAATTATATTTTAATGTTTGTCATAGCTTATGATAAGTGATAATTTCAAGATACATTAAAGTGCAAATTATAGCAGCACAATAGAGAGGAATTAATTCTCTTGAATTTTTTGTTGCTCAGCTAACAATTATTTATTTTTTGTTCTCATTTCTGTCTTTGTTTAATTTTCAGTTGGGTTAGATGCTGCAGGAAAAACAACAATTTTATACAAACTGAAACTTGGAGAAATTGTAACAACCATTCCAACTATAGGTAAACATATTATTCCTATAGAATTATAGCCAAAAAACCTGCATGACAAAGTCTTCTTGGCAGGAAATATATGTTAGACAAATAGGTTGTAAATTTGGCCCTATCTTGTCACTATAAAGTATGTTTAAGTTTTTTCCATGTTCTCTATAACTATTAATAAATCTTCCCTCACTGAAAATTCCGGTAGAGATGAAAGTGTGCAGTATTTTGTTCTTTTCATCAAGCATGTTACTAAAAAATACTGAAGCAACAAGCGTTTTCATTTTCTCACATCCTTTTTTCCCATTTCAATGGGCCCTGCTACCTTTCTATGGGCCTTGCACTCTTTTTCATGGTTAAAAGGCAAAATTGATCATATAAATCACATTATAATGTCACTTAATGTTATTTATTGAAAAGTTTATTTGATGCTGTTTATATGTTAAAACTGATTTATTTCAGGATTTAATGTGGAGACTGTAGAATACAAAAATATAAGTTTCACTGTGTGGGATGTTGGTGGTCAAGATAAAATCAGACCTTTGTGGAGACATTATTTTCAAAACACACAGGTACATGGTTACATTCTTTGTACAGTGACATGGTGTTTTATAGAATTGTAATGCACAATTATCAGTTACATATGAATACTGTTATATTGTGTTTCTTCATGAATATAATCACACTTGTTCTTGAATAGGGCTGGGGCGAGTATGCGAGTACTCGGTAATTACGAACCAAGTTAAAAAATCCAGTACAAATAATTGTCATTACTGAGATTCATGTTGGAGACCTGTTTGTTTACAAATTATGTATTATTTCTTCAATCCCTTTTCTCTAATTATGTATTGTCTCATCAGGGTCTTACCCTATTTGCTAAGAGGTCTAACAGAAATTTTAGAGAAAGGGTCATAGGTTTAAAGCGGAAGATAATGGTGGAAAATCCTCCAACTGAATGGGATTACATATAAAATTGAAGCCATAGAAGCAGTTTATATTGATTTATTTCATTATTCCTCAAAGAAAATTAAATTTAACTGTTCATAAATAAAAGTTTTAGATGGGTTAGTAGGTTACAATAGACTCGTGATTTGATTTGCGGATTCTAAGGGTTGAATCTCGGATCAGTTTGCTACTTACCCATGGATCCATACACCTATTCTTGAATACCCATAATTTTCAACATTTACATTGATACCCTTCTTATTAATTATATTTAACTTCCTATTGTCAAAATAATCGATGCAAAATGTTGTCCGAAACATAATGAAACACTAGTAAAAGGATTTGATTTGTATACTTGTGAAGTTGGTGCTAATAAAGACCATTGTTTATATTATTATCATTACTCTTTATGTTTGTCAAAATGTATATGATAATATATTATGTTAACCTAACACATTGAGTGAAGGCAAACTTCATATTCACAGTCATTACTAGGGCTGTCCCGATACAGATCTCAGCCGATACGATACGTATTGCGATACGGTTCTAGCGATATGCGATATCAACGATACGATATAGAAATATTTCAAAGTTCAAACATTGTAATATTAGTGTATTTGGGAACTCTGCACACTTGTTTGGTGTTTGAGAGTTTTATTAATTGTTAAAAAGGTGTAAAACTAAAATTGTCTTGTACTTAAAGTCATCAATTTGATTCACATTATATGTTAGTTGATATTGTGAAAATTAAACAATTATGAGAAATATTAGCAAGTTTTAATGTCTGTCCCATAAATGACCTTATATCAAGAATAGAACCTAGCCATATAAAATTGTTTAAAGAATCGTGGTTATGATTGTCAAATTTAATTACAATACTAAATTAATAATGAACTTCTGAAACCTTCAACTTGGATATTATGATGACGCAAATATGTGTTCTAAGGTTGCTAGTCCCACCACTATACTTGACATCGCGTTGACACTTCTAATAGACAACTACGTGCTTCTTTGTTTCATTAATCGGCAAAACAAAATGCTGCCATATTTTATGTAACATTATTTGGTGGCATAATACAAATTTATCAGTCAATATCTACTTGACAATATCTAAACATTCGAATCGAATTCGTTGTCTAGCTTTACCTGACGCTGCTAATGTCTATAAATAGACGATGATGTGAGAGTAAATTCGCAAATCTAGTTCAGTTGTTCAACATTATAAGAGTTATTTTAATATAAAATTTTAAAAAAACGCGATACGGGACCTTCCGATACGATACGCATATCGTTCAGCACTGTACCGGTACGCAGTCATATCGGGACAGCCCTAGTCATTACCACAGTTATTTCTGTTTTCCAATTTTAATATTTTTTTGCTATGATCGGAAATATTCAATAAAATGAATGCTTATAATAATATTTCATAAATATTTGCAGGGTTTGATATTTGTTGTTGACAGTAATGATAGAGAAAGAGCAGAGGAAGCTAAAGATGAATTACACAAAATGGTACTTAACACATTTATTGTTATTACTGATACAATAGCTCTGAGTCAGCAACTATTTTTCACTTGCAGGGGTTTTCTTTAAGTTTAGGGAAAGCTGCTCTAGCCCTTGATATGGGGATGAATGAGTGGGTTGAAGCCTTTTTGGGGTAAAAATTCTCGCCTGATACCAATTTTGGGAATGAAATTTCTTGGAGTAAATTGGAAATTTGGGGAAAGTTGCATGATTTCAAAGAAATTATCGGAGTGGACGACACCCTTACAAGCTACAACTATGTAATAAAGAAAATCCCTAACTGGGTTTTTATTTCACATCAACATCAAGGGTTATTTTGTGACTTGTTCAGCTTTAACCTTGGTAAAATCCCTAACATTTGGTAAACTAGGTGGATGGCTTCCTTACATGTGAAATATGTCTGTCTGATAACAAATGGAATTCAAGCTCATAATGGTGAGGGGCTGGTGATCACTAGTAAAGACCTAACCACTTAACCATGATGGCCCCTTTAGCTTGTTACTAGTGCTCATGTCATGTAATCAGATGGTCAAGATACATAGATAACAGGATAACTCTGTCAACAATATTTTCAGAGTTATGCCCCTTTTTAACTTAGACTTTTTGTTAAAATAGGTAAAATAGTACAATATCTTGAAGACTTTCTAAGATATTCAACTCAAACTTTGAATACATCCTTATGGAGACAAGGCACATCTGTAGGACAAGCAGCATAACTCTGTCAACAGTATTTTCAGAGTTATGACCCTTTTTAACTTAGACTTTTTGTTAAAATAGTACAATATCTTGAAGACTTTCAAAGATATTTAACTCAAACTTTGAAATATTTTCTTATGGGGACAATGTGCATCTGTAAGACAAGCAGCATAACTATGTCAACAGTATTTTCAGAGTTATGTCCCTCTTTAACTTAGACTTTTTAGCTCACCTGATTCATCAGGTGAGCTTTTAGGAGCGTTGAATGTCCGGCGTCCATCGGACGTCCACAATTGTTTACACTCTAGCAACCGCAGCTCTTAACGAATGCTGATTAAACTTGTTAACAATGTATATGGCCACAATGTCTCGGCTAAGTTCGATTATGGGCAAAATCGGACAATAACTTCTAGAGTTATGGTGCATCTGTAGGACAAGCATGATAACTCTGTCAACAGTATTTTCAGAGTTATGCCCCTTTTTAACTTTGATTTTTCTCATGTATCAAGCATTTTATTATACTGAAGACTTAAAAAAGTCGAGTGTGCTGTCTTCTGACAGCTCTTGTTTTACGTTCAAATTACAATCTTTCAGTAACTTGTTCTTATATTAAACTGATACTCAGATTATGTCTTTCTATATTAGCTCCAGGAAGATGAATTGAGAGATGCCGTTGTATTGGTTTTTGCAAATAAACAAGATTTACCTAATGCTATGTCATCAGGAGAAATAACGGAAAAATTAGGATTGGGCCAACTTAGAAACAGACAAGTAAGTAGAGAATTGAGAATTTAAAATATTACAGGAAAAGCTGTCGGTGAGCTCATCAAAAAGGATTTTAACAGTCTCGAAATTTATGAACAACATAATAAAACCCTTGTTTGCTATTTGATCGGAATTCGGATTCAGTCCAGGGACTCCAGGCCCAGAATTGTAAAACTTGAGAACAGTCCACAAGCTCAAATCTCGATTCATAGTATTTTGGCTGAAACAATATCACTGCATTTCAGTACAATTACATTAATGATGTGCAATTCAATAAAAAATATGTGTTGTGCTTTAAAATCACTTAAATTTAACATACAAAAAAAGTTAAAATTATCTCTATAATGGTTCTTAACATTCTATAGTGCCATTTACTTTATGAAATTGAATGTCTATCTTTCTATATTTTACAGTGGTATATACAAGCTGCATGTGCTACTCAAGGTAACGGGCTATACGAAGGACTTGACTGGTTATCAAACGAGATGTCAAAAAAATAATGTGTTTAAATCTTACAACTGACTTAATTGTGGGACATCATCTTTGTGGGGATTGAAATAATAACTTTCTGAGAATTTACAAATTTCTTTCAAGTGTTATCAAGCCATACATGAGAAAGTTTGTACGGACATACTATTACTGATGAAGACAAAGAACATCAGTTAATTGGTTTACATGTTTTTATTGTGGTCTGTATGTTCCAACATAGTTCTGAATGATATTTGTAAATTACCAGATTTCTACAAGACCAAAAATGCTAGACAGTGCCACATGTTCAGTGATGGTTATCTAGTGTGTGGAACATGCCATTTATTTAACATGTATTATTCCTGTTACCTATTCTGATTTTTTTTTAAAGATTTTAATTTATTTAGTATAGTTATAGTGTTATGACACTGTTGTTCTATACAAATTTCTGTGTTTTTTTCTCAGCTTTTGCATTTCAAATCCATTATGTATGTATATCCTTTTTTATGACAGTATTTAATTATTAGATATAGGTTTAAGAATGCTTACTTCTGACATCTATCGCTTATGTTGACAAATTGTATTCTCCTATCTAACTTAACTTGTATCCAATGTTTTGATATTTGACAACATTTCACTCAAAAGTAATTTTTGAATGGACCAAGTTTATATTTAGGGCAGAAACATTTCCCATTATGATACATGATCTTTGTTTTATATTTTTGTCCTGGTTGAAAAAAAGATAAGTCAGCTCTGTATGAATTTTTGAAACTGTTTAACAAATCTATCTTGAAGAAAGCCCAATGCTAGGGAATGTAAATTTTGTATTTGGGTTAGTGGTAAATTGTTTATTTTAAATTACCCATTTATTGTTCAGGCTAGTATTTTACATGTAGATACTTCGTTCGAACACGGCTCTCACCATCTGTGAGGATTGAATTTATTTTTAATTAGTATGACTGATGTATAGATTGTCTGTCATTATTCTTGTCATGTTTTGAGTGTGTATTAAACATGTATTAATTATTATGATTCAATATGATTTCAATATGGATATGATTGACCATTGTTTTATTACAAAGGTACTCAGATACATACATCACAATTTAATACTGTAACTAATATTTGTATGTATAAATTGAGAGTGAATTGAAAATTTTGTATTGTATCATATGGAATATTGGTGATTTGAGTAATAGTTTACAGTATAGTACACTTGTTTGTTACTAATTCTTTTTTATTGGTGCATTATTTCAACAAAAATCAAAATTACTTAAGAAATATTGAAAAAAAAACTATTTCTGATAATACAAATATCCACTAATTACAAACTGGGTCAACAAACACTATTAGCGGGTCTGTCATAATCTAGTCATATGAGTTATTTTTGATTCCAGATATTTTGTCAGGTATCAGTGGTTGAGTCTTCATGCTTTAATCTTTTTTCTCTGTACATTTGGATTCAATTCCTTTTTTCTTCATTTTTTTAAACACATTATTATGTAGTAATGTGGTACACTGGCTTCACTTGCCTTACTTGATTTTTATCTACAAATATGACTCTCACTTTAGATGAATGGAGCATCAATGTACATGCTAAATTTCAAATTAGGAGTCTGGACCATATATGATGTTTGTTGAAATCTTAGTAATACAAAATATTATGAAATAATTTTTATCAAACTCCTGACGAGGTCCGTAAGAATAAAAGCCATTCATTGAAAACCTGACATATATTGTTTGTACTCACAAAACTTGAACTAGATATTTAATGTGGATAATTTCAGCATGTTTAAATGCTATGGTATATAATGTATAACTCTTTCACTCTTCAAGTAGTATGCTATGTTGTATATATTTCTGTGTTGTGGTTCGTTAGGCTTACCCGTTGTATCACTGATCTTGTATTCGTGAAATGTTTTATTCATATTTTTGGACTTCATTCATTATTGAGGGTTTCTTTGAAAGTCATTATTAATTGCTTCTATTTAACACACTTAAACTTGTTCCATAACTTAGTTTCATTACATTTCAATATTCCTGTGGATAATTCTGATGCAATATGCACAGTAAGAAATTGCCATGTTTTTTTTGTTGTATTAGGATTTGACATACCCAGTGTTCAGATACATTATTGTCTTTATGCACATTGTGGTCAAGGGTCAGTGTTTGTAGTATGAATTCCATGATACTATTGGAAACACATTATTTTAAGTGTAAATGTATAATATATATGGAGAGTGTTTGTGATAATTATTTTCATGTATGAATTTGTGTACGATGGAAATGATGATTATGAATATTTGTACAGTGAAATATAATTATGGATAAAGTAAACATTGTTTGTTTTATGTATTTGTTTGTCCCCCTAAGTTATAGTACTTAAATACTTCAGTGACATAATTTATGAGCGTTCTTCTAGATTTACCAGACAACTTCCTCATCTAATGTGCACATAACAGCTGAAAGGCAAATAATTATTTCTATACATTCATTCACTGTAATGAACCAAGCAATGTCATGCTGATCACAAACCTGCAACCTACAGATTAGCAGTCTGAGGCTCATGTTACAGAACTATGTAGACTGAGGCTGTCTGTCAAGTATTAAGTATAACGACTAAACAACTACAGCTATCACATAGTCAAACTTTTAATGAGGCAATCTTATAAACATCCTGTGTTGTCTCAATTAGCAGACAGCTTACCATTTAAAGAGCATAATTGATCATTTAATCTAATCACAGACATAACACTATACGGTCAAACCTGTGTTAACAGTCACCTCCAAATAAAGGACATTCTGTGAATAAAGGACATTCTTTTAAATGTCTCCTTGATTATTTAGAATTAAATGACCTCCTAATAGGGGTGACCTTTTTGCAAAGTGCCTCATTTTGTCATTCCCAAGGTGACCTTTGTTCACAGGTCTCACTGTACATACAATTACGATGTCATGCCAAACGGACTGGAATTATTTAATATTTGTGCAAATGGAGACTCATTTAAGAAGTACACATGGCTGTTTGGCTATGCTATTCAGAGGTGGCTGCTAGCACAGATTTGACAGTATGTCATACAGATCATTACTATATAAATAATGTCCTTATGTATGCATCATATTTCACTTTAAAGTATCCTGTTTCTACAAATCTGATGGATGCCTCTTTTCTGTTAAGCCCGTTTTTTTTCTTGGTCAAGTTTTTCTTCCATATAAGATCTTATGTGTTACGATTATATCTCCAATAAAAAAAAAAAATGGAAAAAAGTTCAGTCTATAAACCCTATTGACCCTGATTTTTTTATGACTATAATGAAAATATCTGAATCAACAGAAGGAATAGAAAATAGACAAACAGACGCACTAAAAAAATCAGGAGAAAATCATGATAGCTCATTTGAGCTACAAAAATATTCAGGATCAGTATATATACTATTGCACTAGCATTACATACATTTATTGAGCATGTTAAATTTATCCTATCAATATGTTTCAGTCAGATTTGTTCTGAATATCCTATCCCCTATTTGACTTTGTGGATTATTCTGAATAATTTTGTCATAGCTTAAATCACATGGTCAAGCTATACTGCTCCACTATATAAGTTTAAAGTATGCTTGTTGATTCTAACTCAATAAAGTTTTGCAAGTATATAGGTTAAATGATGAATTTGTTACAAACAATAACAAACAAAAATCATATCCATTTCAACATATTTAATATATTATATAGAACAACTAAAACGTTTTAGTTTTATACAAATATAGCCATATATATATCAAAGAATAAACAACTGTATCAAATTAATCAATAACACATTATGCAACAATTCAAGGGTTCAGCGCAACAGTGTCGTAACTCATATTGAAATAAGAACAAGTTACGACAGTGTTGCGCTGAGCCCTCGAATTGCTAATATTATTATGAAGTAATATTGCAAATATTTTTTCTAATATATGTTCATGATATAACTTAAAAATGGAACGTCAAACCTTAATCTACAAAAATGAAAACCAGAAGAAAAATTTATGCTCAAACTACAACAAATGTCACAGAACAAACATTTGACTTATTGAAATAAATTCCCAGACAAACAGGCAAGATAAAAAATCAGTTAATAAACAGATATTAATATGTAAAAATCTAGTATGAACAATCCTCTACTTTAGAAACAATACTACTATGATTATAACTCAATAAGTTCTCATGTTCCTATGATGAAAAATTCACTTACATTATATGTACTAAACATCTTTAAAATTGCCAGTTTTTAAATGTTTCCCTTTTTGTTCCTGACTTGAAAACACCTATTTGATACTCTAAACCTTCCTGTTAAAATGTATTAAAAGAAGTGTCATTTTTTTTATTTGTCAATGATTTTATTAGAATATGATAAAATAATATATGTTCATGTCCTTTGATTTAATCAAATTAAACCAACTGGACTTCTCATATAATATCAAACTTGCATTTTTAAAGGCATTATGTATACATACAGTTTGTATGGCACACAGAGACATGGCTTTTCAAAAAATATTCAATTATGACTGTATCTTAATGATGAACAAATTTCCTTTATAAGGCATAAACAAATACATGATCAGAGTTGTTTCTGGTTACCAGATCCTCCCTAATTTTTCCCTGCCACCCTAGACTTTATAAGGCCTGAGGAAAGTTACATCCACTGCCTGACTTTTTTTACCTTTCCGCATGCTTTCAAGCATAATAAAAATAAAATAATTCCCTACCTGTCTGAGCATGTAACGAGAAACAAACAACAGTTTCAACATAGAATCTGGTGATAGTATACAAATGTACTCTTCAAGGATAAATACATATTTTCAAGGATAAATAAAAAAAGAGTAAAATACACTCTATAAGCTATAACAAGCATAAAATCCAATAAGCACAGGAATAGTTGTAAAGTAAGAAAAAACATGTCTAGATTTGATAGGTGAAACTGATATGAAATATCGTATTAGTGGTTATTTCTGCCAAGTCAAATTCTGAGACTGCCCAGAAATTTCAGGGATTTTTATATCTGCGAAAGTTATATTTGCATGTAATTTTATTTCTAACTGTTAAACCAGTAACAGGTGATCTACCTAACACAGAACATGCATATTGTCAAAAAGCTAAATAATTGTGGTCATACAAAAGTTAAAAAAAATAATTTTAAAATAACAGACAGAAAATAAAGGTGTATAGAATACTATGGTGAGCTTTTCATTTGATACTTGTATAAAAATCCTTGATCTTCAACACAAGTGATATTCAGTAACAATATTGTCCATTACAAGACATGTAATATACTACATCCCTCCCATACACAAGTATTTAACTTCTAAATATTCCTCAATTCCGAAACCAATTCCACCTTCTCTACCGAGCCCAGATTCCTTATATCCACCAAATGGTGCTTCAGGTGTTGAGAAAAGTCCTTCATTGACACCAACAATTCCATACTCCAAGGCTTCCCCTACTCTCCATTGTTGAGCTGCATCACTTGTGTACAAATAGCCTGAAAATAGTTATCAAGAAATTAGAATTCTACTCCTCTTATTAGGTATCAACAAAGACAACCTACTTTAAGCATATAAATTATTTAAGAGTACAAAAACAGAAGGAACCACTTATCCAAGTCTAATTCATTAAAGTATTTCATTCAACTTAATGCTTTGACGAAACACAAAAAACAAGCTCTTAGTTAGGGTTGTGGCGAGTATCCGAGTACTCGGGTAATCACGAGTCAAATTGAAAAATCGAGTACGAATAATCGTCATTACTGAGATTCGTTGTTCACGATCTTAACATAGATCTAGTGTATTCTTTCTTCTTAAAAATCCCTTTTCTCTGACATCATAGACTACTTTGTTTGCCAAGAGGCTCAATCGGATCTTTAACTATTGGGTTTAATTAATTTGGAAGGGAGTACATGTGTACGTAAAGATTTAAGACATAGAACAATTTATATTCATTTACTTCACTATTCATAAAAGAAAATTAAATTTAGTTATCAGAACTGCAATGTTGAAGTTTTAGATGGGTTACTTGATAACAAAATATTCATGATTCGATTTGTGGATCGTAAGTGTTGAATCGTGGATTGGATCGGATCGCCACTTAGCCAACGATCCACAGCCCTACTCTAAGTATAGGCATGGGAGTGATTAAAATTCCGAAACCTCTGAAAATTGTTATCTCCACCTTCCAATACTTCAGGGATGCTTTTTCAATGTCCCTATCCAAAATACCTAGCCAAGTACTTTATTGAGAAAATCACAGGAACAAGGGTAGGACATGTATCAGTGCCTTACAACATGCACAATAACCAGGAAAACAAGATGTGTTTCAAAAACACAATGCCCCCCCTCTGGGTGCCCTTTAACTTTGAAACTGCACAAAATAAACAAAGGGCCATAATTCCGTAAAAATGATCAAATAAAAAAACCCGGAATATAATAATTATATGTGGGTGTTCTTGGTAACAACAAGTCTGTGAAAGTTTCGTCAGAATCCCATGAAAAATGTAGGAGTAGTATCCTAAAAGAAATGTATGATATTTTTTAAACATCATGACCCCGTGACCTTGACCTTTGACCTACTGACCTGAAAATGACCAGGTCCTGTAAAGGTTGTCATGAGGAACCTACATATGAAGTTTGATGAATGTAGGTGCAAGCGTTTTGATTTTATAGGCAAGGTTAAAGTATGGTACAAACAGACAAATAGACAAACAGAGACCAAAAACAATATGCCCCCAATCTATCGATATGGGGGCATAAACAACTTATTCTAAATAAGAGTAGGAATATTAATGCCCGGTTCTCCTGTATCTTCTCTCCCCTATCTGGGGTGGCCCTGAAATTACCATATCAGCAAGAATATCAATGATGGTGTTCTACTGACCTGCTAATCCAGCGGAAGTACCATTTGCCAAAACAATGGCTTCTTCTTCTGTTTCAAATCTGTTAAAATATGCAGATAGTTATATATACATCAGACAAAATGTAATATGACAAAAATATGGCAGTGCAGTCGCTCCAAAGCGGGAATAGCGAAATTATGTTGTTGTTGAGAGGTTGTTGCTCTAACGAGCTTAAATCATAGTTCAATCATGTAGTGGGAAAAAATCATGCTGTTGTAGAAGGGAGGTTGTTGCTCAAGAGAGGGCTGCTCTGGAGAGGTTGTACTGTAATGAATATGTTGAAACAAATCAATGACATATTTTCCCTATTATTTGACAGTTGTTATTCAGTTACTAAAACATCTGCAGAAAATACTCACTTCTGAATTCCTGCAACAGGTCCAAATATTTCTTCTTTAACGCACAACATGTTTGAGTTAACATCTTGTAACAAGGTTGGTTCGTAGAATGCTTCACCTGCTGAACTTTTCTGTCCACCTCTAATCACCTTTGCGCCTTGTTTAACAGCATCTTGTACAAAACTGTCCACCTATTGCATAACAAAACAAGGGAATGAGTCAAAATCTTTAGTTTATCCAAATCAGTTTCAAAAGTCTATAAACTAACAAGAATAACAATATAACATACAAATGAACTTTTTGCTGCAGACGTCATGGTGACAGATGACACACAGTATATTTAAATCACTAAGTTAGCATTATTTCAAGGATCCTATCAGTTAAGACAGATTACTATCTTTAAAATTCTCATATAGCATAAAGAATAGGCCTGTTAATTGTTTACAAACTACAATATACTAAAATATGTCTGTGCTTCACATAAACTTGATCATAATCATGGTACAGTTAAATCCTGAAAGTTTGAAATGCAAAAGTTTGACATGTGAGTTTGAACTCATTCTTTGGCCCCAGCAAGTTCCCTTTTTTTTCAATATGGATTTGATGCGAAAGTTTGAAATGAGAAACTCAGAAAAATGCAAAAGTTCATAATGATATTTATGTCCCCAGATATGTTTTACACTATGATAAGATGTGAAATTTAGAAATGATTGAACATTGTTTGTGAAACCTACTGATCAGTAGAATTAATTGATTTACCTTACCTGTAGTGTGTCACTTATTAAATTTCAAACAGGCAGTGTCTTCAAGTTAATGATACTGAATATAATCTAGTGACACATCTAGATTTTTAGTCTACATTACTATGAAGAATTTTCTAATGCAACTATCGGTCATAACCTATGACGTACAATGAAAGCTCATAAACCAAACATCAGACTAAGGGTTGATTTATCCTCCTTTGAGAGGAATTCCTCATTTCAGACAGTGAATATTTTCAAGTTCAAGTTCAAAGTTTATTGGCATGAACAGCAATGATAAATTGCCTTTGGCCATTTACAGTATATTTTGAATATTAAACAGAAGTGTACAGATATATTCAAGACGTGCTTTAAAATGTTTATGCTTGATGCATAAATTCTTCAAGTGTTAATGCAATCACAGCCACCCCTATATCAGTAGTAAATGGTTTTACCTTTTCAGCAGCTCTAGAATTGATGAGTGGGCCCTGTGTTATACCCTTCACCATACCATCTCCAACCTTTATCTGCTTGTCCATAGATTCAGCTAGTTTAGCAACAAAGGCATCATATATACCTCCTTGTATCAAAAATCTATTTGCACAAACACAAGTCTGAAAAAAATCCAGGTCAATAGAATAAAAGATTTAACACCAACTATACAATATTCCAATGTGTACACTACGGTAGCGCTATGCACTGACCTGTGTTATTCTGCTCGGGGCATTATGGGTATTTGCAGGAACTACTCACAAAATGGAAATTATAAACAACAACATAGCGTGACGTCACCGTATGGTACACATTGGAGCCAAGCGTACTTCAACAATGCGTTTCATTGAATAATGAGTGTTATTGACGAAAGCATAACAAATTTGTTAATAATATACAACCGATATGGTTGTTTTGACATTTTTAATCCTTCCACAGAACTATACTTTTAGCGTATGTATAACTATCTAAATGTGGATAGTAATCAGTTTTATGTATAGAGGTTAGACAAACGTAGTGACGTCACGCTATGTATAGAACGTACAATATTCCTGTTGGCTTGAGATTTCCATGGCATTATTATTTGCTAAGAGCAGAAACTAAAGAATTGCCTTGAAATATTATGATATGTAATCTCCGAAAATATCAACAACAATGCTGACATCAGGAATTCAATAATTGTTGAGTATTTTCAAATCTATCATATGCATGTTTAAAATAAACTTTTCAGCTCACTCAAGCATGTAGTGGCCAAAGGAGACATTTAAGGATCGGTCAATGCCAGGTGTCCATCATAACTATGTCATCCACACTTAGGGGTTACGAACACTTGAGAGGCCACAGTTTTTATTAGATCTTCATCAAGGTTTTTTTCACATTATTTATCTTAATGATATCTTGGACAAGTTTGAACGGGACAACATTTTTTATTAAGTCTTGATGAAAAATGCTCAGAATGTCTGTCTTCATGATTTCTAGGTCAGTGTTAGGCTCTCCTAGTTAAACATTGATATGATAGAAATTAGACTATATAATTTTGTGCATGTGTATATATCTATAAATCTTTACTGACCAGAAGACTAATGTGATTCTATTAAGTTATATTTCTAATCTGGCTTATAGTAACTCAGTGTAGAATAAAGAAGACAAATATAATTTTGCACAAGCAATAGATAACAACATACATTCTATCTTAACAACTTGTTGACCCACAGAACCATTATTAAGTGGCTTTCTTATACAAAAACATAGACCATTTGACTGCACTATAAAGACTCTTACCTGGCCAGAACACCTGAACTTGGAAGCCATTGCACCTGCTACAGCACTGTCAAGATTAGCACTGTCAAAAACAATAAAAGGAGCATTTCCGCCTAATTCCATGCTGCATTTCTTCACTGTACTGGCTGATTGCCTCAGTAAAATCTATAACAAGTTCAGTAAAATATATTTATTTATCTGTTATTTAACGGCCATTCAACTGCTATTAGGACTGTAACAAATATCCAAACTCTTGAGAGTCCGCGATCTATGACAAAAGTTTGGACACAAATATTCGGATACCGAAGTTTCGCTAGATTCACGAAGTTATCTTCATCTTTAAAGCAACAAGAACTTGAATGAAAACAAAAATACCATTAAGTTACCATTTTAACATACATTCAATTAGGTCCATTGTCAGTATCTGGATTAATAGCACGTCCGGAAAGACGTTGGTAGACTCCGTTATCCTTGCGTAAATTTCGTTTATGTGCATGCTAGCTTTAGAGCCGCACTTTGTCAAAACGAAGTCAATTTTATGTTTTGTTTAACCAGGTTCTTATCCAGCTGTTTTGGGGAAAAATTGCGAAAAACAGTGTACAGCGATAAAATCCAAGTATCATGAAACTCTTATCTGGCTATAGTGCGGCCAATCAAGAAGATATATATGTGAGTACATGCAGATCGTATTTAATTGGCATTATTTTCCTTTCACAGGTTTTTTTTTTAAATTGGGAAAATGTTCTGTTAACTGGATTTTAAAATGCAAAATAGTTATACAAGTTCTCTAGAGATGTTTTACGTTTTTTGATAGAAGGTATGAATTACTATGATATGGCCTTTGATTATGTTTTTATTGCACATGTACATAAATAAAAGTAGGAGCAAGTTACAAGAACAAAATGCTTTATTGATATAAAGCTCAGAGGGTTCGCAAACCAATCTGCGTATTGCATTGCCATATCGCGAATCGGTTCGTCTCCAAAGTGGGCCGACAATACACTGCTCTAACTAATATGATCATTTCAGAAGCACAGGAGATACAGGAGAAAAGGGCATTCATATCCCTACTATTTTTTTCCGGTTCTTTATTCTGCCCAGTGTAATGCACCGATACACGCTTCACCCATTTATTTTGATTTTCTTAACACAGTACTCGGATTATAATAAAAATATTTTATTTGTTTGTAGTTTTTTATGTTACATTGATAGTGAAATAATGTTGCACATCTTACACTATCATTGATGAATATTTCCTCAATGATTTTCAATGTTAGAAAAGTTATTCAATGTATACCTTGCCAACAGCTGATGAACCAGTGAATGATATCAGAGAAACAAGTGGACTTTCACACAACATTTTGCCAACCTCAGATACATTTCCTCTATCACAGGTAACCACATTAAACACACCTGGAGGGATTCCTGCTTTTGTAAATATCTGAAACATACAAAGGATAATGTTAATTACCATAAGTAATACTGTGAAATCATTAATTTTCGTTGGGTATTTAATTTCCTGTATTTAATGGGTCGGCTCATCCATCTTCAACGAAATCAAATCCCCACGAAATAAAATGCAGAGATAATGCATTTATTTTCAATTCAAAAATCTAAATCTACAAATTTATGTCCCCACAAAATAGCCATTCCAGTAAAAACCACGAGAATTGAGGCCAACGAAAATAAATGAAAATACAGTATACAGTCTTGGAATTTAGCCCAGGACCAAGGACCAATGATCACATTGGCTGTCAGTCAAATAAATTAGAAAGTGTCAGTGGTCTGACGATCCAGTACATTTTTCAGTGATATTCTTATCATATTTCAAAACAAAAATGAAATTTGGAGTGCCACTTTTTTTTTAACCACTAGAAGATTTGCATTTTCACTGGACCAAATGTCCAGGGATTTGAAGTTTTTCAAGAAGACTATATGAATATACCATCTATATACACAGAAAATAGAAATTCATTCATCATAGTTAATAAAATAAAACACATGAAAAATCCCATGGGTGAAGTATGTATTGGAGTGTGGTCAGTAACTGAGGGTATCCAACCATGGAGCAAGGGCAGATAACTAAGTATGTGTGTACTTACATCACAAAGAGCAAGGGCAGATAATGGAGTATCTTCACCAGGTTTGACTACAACAGTACATCCAGCAGCTATAGCAGCACATGCTTTCCTTGTTATCATTGCATTAGGGAAATTCCACTGAAAAACATTAATAAGATTTAATACATACTCTTAAAGGGGCATGCCCAGGAACTGCTGTGTCTTTTTTTATGCACACCAAAAATGTGCTTGCCACTTGTAAAACCAATTATTACCGAAAAGTCAAAGAAGAATGTGTGTTCAAAAATGACCCTTTAACGTGCGCGTCGGTATTTGTATGTCGGTTTGAATAAAAGGCTGTAAGCCTTTTATTGACGACAACGATATTTCTGATACGTCTGAGAGTTTAACTGAGCATGTGCACTGCCTTTCAAGTGAACATAACATGAGCAATACTTACCATTTCAGTTTGTTGACATTTTTCCGCGATGTTTTCGGTTTTGACAGATACCGAAAGGGTCGAGTTGTGAAAATGACGAATACTTTCTAAGGCCGAAATCGGCAGGTTTGGTATATCTTGAAATGTGTATTTTGAGTAAACTAGCGGGATATTTTGTAAATATTTTACAGGGCTTTCATTAATTGATTTAGGCATTAAAATGATACCAATTTGATTGCTATTCAAGACGCTTCAAGTTCCAGGGCATGCCCCTTTAAAAATGATCATACATTTCCATTAAGTAAACCATATTCATCACGACAGCAATGAACCTTATCCCAAAATGGTATTAATTCAATAAATCCCAAATATAATCAAACCTGTGTTAGCAGCCATCCAGAGAATAAAGGCCAGCCTTTAAAAAAACATCATTGATTTTTTAGAAAAAAATTACCTCTGAATAAAGGCAATCTGTCAACGAAGGCCATATCATGTCTTTCCCAAGCCGTTGTCTACAGGTTTTACTGTACATCTAATTGTCAATCAATTATGCAGCAAGTTAAACAAATTAAGGTAAACAAAATTAATGGCGCTTACTGGAGTGATCATGCCACAAACACCGATTGGTTGTTTCAATGTAAATATTTTCTTTGTTGGGAATGGACTGCTGACAATACCACCTTGAACACGTCTACCTTCCTCAGCAAACCACTCACAGAAAGCTGCACCATAATTCACCTCACCCATAGATTCTGCAGTAGGCTTTCCCTGGAATTCATACAACATATAATTAAATAACAACAAGAAGTGTTTGTGAAACACAGATGCCTCCTATGGCCAACTGGACATTAAGACCTTGACCTACTGATCTCAAAAATCATTCGGGGTTATCTACATGTGATGACCAACCTCCCATCCAAATCTGAGGGCCTTAGGCCAAACTGTTCACTAGTTATTTGTCGGACAAGGTTTTTGTGCTGAAGATCACTGTGAGTGAGACCTTGACCTTTGCCTAATTACCTCTAAATCATTAAGGGTCATCTACGTGTAATGACCAACCTCCCTATCAAATATGAGGAACTTAAGCCAAATAGTTCTCTAGTTATTGTCCGGACAAGGTTTGGTTAGAGACGGACCGACCACCAGATTGACAGGGGATTCGAAAGGGGGCATAATAAAGCTGAACTTAAAGAAGTTTCCTTTGACAAATTATAAACATATGGATAGATAATAATTTTTGGCATCTGGCAAGTCAGGAAGCATTAATTTTACATAAATAGGTACGCTCCAGATAAGTCTTTGATAAATCCAAATAACCATGTCTTTGAATGTATTCACTTGTCAATGTTTCTAAATGGTTGTTTATTCTGATAGCTATAAATAAATACAAAATTATAGTAAAATCCAGGTACTAACATTTTCCAGCGTAATGATTTTAGCCAGTTCTTCTTTTTGATCTAGCATCATTCTGTAAGCTTTCTTCAGTGCTTCACCTCTCTCCTAAAAGATAAATATGATATCACAATCCAATATTTCAATTAAAATGCCAAATTAACAAAACAGTGTGAAAATAAGCATTCAGAAATAAAAACACACTACCGTGAACAACATTGGTTGGGATTGAGACAAACATGCTTCAAATATAATAAACTATATAGTGATTCTACTTCTACCATCCTCATCCTTTTTACTTGTCTATTTTTTCCATCCAGTAATATTTTTACTTACGTTACTATAATATTTAATTATTATGCAGAATACTCGCTGTTTACTAGTGGAGTAGGGACATGTGCTGACCTAATAATATTCCCACATTAGGACAGGAGCAAAATATTAATTTAATACCCAGTCAGTAATAGTCAGTAATAATAATTTAAAAAAAAAACATATAAGTTTGGTAAGTTTATCTATGGTACTCAGTAAAATAAAGTAATTTTTTACACGGCTACTAACTGACAAGTAATAATGCTCTCACCCTGTATCACACCTTATTGAACAATATTATGTCCTACATTTTTCACCAGCTCCCAGTTTGTTATTTCTAAGGGCTAGAGCTGGGAGACAAGGTTTTGTAAATGTAACCCTTCCAACACTGCTCATTTCAAACCCATGAATATTAACCAACTTGCCCTACATCCTAGGTTAATAAATTGTCCATTACAAATCGAGGGCTCAATGCAACAGTGTCGTAACTCATATTGAAATAAGAACAAGTTACGTCAGTGTTGCGCTGAGCCCTCCAAATGCTTAGTTGCAGATTTCTTCATAATTGTGCAGTTGAAATATGTAACAGATGAAAATAGGATTAATACCTTGGCAGTTGTCTTCTTCCAAGTTTGAAATGCTTTGTAAGCACATTGGATGGCAGCTTCTGTGTCTTTAGCTGTCATATCAGGAACAGCACCTATCACTGATCCATTTGAAGGATTTGTAACTGAAAATTAATTATAAAGCACTCAGAAGCCTCCAAGGCAGTTAGTGTACACAATGTCATTCAGTAGGACAGGCCTTTTCTCTCTAGCTTATCAAATCCCACAATGCATGTAGTCACAAAGCATACTCATGGGATCTCTCTATATAACCTTATTGCTACTGCAATGTATAAGAACATTAAAACCAGCCCCAGAAGATACTCAAATGAAAAAAATTACAAACTTGTATATGGGTTTCCTTAGAACATTTTTAGGCATTCCATCATTTGAACAAAGAGAACACCTAATTTCAGGAGTTTACATAAAAATGATGAAGTAAAAGTGTTTATTTTCCTTTGATTGCTTTAACTTACCATTGTAGGTTGCACCACTCTTGGCTGAGATCCACTCTCCATTCACAAAAGCTTTGTCTTTAATAAGAGTTGACATGCTGGAACCTGGTATCAATATTCTGTTGATAACACTTTTAGAAAATAGATGACGAGAAGTATCAAAGACTACAAATAAACCTCGTGGCATCTACAATAAAACATGAAGAAAATTATGATAAAAAAAATCTACATTTTTGGTCACTTGTAATGCTTACATTTAACTTTCAAATTTCATAAAAGACAACAATTAAAGTGGTCAAACTAATAAGACAGTTATTGACAATTAGATATATGTTTTTATTTCAGTCCTGAATGGCCCATCCAAACAAATACAGTGATGAAATCTGTTGCAAGATCAATATAAACATTTCAGAGGAAACATGTGCATTGCAATGTACTACATTTTTATGCTTGTTTGTTTCAATGGGACCCCCTCCGTGGTGGTTAAGGTCGCCGACTTCAAATCACTACAACCTCTCACTGATAGAGGGTCGTGGGTTTGAGCCCTTCAACCGACCATGACTCCATGAGAAAGTAGACAGTTGCTTACGGAGGATGGGAGTCTAGTGCTGGTTCTTCCCAGGAATGATGGCTAGGTGATCTGTCTGCCTCTAATGACTCTGACTGTTGAAAAGAGGCGTAAAACCCGAAATAAACAAAAATTAATGTCATTTTTCAATGATATTTCAGTTATATATGGCTGCAGGTTCACCTAACCAATTCACCTGAAGCAAATATCAGATATTTAGTATATATCTATATGCAATGATGACAAGCAGGGGCATAGCCAGGGAAAATTGAATAGTACACACGTCAAAGTTGTGCACAAACATCAAAGGTGAAAGTGGAGTTAAGTGAGCTAGAAGTTTTTTCGGGACCTTCCCAAGAAAATTTTGACATTCAAGAATAACTTGATCATGAGCCCATACAGAGTCGCTTTCGAAAAAATGAGCAACTTCTACTCAACTTGTAGATTTTATTAATTTATGAACATGTGTAGCATGCTTATGATAGCTATACCCTTGACAAAGCTTCTTTTTGCTAGTCTATTTGAAACATTTTGAGAACGTGTTAACAATATGACGATGTTTACCACGTGCATTTAAATTTAAATTGGACAGGCACTTAGCTGTAGCCTTGATTGGCTTGAATGGATCGAAACATATATAGAAGGCAGCGATACTGTAAAGTTTGAATTATTTTGTGGTAGTCATGTCTGAAAGTTTTGCTACATTTCAGAGGTTACATCCGAATTCAGTATCATGAAAATCAGCCAGCCGAGTACAGTTGATAAATTGGATAATTAGTATTTAAGAATAGAAGGCAACTGTCATCAACTGAAACCAAGTGATAATTCATGATCAAACAATGTGAAGACGCCAATGGTCAGATAAAAGTGTAAAACTAACTGTTTTGCAAACATAGGACCACACTTGCTCCGCTGACAAAATAAGACACCAAACAAAAAAAAGAGTTTTTGATAAGACAAATTTACATAGACATTTGAATGTAGGAGTGGTCGCCCTTGAAAAGAATACATTATCAGCCATTTTCCGGACCGATACGGCTCCGGACGTTTTAAATGCATAATTATTACCTGTGAATATATTGGTCCTCAGGTATTACGTGTACTTGAATAAATCAATAAATAATCTTTGTAAGCACAAGTCTAATTTTATCCTAACTAAAGCTTCGATTCATAATATTAAGAGTAAACTATCGAACAAAAACTATAGAACTTGAAAAAAACATATGAAGAATAGCATAAATTATATGTGCAGTACTTTTCAGCGTAATATGTACAGAATAAACAGCAATTATGAAAAATCAACGTAAACATAGATCTAATCAATAAATCGTGACTTGTTCTCCGCTTTCTTTTCTCGTTCACTGAATAAAAATGAGCGGGTTATATTTCAGGTCACTGCATGGATATAATCATGACTATTATGATAGATTACAATGTTATAATTATATTCTTACAGGTATTCACTTTGGTATTTCAAACGTAAAGAAATTAAAATGCATACATGACAAAAAAACTCGCATAATTCTGAAATACAATTAAATGACGACTTACCCAATGCGTGGCCGTACTGTATATCTACTATGGTAAGACGTTTAACATACAGAGCTAAAATCTCCACACTTCAGTTATGTATAAGATAATCGCTTTTCAAAATGAGGACACACATTTCGACATGTTTACTGATAGTGACTTATAACTGAACAATCATGCTATCTCAACCTTGGCAGTTTCGATTGAAGATGTGTGCACATAGCTGTGTAAACACGAAATTTAATTAATATAATTATATACATTGTACGTACAATAGTGTTCGCTACAGCTTACTGCACGTACGTGGTATCAGATATGAAAACGTTTTGCATACATACGTTTTTTTTGTCCGGCTGTTTGAAAGTTGGTGCAATTTATGCATATACATGTAACCTAATATAATATCCAACATTTTCTTTTTGAAACGTACCTTGTCTTGTGTCGGTGTAGCTACATACGTAGATATATATATAATCACGTGACACCACACGGAGTTTTTAGAGATATAAAACTTCAAATAACTAAATTTCAAAACGCATTTTTTCTGGCACCCAGTGATATTTCAGGTCATTGCTTAGCGTATGTACCAAATTCCTGCTACGGACCAAGCTTGGCAGACCCTGAATCTCACCCAACGATTCCGCTCTAAATACTGAACCCTTTCTCGGTACACCCGAAGACCTATACTAGACATAGGTCTTTGGTACACCCCTGCATATTTTGTATGTCAACATGTAGTCTAACAACGTCGACTCGCTCACTTAAAATACATACATATTATTTCCGACATAAACATATAATTGTAATATAAAGCTAACAACAGCACATTAAAATATATATCAACAATACCTTGAGTATGTTGAGAGTATACTAAGAATCACCATCCAAAAACATTCACCATCGACAATTTATGCATACAAATGAACGTACGTTTCAACATGTATAAACGTTATGCCTTAACTCGATCAACATTGCCATGCATGACGTTTTGTTAAACTGAGTTAATTTGAGTTAAAGGACGATTGTCATTTTGGTAAAAACTCATCTTTTTAAACCGGGACAAAGGTCAAGACTGAATGTGTTCATGTTATAAGGTCAGCCTTTAGATTAGGACTAACTTGAAGTGTTTGTTTCTGGTTACTCGACCTACCCTAAGGCAAGTTTCCCAGCAACCATAGATTTTTTATGGGGCCTAAGGAACAATAAACACACGTTCTCACTTTTTTACCATTCCATACGCTTTTATGAGCCAAAAACCCCGACCTAGGATACCCACCTCATTTTAGTGAGCATGTAACTTGAAACAAACATATATCTAGCGCCAAACAATTAATATTCAATAGAAAAAAACGAGATACCAATTTGGTGCACAATCGGACCTCACAAATAGTATCACCCGGAGTTACCATTATCGACATACTACATAAAGTACAGCCTCGCAAACGATGTCAACGTTTGTGACCATATTAAGCTTAACACTAATATTTCGGACTCAGTATTTTGTGGAGTATATGAAACAATCCATAAAGTCACTGTGTACTTATAGGACCCTCCAATGAATATTTAGAGTTCAAATAATTATATTAATCTTAGAACAGAAAATCTTTGTCGTTATTATCATTATTAATACACCGCATTTATATATATAGCACTCTTTTCATATTTAAATACGTTCAAAAATGCTTTACAAACTATAACATATAGTACAGTTTGCAGACACAATAAAAAAGAGAAAACATGGACTTAAAACAACAACGTGAGCTACAATAAAATAAAAAATTGGTATAAAATTACGTTAAAAAGTAAAAGTGTGTGAAACAGTAATAAACATAAGAAATAAATTATTATATCACAATGAATGTAACTTTGGCTCAGTTTGAGCTGTTCAAAACATGCACACACATCAATAGCAGCGGATTATGTTGTTTCATTGCCTACCATAGTGTTTAATTACAAGAACATTTTTTGTTAGTTTCGTATCATGATTATAATAACCAAATAAGTGTCCGGATGACACGAATGACATACAGAGAGCTAATCAGTAAAAAGGGGGCTATAACTCCAGAGAAAATGTTTGGATTTTAACGGAATACAAACTTGACCTGTATTTTTTATAATACCCTTTGTGCATGGAATATCTGAAAACCAAACCACGAGATATTTATTGTGTTAGCGTTTTGAAACCAACATTTGAGCGGACGGACGGACGGAGGGACGGACGCAGGGACGGACGGACGCACGGGCGGACAGGGTAACACTTTATACCCTTCTTTCATTCAGTCGAATGTCGGGGTATAAAAGTCATACTAGTAACTCTATTATGATACCGGACAGTCATGGCAACCAAGAATAACATAGTGAATTATAGAGTGCAATTAAATAAGATATATACACCAGTGTAAATGTGCATGCGGAACATTTCTGTAACTTGACTGGTTTTATCTGCAAAGTAGTCTCCCTTGAAAACGTCTTATCGATCACTCCGATAGCGGCTAATAAATCCGAGATCGATACCTTAATTCAAGCACCATGGTAGCAAAGGTTGATGGATTAAAGACATTCCTGGTTACTGTTTGCTGTTTTCTTGACTTATCAAACAACCTGATGTGGAAGCATTGATACAAAACATCGTCTGATACTATTTCTCTGATAAAACGACCACGGAACGGAATTTTCCAGCGGAATTACTTCAATTAGATCACATAAATCGTTGGTTATTGATGTAGGAAAAGCCGCTAAATACAGTCAAACCTGTGTTACCGGACACTTCCGAATAAAGGTCACCCTGCGAATAAAAGCCATTATTTTAAAACCTTTCAAAGCAAGCTCTTTTATCTAATGCGGAAATATTTACGCTCAATAACATTACCACTGATGCTTTGCTTATTGGAGAGTGTTAGCTTATGTTAACAGATGGCCATAGAATCATTTATCTTAATTTACGTATAAACAACTTCGTTCTTTGTTATAGAGCCACGATTTACACCGATTTTCATTCATAGCATTTATGCGACTATGATAAAGCCTTTAAATTAAACACCTTTTTTTAAAATGCGATTCGTTGTATTATCAATAATTATTTCGCATGTATCGAACTGAGCAGTTCGACCTTATTAGATACTTTGTACAAATTTTGTTATCAATGCCGTGTATCCAAGTTTCCGGTGTTGAACGATCGTCTGTGTGAACAAGGACATACGGCTTTCAACGCTCCCCCAGTCTTATCGCTTCGGCTTGTCCAAATAGTGTAACCTTCTCCGGCGTCCATATCAGAGCGGTCCGTCACATTAAAGCGTTAATTGACTGTCATACAGCCATACTGGAGATAGCAAACTTTGATTAATTTTTAGTAAAATTCAGCTGAAAATTAACGACATGACGTCAAAGATCGGAAGGGTAAGATGATGGTGCGTCATCAGAGGAGATTACTCGATCATTTGATAATTGGAATTACAGATTTGACGCAAAAACGGTCAACGCGTCAATCATTTAAAACTGTTTTCTTGATAAAGAGTTGCTTATAAAATTTATAATTTACTTAAGACTAACAGTTTTCTTTAATTTTTCGACGAATCAAACGTAAAAATGTTCGCGCTAAGAAAGATGCGTGAACTTATAGGATTAGTATTGTTTACATCAGAAGTGGTTTCATCAATGTATATAAGTAAAAACATAAGTATTCCGGAACAAGTCTGTGATTTGAAGGTAAGTGTATACATTATAATATTATATTATAATTTGATTTTAAATAGCCGTAAGCTTATTCTTCGATTTCTTTGCAAGCTGTTAAAGATTAATGCCAGAGATCTGTAATTATTGACGGCGTGATTTCATGTTCTAAAAACGCTGTCTTTGACAAACTACTAGCTAGACATTATTCCTCCTAGTGGACACCAAAAAGCCATATATACCCATACATGCCTTTGTTATTTAATTTATTTTGCTTGTTTTGGTTATCCGACCGATCCTATACATATTCCCCGCGACTCTTTGTTTGAAGCCGGATTGAAACAAAATTCACCAGAACATGCCAGTTTACTCCCTGAATATGACGCGCCTAATGGCCCGAGGAACGAAACATCTACGTTCGCACTTTTTTTACCGTTCCACATGCTTTCAAGAGCCAAAGGAAATAATAAGTCCATCCTAATTCTAATGAGTATGTAACCAGAAAGTTTACGCCTCAGCTAAGATGTCTCAACCGAAGCAACAAGAGAGCATAGAGTACCTTCTATACAATGTCAGACTAATTTGCCATAGTATACAGTCCTGTGTTCAGGTTAGTTATTCATACCAAGGAGGAAGACTACGCCTTTCTTGCTAACAATATTTACAAGGGAGTGTTCAATGATATTTGAGTCTGTTAAGTAGTTTTTTTGTGGAATTAGTTCAGTGCAGAGTGGAACGTAAGACGAGCTACTGTAATAAACGAAAACGCGTCATATTTTGGAAGTAAACTGGCATGTTCTGATGAATTTTGTTGCAATCCGGCTTCAAACTTTTATTTGATGTATACCTTATCTTGATAGTAATACGTACACTATTATATACTCGCAAAGGGGGACAAAGTACATTATTTCTTCCTATCAGTTTTCTATTATCTACATTGCCCTCTTGTAAATGACTGTTGACACAAATTTGTTTATTTCTATTTCAGCCTGCGACTATAAATATATCTTGCATAGAATTCATTATGGAAGGCGAATCTTGTAAGTACACCAATTCTTGTAGTCTTATCTCGTCCTAAAATTTTGTGCGCTCACCATATGTGACATTTCACATAAGTACATGTAACATGTATACCTCGCCACTTTACACTTAACGTTTTATTCTACATTTGAATGTATGTTTATATTTCGTAGACAGTAATTATCTTTGATAAAAAGTACTATATTTAAAATGTGGATAAATTTATCGCCATTGATTCTAGTTCATTTTTGGAATTTGATAATTCCTTTGCTATCATCGACTTTCAAAAATGCCGTGAGCTCCATAACTGCCATGGTTCCCGTCCCCACTCTCACTCTATTGTGTGCGGTAAGATAGGGTTAGGAAACCAACTAGTTTAGCATAAAATAGTTCTACTTTCGGCTTTCGTTCAGTAGGTCAGTAATTTCTCTGCAGAAGTATGCATGTAATTACATTAATCTACTATTGATCTATGTCTTATATGTGACTTTTTGACATGATATGTAAATCAGTGTTAAGGTTTATATCCACAACGCGTATCGATCGATACTATCAGCTAGAGCTATATATAGTTGGATAAATTCTAAAAATAGAATGTGGGGTTTTCCCGTCGAAGTGCAGAGAACAGAACGGCAGTACACATACATTTGCGAAGAAATAACAGTTAATGTGAAGTTCGCAATTATTATGTTGGTTCACAGTGTGTGAAGGGTATTTTGATGTTAAGACAGAAGGATCGTAATGGAACTGATGAAATCGTGCGATGTTGGTATATTCCGTAGCGAGATCGGCAAATGTCGCCGTATAACGGCTCGTTTCCGAATAGCTATAGTTTTTTACAATAAACTTTTACTTTCACTTCCAAACCTGTCATATAGTCCAACATCATGATAACAAGTTTGAATATAATTCCCATACCAATAACATATTTTTTCTGAAATCGATAGTGGTTTATGTCAGTTTTGTTCCGAGTTAGGAACTAAAACATGGAAAGTCGAAAAATTCTTCAAAACCAAATTATCACTGAAAGAATTATATAGGTCGATTTTAATTCGTTTCTAACACTGTAGTGTGCATTTAAAGTGATATGTGGTCATAATCAAGATATTTTATTAAAATGGAGCGTTTTGAAGAGCTTTTCGGTATGTATTAAATCAGTAAATACGACAGCAACAATGCTTATTTTGGTACCGATGGAATAGGAAAAATATAGGCTGGATAATGGGCTACATAATAAACTTGAAACATCTGATAACTTAGATAACCATCATGTTGGGTTGATGGAATTTAGCACATGAATATCAGAATATGTACATAAATAGATGGCAATATTGAGATGGTGTATGTTAATTCCTAAGCATGAATATCCATGAACTGAACCTTCTCCTAACTGTCATTGTTGTGTTGTCAGCAACACCATGGCAGTGACTTGTCTCATATGAACAAATCAAATTCCGACAGTACTTTCAGTACTTTGATTTATAATGTACGTATTACCAAACCCATAACATTGGAAGAATATTATTCTGTTCTAAACAAAATATAGCTTTTTTGCAGACGATAGTTATGCATTTCCCGCGTAAACCGACAGCACTCCAATTGTTTTTAGGCCATCCATATGGGGTAAACCTACCCACTATTTTGAATAAATTATAAACAAGAGCGAGCTGATGACCATTCCTGGCTAAAATAAAACTGCCAGTATATCAACTTCCTAATGATATCACGGATTGGGCACATTTTGTTACTTTTATACATACATACTGTAGATAATATGATTCGTCCGTCATTTTGTAACAACATCTGAATAGTTCCTGTCAATGTTTGGATATTTGAACATATCTTGCAAACTTCCCCACTTATTGACAAAGATAAAATAAGCATCGTGACGAATGGGTCACGAATCGAGACAAAGTTTGGTTTAAAATTGATTACCGGAAGTGCACACACGCTAACAGGCCCGGTAGTCGGATAACTTGTGGTGACCTGACATTTTCAATGACGGCACGATCTAATTTTGTGTCGTAAGACACTCGTCGTTGGTCAGTTTACTTGGAAAAGAACATTCCACGTTGTATGTGAAATGTTTCAGATACAAATATGTCAGTATGGAATTCATTCCACTCCATCTAATATTATAAATCGATTAGTGGCGCAAATGTTATCAACTTAAGTATACAAGTATTCATACTGGGAGTATTTACTAGTTGACAATTATGTTGACTTGGAACATTTAGCGGTATTCTTATCGAATTCTGACGTGATTATTGCTTTAGCAACAATAGAAAAAAAATGTTCCAATCACATCATGCCAACCAAAGTATGCCTTTATAAAGTAAATAATTTGATGTTGTGCAAATATAATGGTTAAGGAATCAAGGGTTGTAAGGTCATCATAGAGGGGGGGGGGGGGCATAAAAACTCCCGTTACTCGTTACCCGACCTACCACAATTCACCCGCAACCTTACACTGCCAGACGTTTTATTAGGACCGAGGAACGGTGTGTCCAGTTTCTCAGTCACATTTTTTACCTTCCGCAATCTTTCAAGAGACAAACAATACACAGCTTCACTATTCTAAACGAGCATGTATCAACAAACAAACAAAACATACAAGGCCTACATCATCCTAGTACCAATTTATCATTTAATCAGCAATACTATAACGCCACACTTGTAGTTTGAATACGACAACGTAATTATCAACGACAGTTAATAACAGTAAAATAAATATTCTTGAAATGTTATTTATATACACATCATGAATATTTTATACTAGACAAATCTTTAACCTACATTTTAGAAAATGGAACAAATGAAAAGCAGTCATGACTTTTTTCATGGCTCTCTCTACAATTTTATAGAACAAGAAAAGTGATAAAATTTAGTTGTCACGGGACGCAGTCGAATTGATATAATATTATAATTGTATAATTTATATTTATTTCAAGAATGTTCAGCGGCACTTGATCACACACCCGCGCGGCTTTTCTATTACAATATAACATGATTGAAAGTTAATATAGATGATATAATCTACTTGTTACGTTCGCTCATACCATTTGCAACTAGTTCATGAGTTCCTGAAGGCAACACATATTGTTATTTTTTCCTATGTGTTATGATATTTCGAAATTTAAACCTCCTACAAAGTCGTTAACCGCCTCTGATATCTTACTTTAATTATATATGTCTTATTACTAGTATATGATGGTGCAAGTATCATTAAGTTCGAAACTATATATATCCGCCCCTGACTAACCCCCGACCAAACTGTCACGTGACCCGTCAAATTAATTCTACTAGGAACAACTCCGGTTATAAAGTACTGATATCAGGTTATTAAATTAATATTGACACTGATAAAACAATCAATTACCCAATACTTTGATGAGAGAGGAATTTATAATTAAATTTTAATTCTTCCTGTAGTGGTTGTTACACAATAGTTGAAGCTGTCACACCTTACCGGATATATAGCGTTAACGGACGTCTGATGGAGAACAAAATTCCCGATCCATTTGTGTACGTCCGCATGCGTTTCTTGTCCGTATCTTATTCGGCAGATGCGCCCTTTGTCAGGTGAGGTCCATTCAATCCGGTAAAAAGTTTTGTGCATGCTCAAAACTTGGAACGGACTCCACCGGACAAGGCCGGGCGACTGTTGGATGTACGGTAGCTATGCGTTGGCATACTGTTTGTTCGAAATTCGTGCGTCCTGTAATTTTCCGGTTCTCATTCGTTGATGTCCGGTGAACCGGACTACTACTTGACATGTTATGGTTCAACCAGAGGTGTTTTGGACACTAACCGAAGGTTCAGTGGACGATTACTGACGAGGAATGCATACCAACTGACGATGAAACTTCGGATGAATAATAAAAGTGATTTTCCTGTCTATAACTCTCTTGTATATCATGGGCGAGAACAGTCTGAAACTGTAAGGACATTCACGCATATATCAGGGAGTGTTCTTCATGTGGACCTGAGTGGGTTTCTAAGGCTTCTCGCTCTCGGGCCGTCTGATTTCCAGTTTCACCACTGGTATAGAGGAAGTAAAGGGAGATCGTGCAACCTTCCTCTTTTTCTTCCCAGCATTCACAGACTTTAGTCACTTTGCCTTTAGTGGCAACACGCAACAAAAACGTTCCTGAAACATTCGAAGAACGTTAATTTAGTCAGTTTCTCGTGCGTTACGCTTTCGTTTTATCCGATACTTGTCCGTTATCCGTACGGTTACGTCCGTTAATTGACCGTTAATCATTCTGTGCATGTTCGGTGATCATGCAACACATACAGTCTTATACAATTTCACCGATAAAATAGTTCTGTTTTCCGGTCGAATTGGGCTACAGCTGATACGATACAAGTTGAAGTAGTCAATATCAGTTTACTTAAAAAATATCGCGATACTGAGTGGAACGGTACAAGTTTGCATTTGGAACGTATGGTATTATCGCGCATCACTATAGTGTATACAGCATAAAGCCGTCACATAAAATTTACGTTTGAAGCAAAGTGCGCAGGAATAGAAACAACCGACCACAGAACATCATAATTATAATCAACAATTACATTGTACATTGTTGTATTGCAGACTGCACGGAAGAAATGCTAGGGACAATATTTCCACAATTATATGACATAAGCAACCCATCCGGAACTGACTGGCCAGGTCCGATACAAAATTATGAAGTTCTAAATTATACACATACGTGGGGTGTCCCAAAAGACGGTAAGGATTGGAAACTAATTTGGTGTTATTTTCTCCTTGTAAATACAAGCATGAACAATCGAAATTGTCAATGAAAAATGTATTTTAATAACAGTTGTACAATGTACACTATATATAGGATATGACAATTAATTTCAGTGGAGATTCAGTTTCAATATTTATCTCAATGATTGAACTTGAATCTTTTCTATGTATGATTTTGAATAATATTGCAGATAATGCAAAAACACACTTACAAAAAGTAGATTTCATTATTCCATAATTATCAATATTTCCAGTAATAAAAGAAGCTTGTTTACAATACAAACATGTATAAGACATAAATATACATAGAATTATTAAGATAAATATATACATAAAACAATTTTCATTACACTCATTATTTTACATTTAGGCAGCATTAAATATTTACGTGGGTTTCAAGTAATTCAACGAGGATTTGACTCAAATACTTTTGGTACAAAGAAATGTTCGGTGTTTGATGTGTCCAATGTACGTGAAGAGGAATTGAGGCAACTAATGGAGGTACGGTCAAACTAATGTTAGCGGTCATCTTCGAATAAAGGCCACCCTGCGAATATGGTCATTCTTTTAAAACCAACACTCATTACTTATTTGTAACATCATGACCTCCGAAAAAAGGCCATCCGCCAACAAATGTCATATTTTGTCTTTCTATGGGTGACCTTTGTTACTGGTTTGACTATAGTGTGGTTCAGGAGGAAGTAATATGATCGAAGCATTTTTTCCATCACATGCAGTGGTTTGATCTTACTCAATATTGATGGTTCAAGTTTCACGAGTTCCTTGCTTTGCAGAGGACAAATTCTTAAGCGTAAAACATGGTTGTTTCTGGTCACCAAATCTCCCCTAATTATTCGCCGCGATGCTAAAACTTTTAAATAAAAATCGAAAGAACAGTACCTCCACTGTCTCATTTTAATTTTACCATTCCATACGCTTTCAAGAGCCACCTACCAGAACCAACTTTGATGAGCATGTGACCGGAAACAAACACATTTTAGGCCATACCATAAAATTATTTCAAACATATTAATTGCCCTTTTCGTATAGACATTTCATACAATGCATTAGTGCTAAAGTTTTCAAAATTAGTATTGCAGTTTTAAAAATATTGAAAATCGCTCCTGCCAAAAACGGCAACTACCATATACGCATACATGTATTACATTAAATTTTGTTGTTCATCAACTAATTACGAGACACTACTTTTTTAACTTAAATAAAAGAGTTAAACGCATTTGTTTTGTAATAGATTGTTATGTACAATGGCGATGCAACGAATTATGTGTTACATTTATTGGCCGAGATGATCTTTTGGCAACGCTGTACTTGTTTTCTTTTAAAATCATTGTTTTATTTTCAAAAACTGTTGTGGTTTTGCAGACGACATTTGTAATTCATCTTAATGGTAAATACGATGTAGAAATCAAATCTTTACCTATTGCACCAGTCAAGCAGGCGACAAGTCAACCGATCAATGTATTCCAGCCTCTAATGATGGGCCAATCAGGTAACTACATGTATATATCAATTTTACGTAGTTTGGATATCTGTATTCTGTAGCAAGTTCGGTATATAACGAAACACAAAAGTATCGCACATTTTAAGTGGTTCGAGCATTGTCCATTCCGTTTCAAAATTCTTGGCTGAGACTTGATAATATAATGCTTAGAAGAGATGGTTGTTGTGAGCCATATAATATAAATTACATTTATTTGTGTCGTGGTGATGGAGACTGGAGAAGCTTGTAGCTTTAAAAAATATAACAGACGGTGAGTTGTCGTAATATGGCTTTTATTGTAGAAAGCCGTAACATCATGTTTAAAGCACAGTAACATATATTTTTTAAACTATCTGGCTGAAAAAAAAACTGCCAAATTACTTATCCTATAAGAACTGATTATAAGCATTACAGAAGATATCAAAGAAAATGTTACCTCCGTGAATCAAGCATTTGTTTACTAATTTTGTTCCAAGCATGTCATGGAAAGTCACGTGGTATAGGCATCGTGAAATTATGACTTATTATATATACAAACAAGAGCGTGACTAGAGGTGCCAATACTCGTCTGTTTACCGCCTTTGTGAGATCTGTCCGCCTATAAAGTTTCATGTTGAACATTATCAGTGTGGGGAATCCACGTGACCTAGTGACGTCACAATGTTATCGTTACAAGCGCATTTTCTGTCATTCGAACTTGGAAAACATCACGTAAGTGCATTATTTTTCATTTTCTTCTAAAGCCACATAACTGTTGCAACTCCTTACATAAAGGGCTACCTCCGGTTCAGAATTTTGTCACTGAAGGCCCTGTACTTTCTTACTTTTCTTGTCAAAACCGTTTTCTAAAATGTTCTTGTAAAAATAATGTTCATTTTCATAACACTGTCAAACGGTTTGGACAAGAAAAGCAAAAAAGTAGAGGGCCTACAGTGACAAAAATCTGAATCGGAGGTAGCCCTTTATGTAAGGAGTTGCAACAGTTATGTGACTTTAGAAGAAAATGAAAAATAATGCACTTACGTGATGTTTTCCTATTTTAATTGGCAGAAAACGCGCTTGTAACGATAACATTGTGACGTCACTAGGTCACGTGGATTCCCCACACTGGTTATTATAGATTCTGAGTTAGCTACATTGAAGTTTTGCACGACGTAGACGCCGTGCAGTGATCACAATAGCTCGACTGATTCTTCGAAAATAGACGAACTAAAAATGTAACGATTGTTTTACTTTTTTCAGTTTACCTACCCAAACTAAGTGTAGAAGTTGGTTATTTCCAATTAAACGATTCATCAATGAACATAACCGTAGATGTTCAACCAACACTTGCAAACTTAACTTCTATGGCTGTACAAATATTTTATTCAAATGGTTCAAGTGTACTAAGTAAACCAGTTATTTTTGAGATGTCACAAGTAAGTAGACAAATATCTTTATTAATTTAATTACTAGTAAGTTATAAGCATTAAATCAAACTATATTTAGTGTAACTTGCCTCAACATTACACATTGAATTAAATTTAAGATAAAAAAACTTTGTTTTATTCAGTGTAAGTATTGGCATGATGTTAGCGTCAACAACGTTTACGGCGATCAAGAGCAACATAATTATAGCATTGTGAAACAATGAGTCTGCAAAGTGACTGTACAATTTATAATTTATTTGTTTTACATACATATATTTCAGAAATCCTTTATACTTAATGGATTACGTGTAGGAAATTATACAATAAAGGTAATATCATTTTGGGAAATTAGTACTTATTATAAGGTCACCTTTTTTACGCAGTGCATCACATCAGGGATCCTATATAGCAACCCTGGTCACACGTACTGATTACTGAACCGCCGCGTTGAGTGCATAATGTCACGTCTTGAAGTTGTATATCGATCAATCAATGACAACATTGCCAGTACCTAATTCTGGAAAGGTGACGATTACATCTCATTAGATAACAGTACTGTTTTCTATTCAGATATCAGAATATAGGATAACATGTTTTATTAAATTAAATATGCTGCCAATCAGAGTCGAGCTCATAGAATTTATGTAAGAAGTTGACATATAGGTTCTAAACCCAATGGTTAGATCCAATACACAAGTCATACACAACCGCATTACTGTTGAAAAACGGTAACAACATAACGACTCCAGTTTAAAGTTTGAAACCACGTGGATAGATTTATAAATGTGAATAAGAGAACTAATACATGTAGATATCGTTCGATTATTTTCAGCTTACACCAGAGGACCCATACCTTATCACGACAAATTACAGCGATAAGTGTATATGTCACTTTGTTGTTGACAATGGTCGAATATGCACGCCTTGTAAAGGTTACACATCTAATATATATATGACAGAGAGAGCAGAATTCAGGCGTAAGACATTCTTTAACAACAAAGAACCTTTATTCCAACCAGTCATGGTGTTAGGATAAATACCCCCCCCCCCCCCATTGCATGTCATGTTTCTTTCAGTTTTCCATCCTCCATCAGATATCTACTAGAAAATGCTTTACGTAACCTGGTTTGTTTCTAGCTTAAAACAAGTCTTGTTGTTGTTATTATTGTTTTCGTCTGTCACTCCCTATTGTTTTAACCAGGGTTGCTATGTAATATAGCATCCTTGTTTTAACGTAGTAATAATGTTATTTTATTTGTCTTTCCTGATTACATTTAGCTTTGCCATTCGTTTCGTACTAAGTTTAGCACATTAAAACTAAGTTCATTGGCTTCTCCGACTATGCATGATATTTGATAACATTCAAATAATTTCTTGTTTAATCTTTGTAGACACAGCAATATTGTGTTGGTTTTATTATATTTTGGATCTTGCAAGATCTTAACATCCGTTCAAAATAGCGATTCAAATAATTGTGCTTATCACATGGTCCTTTAATATGCTCACACTTCTGTGTTGTGTGTTTATTGTTTATTCGTATTAATGAACAAATAGACAACTGAACAATTATTTTCATTTTGTTTTGCACATCATTATTTGTTCTTAAAATGAACATACATGTATTCAGAACAGTTTTCTGCAAGTATATTAAATATTGTTGTTTTCTATACAGCCCTCTTGGATATTTTATCTCTTCTTGTGTATTGCGAGATTTTATATCACTGTGTACGTTCACTTAACTTTCTATGAACAAATAAATTATTTTTAAGTTGTTTGTGTGACGTCTCTTCCTCTGCTTATCTTTCAATTAATTCAAATGACCTCCGAAAATCGCCCACGAAGGTAATAGCACCCATCAAACTTCAATGTTATTATACATTATTACCTTGATGAAAAAACAACCTAATGAGGCGAGATGTTGTCTGGTTCCGGACAGAAATGCTTCAGAATTTAACTTACATTCCAATTAATGATTTCATGTATTTACGTGGGCGATGATTAACGGTCATTTGAATTAAATTAGATGTTACGTGTACCTCGGATGGTGTTTACCTCCCATTAAAGTACATTAAAACCTCACAGGACAGCCTCTTCCTTACATTGCAGCCAACACTTATTTTCGAACGGCTTCGATATATTTCTCATAATTCAACTTAATGAAATCAACTCACTATGTTTTGGCCTCAATGTTGGTCTTTATATCCAGGCTTTATTGTATATATAACTTTGTTGTGTTTGCATTGGGCAGTTACTTGCACCACCTCTAATTTATAAACTAGATATACTAAGTAAACAGTTATCTGCCTAATCTTATAGAGCCTGTTGTCGACACAAGTGACATAGTATCGACCATGACTGTCGCTGAACAATTATTTACCCAATTTCGGAAGACGTACAGATAAAGAGGGCATTTTAATGACGGAATTAAACAGTATCTTGAAAAAATCGTTTATTGTGGACTTGTATTTGTTTACAAATCTTTATCATTAAACTCTTAACAAACTTCCAACAATGTTGCATCAGTCAAATGAATTTTCTGGAACACCCTTTAGGCTGTTTTGGGGGAAAATAATCCAATGAGTGGTCTTTTGGGACTATGGCTATTAACCGCTATTCAATAGAAACTTTGTAGATTTAGATACAGAAATGGATAAATGCCAGATAACAGATTCAATGTCTAATGTCATAGACCGGACAAACACATTGCAAAATGCATTAGGATGAATCGAACAAAATGATTTTACATGTAATTCGTATGCAAATCTAAATTAGATTTAACTGGGGAATCGGAGAATATTTTACTAGATAATTCAGTTAAAATACCAGATCTTAAGTCTGTGACCTAGTTTATTGGTTTGGAACTTAATTCTCTATATCTTAGGTAAGTGACTTTGTTTCTTTGTCTTCAACTATACCATAGGCACTCGATTCCGAGATTTTTATACGTTTCTAGACGTTACTCATCAAACAGTGTTTTTATACACTCAATAAGGGAAAACATTGAAGATTTTTCTTTCGACAGATTTGCGTGGTTTGATGGGTGAAATTGAAAAATAACGTCTGTAAAAATCACGGAATCGAGTGCCTTTGATCTATACTTGTGTAACTACGAACATTTCTTGTAATCTTCCACATCCTATTGACTGCGTTAGTCTAGCAAAGTATTGACATATTCTTTCTGAATGTATTCTATATCATTTGTTATTACTTTATTCCAAATTAGACAAATATGGTGCTAACAAACAATCACTTCGAGATTACGAGTACACATAATTACTGTACAAAGCAATTTGTAAAACAGGCATCTATTTTATCAATGTTATAAACATATTTTTAAAAAATGTTCAGAGGTTGAAGTATTGCTGAAAATTTCAATAATCGGTATTGTTTTATCAGCAGCCATCGATGAAGACGAATCTTCCTCATTGATGTTAGTGTTGGCACCAATCATAAGCATAGGCATAGCGATGGTAATTATGCTTGTTGTTTGTCGTGTGTTTGTCAGAAACAATAGACTCCCTTCATTCGTCAACAACACCAGATTGTTCAGCAAAGATGGTAAGTGATCCAAGTACATGCAGGTTGTGTCCAATTAAGTGTTGATACCGAACCAAAAAGCCAAAAGTGATTAGCACTCTCCTTATTCGATATAACTCTTACCCCAATGGTCATTTGAAAACTATACCAATATTTCTTCTTTTCACTGTGGTCTTTGTGAATCAAAACCATACAGCATAGAACCATGATAAATAAGTGTATACACATAGCTTTATTGTTAATGCAGGATTTGTTTCGTGCAAACCCTCCATTTCAGGAATGTAACTGAAAGGTCACGTTTACGTTTAGACATTTAATAACACCTGAACGTAAACGTCCATCTAATCTAACAATGCATTGCATCTACTAGTATTAATAAACCAATCCTTGTCCGTAGTACGCTGAGCTTTATTCAAAAGACTACACTATGAAATCGACACAATTTGCCGAAAACAATACATTGTATAACCTGACTGTAATTCTGTATTACATTGACTGTCATGACGACACAACTCATTTATTTTCAATTAACTAAACCATGAGTACATAATTATGTTTCAAGTACTGTTAACTCCCATTCGTGCGCAGCATGTCAGTTTTAGCTTAAATGTCAGAATTATAATTCCATCTTTTTACTTCACAGAGACCAGCATAAACGTTGAGGAGAGTGATGACAAGCGCCCAATCTTACAAATCATATACACCAATGATCATGTACATCACAAGACAGTCGTGAGTAGCTTAGCAACCTTACTCAAGAATTCTACAAACTTCGAAGTTAAAGTGGATTATTATCCATTTAAAGAAATGACAAATATTTCAGAAGGATCCTTGCACACATCCGAAATGGTCAGTTTTCATGGAAGACAATGTCATAGCGCTGATGTGATTTTATTAATACATTCGGATTGGGCTTATAAGCTGAAAGCTGTGATTGAAACTGGAGATGTGAGTATTGTAGATGTTACAGATGCTGAAGACAAATGTTTTCTGCTCAGCATAAATGAGATATTTCAGAGGCCAATACTAACATCAAAGCTAGTCTCTGTAAGGTTCGAGTATACACAAGAGTCATCCATTATCAAACAACCATTTCTTGGACCACAATTCAACCTTCCAAGTAATATCGATGCTTTGGTTAAACATTTGACATCAAAAACAAATAAACAAGAACAGTCAGACACCTTGGATATGAGTTCAGAAGACAAAATGGCAATGTTTGCAGCAATAAATGCCGTATTTACACATCACAGCAAACACAAAACATGGTTATTCACCAAGTTATTCAACCTAAAAAATTCTTCAAGTGATGATTCTGGGGTAGACTTGCAAAGACCGCGATATCTGCGAACTCGAAGCATTCGTTCAAGAAGTGCAGATACAATACCACTCCAGGAGTGCACATGTGGTGACACTAACAACGTGCAACAAATGTGCCTTCTACACTACAGGAAACCATGTTTACGGCAAAGAACATATTCATGTGACCTTAGTTTCTATCCGCCCGAATCATTGACAGATGAAGTCAGTGAAAGATACAGCCTACTGGAAAGTAAGTTCTTACGAGTGAACAGTCGCTATCAGAAAATTTTGAATAATGAGATAGATGACTCAGACGAGTATATTACATTGGACGAACTCAGTGTGTGAGCTGAGAAAGTCTGGAATTCTGAATGTCTGACAAGTGCAAACCATAGGTCTTTGACAAATCTAACGCCCTCTAAACCACACAAGTGATGTTTCAAATGACTTTTGCAATGAATATGAGTATAATAATAGGGACATTGCATTCATGTACTGTCAAACCTGTGAACAAAACCCAGCCTTAGGAAAGTTAAAATATGGCCTTTATTGACAGGTGGTCTTTTCTATGTCGTTTTGTTCTAAATAATCAATGACGGTTTTTTAAGAATAGCCTTTATTCACAGGGTGGCCTTTGTTCAGATGTGACTGACTGGCTGTTAACATTTGAGAAATTTCGAGCTGTAATGTGACTTAAGAATTAATATTAGTCATTTTAGCACCTCTTAAAAGCACATAGTAATGGCTTATAACCATTACACATAATATTACATGGGTTGTTCAGGAAGTTCATGGAAATATGCTTGTCATGGATCAAGTTATGAAAGAATTGTCTTAACAGCTCAATTTGAAGTACAAAATCTATGGACTAGTAATGGTAGTAGTAAATGACTTTATGAGGACTTCAAATGGATATCAACTCAAAACTCATTGTTTCTTGACGTTTTACAGTTGATCTATTGTATTACAGCACATACAAGTCTATGAACGTTTGATTGGATATACTGAAGCAGCTAGTTGTTATTTCATATTTCAAACTATTTTAATGCACATGTACGGAATGAGGATTCGCTCCTTTTATTAGTCTATGTCATTTTTTATCAAAACTTATGGCTTAATTGCTTGTATACTGATACATGTTGCTCCTTGCTTCTGTTACTTGCTCCCATTGCTTCCCTTTAACAGGCACTTGCATGCTCTGCTCTACCACTATAACTATTTCCCCACTAGCAAGTAGGGTAAGTGTTATGAACAAAATTAATGTACATAATAAAATAAATCTTTGACACTTCATCTTTATTTTAGCTCATGCAGAGCTGTTGTCATGTTTTATTGATTTGAGTAATCATGTATCAATATAGAGAGCCTAATGTCTCATATAAAATGATCAAACAAACTGAAATGTAGTTGGGCAAACAATGATTAACAATAGTGTCAGGTAACATACATTATGAATCATATTAACCCACAAATATAGAACTAAATACAAATAACAACTTAATATCTATTTTAATCACATTTAATTAATTTCCATAAAATATAATCGCATATGTATACAAAAGCAATGCTATGAAAATATGTCCAAAAGCATATAATTAGATATAGGACTAATTACCAGTACTAGTCTAAATACTGTAACAATAACAATGCTGATAAAGTCTTATCAATAACAATGGAAAAAATATCACAATAAAGCAGCCTTCACAAAGGAACATAAAACCATACAAACAAAATATTCAGTTATCAAACCAATAACACTTGAGGACAGTTTTCAAAACAAAATCAGTTTTTTCTGACTAAAAGTCTCTCATTCTTTATGCATAGTAATATATCTACATTAAGTTATTTCTAACAGATATACAACATGTACAGATGGTCAGACATGTTTAGTGTAGTCTGGAATAACAATTTGATATTTCATATCATTCAACTTTAATCTTGTTTCCATAGTACCACTGTGCTAACTTGTTAGGATGGACGCCAAGTTTATATGCAATAATTATCAACTGACTTAAGCCTGTCACCTGAAAAGTATAAAGCATTCAAATGTTATTTTACCATAAACTAACAATACTGAATGAAAGAATGCATACAAATTAAAGACTAACATCCAATTGACATCTTATCACTCATAGAAATTGACAACACATATACAATATTTATACTGTAGTGTAGGTACAACAAAAAGTAGTTATCACATAACTAGAACTATCACTAAAGGTGATGAATACCCCCAGATGCCGCCTGTGAAGTTTCATTAAAATCCTGTCAGAAGTTGCTGAAAAATTGTCCGGACAAATTGTGTCTACAGACGCACGGACCAACCTACCAACCGGCCAACCAACTGTCAAGTGTGAATCAATATAACCCCCATATATTTCATATCTGGGGGTATAATGACTAAGTACACACTGGATAATGTTAAACAATTTAAGGATATTCAACAGTTTCATGAAAAAGAAGTAAATAGAAAACAATAGAGAATAATAATTATCATTGCGAAACCATTTACACAAGTTTTTGTACATTAGCACAGAAACTCAGTTCTATACAAAATGTTTAAGCAAAGACCTATACATACATAGATAAGCAACTACTCTAAATCTCGCAAAGTCATGCGACAGATTGACAAAATCTCGCAAAATCACGTTTGCTTATTGGTCATTTTCTATTGAAGATATATTAAAGTAAATTATATCTTGCAATAGAGCAAGACATTCCCTACAAAATGATACCTAGTTGATAAAAATTGGAGCACTGAAAAAAAAGTTTTATGCAAAATACAAAGGCCCCTGAATGAACCTTATATCGTACATTTTGTCATTTTCCTGCTATACTGGTTGAATTTAAGTAATAATTTCAAAGAAATTTCTTAACAAATCATATTGAAAATATTTTCTTGCATCAGAAAAATGAGTACTTAATGACATGGTTTAAAATTCATTAATGAGATTTGCTCAAATTTTAAGTAGTTTGCAAAATTCAAAGATCTGCTGCGTGCAAAAATAGCATTTTCTACAGGCGCTTACAGGAGTTTCTTATCTATGTATGTATAGGTCTTTGGTTTAAGGCTGGAAAGTGTCAAACTGATATCATTAGACATTACAATAATTTACAATAATTCTATAGTAATGATTACAGAATGATTACAAATTTCAAATGAACAGTAGAACTATTACCTTAAGATAACCATATTTACGCCAGCGTCTATATGATGTAACAACTGGAGGTCCATCAGCTATCTTTATATGACCAATCGTCCACAGCTTCTCATTCTGAAAGAATAAACAAGGGCCTGTCAAACCAGTGGATGTTACTCAAACTGTGCATTGTCACACGATAAGTGCCATAGATGATACTAACAATTTTTGAACGCATCAGATGAAATGGGATGAAGAGTACTGTATTACTTCTTCACAATGACATCTATCCAACCATGAAGGTTTAAATTCACAGCCCTTGTAGTCAAACAGTTATGCAACTGACAAAAATTAAGTATGAATAAATTAACTAAGGGCAATAACTCCAAAAGTAAGAAGTGTAGAGTTACATTGTATACACTGCTGCAAAAGCTGGAAAAGTCGCCAAATGGCACTTGCTGTGGGTACAGATTTAAAAAAAAAACAAGGAACCCCAGGGGAGAACCATTTATGCATCTTACGTTAGTCTTGGATAAAACTCCAAAACTTTTCATTAATGATCAGACACCTTTAGTACACACAGTAACTAACTTACCATTATATAATCTTCCATTAGAAAATAAGGAGGGAACCCACCAACACTTCTGTATGCTTTCTTTGTCATAAACATTGTCTGATCACCATATGGTTTCTCTAAATGAAAAAAACAATGTGTGTACTATCTTACATGCAATTCATACAGATAAATATATATCATTTATTGAACAGTCAAGCTATGATCGCGAAACTGAAAAGAACCAAGGACAATATTATCCATGATATTAACTATCAATGACAAGGTTATGTGGCTAAGTACATTTATTTTTTAACTACTGATAGAAGATTTAAACTGACCATAAACGTCAATAAGAAACAGTTAGGCTACTTGCTACAGAAATACATTAGATGTAAAGTAAAGATTTAGAATAATGAATTGGGTTATCATAGAAAAAACAGTAACCATTATCAGTCATGTTACAATTTAAATTTCATTTTAACAAATCCCAATTTTTTTCCATCATTTTGTTTACCTACCATATTTTTCAGCTCGAGCATTTGTTCCCCAAACTAATGCCTTCATCTGCAATATAAACCACCAAGGTTCTGTTTGTAATCTAAAATAAAAATTAAATGAACTTAGCAACACCTTGTTTGATGTCACATGTAACAGTGACTTTCAAATGATACAGATACATGTACTATCAAACAACCACCAGTGAAACAAGAGGGCCAAGATGGCCCTATATCGCTCACGTGACAATCACTGTTCACTCATGTATTAAAACATTGTTTTGAACCGGTGACCTAGTTTTTGACCCCAGATGACCCATGTTAGAACTTGTTCTACATATAAATAAGACAAACATTCTGACAAAATTTGGTGAAGATCCAATCAAAACCATGAAAACTACAGCATAGACAAGGTTTTCCTAAGATTTGACCTCGTGACCTAGTTATTGACCCCAGACGACCTATGTTCGAATTTGTCTTACATATCATTAAGACAAACATTCTGACTAGGTTTGGTGAAGATACGATCAAAATTTGACATCTACAGTGTTAATAAGGTTTTCCTAAGATTTGACCTTGTGACCTGGTTTTTCACCGGAAATGACCCTAGGTGACCCATATTTGAACTTGTCCTTAATATCATTAAGACAAACAATCTGACAAGGTTTGGCAAATCAAAACCATGACATTTAGAGCTTTTACAAGATTTTTACCTAAGATTTGACCTGGTGACCCAGTTTTTGACCCCGGCTGACCCATGTTCAACCTTGACCCACATATCATTGAGGCAAACATTCTGACAAGGTTTGGTGAAGATCCAATTAAAACTGTGACATCCACAGTGTTAACAAAGTTTTCCTAAGATTTGACCTGGTGACCTTGTTATTGACCCCAGATGACCCATATTTATACTTGACCGTTATATCATTAAAACAAACGATTTGACAAAGTTTGGCGAAGATCCAATAATAACTGTGAAATCTACAGTGTTAACATGGTTTTTTATAAGATTTGACCTAGCGACCTAGTTTTTGACCCAAGATGACCCATGTTCGAACTCGTCCAAGATATTATGAAGACAAACATTCTGACAAGGTTTCATGATCATCCAATCAAAACAGTGACTTCTATAGTGTTCACAAGGTTTTCCAGCAATTTGCCCTAGTGATCTAGTTTTTCACCGGAAATGACCCATTATCAAACTTTACCTACATATTATTAAAATAAACATTCTGACAAAGTTTCATGAAGATCCAGTCAAAACAGTGATTTCTAAAGTGTTCACAAGGTTTTCCCTTATTTGGCCCTGGTGACCTAGTTTTTTACCCAAAATGGCCCAATATCGAACTCGTCCGAGATTTTGTTGATATTAACGTTCTGACCCAGTTTTGCTAATATTGAGCTAAAAATGTGGCCCCTAGTGTGGTCACAACAGAAAGTTTGACGACGCACGACGCACACCGCACGACGCCGGACGGAGAGTGATCCTAATAGCTCACTTTGTCACACTTTGTGACATGTGAGCTAAAAAATGCACCAAACAACAGCAATTTTCATCACACATTTATTGATACAGCAGACCAAATGAAGCTCTGAATGAAGGCCTCCTCGAGTGTATAAAGCTGAAAAAAAAATTATCATGTTCATGAAAATTTGACCAAATAAAATAATTCATGGTAGGTAGGTCGCCAAAACTTTTTTATTTTTCCCAAACATACCATGATTCATCCCCAAATATTCTCAATCTTTGGATTTTGGTGTTAGAAACTAAAGCGTTGGTTGAATAACTAAGGCCTTTGTTCATAGGTTTGAGTGAACTAACACCTGATCAGTACAAAAAGTCCTGTTACATGTAATCATACAAAAGGCATACTATATAAATGGTAATCAATAACATCATAGAAAGGTATTCCCATTGCTTTATAATGTACCCAAACTTAAAAGATATCAGCACAATGATTTTTTCAGACTCTAAACAAATATTAAAAGCTGAACTCACAAATTAGCATCTTTGAGTAAATCAAGTTGAAATCTAAATGCCCCAGCAACAACACCAAGTGTTGATAAACAATCAGTTGCTAGAAGATCAAAGTTTTGAGGTAATTTGGAATCAGCATGTAGAAACATATATTTGTTGCCAGTAGATGCCTCTACCCCTGTAATAAGTTGTTTGCCTCTTCCTGTGTAAGTAAAGCAACATATTATCACAATTATATTGATGATCATCTAGTTCCCAAATTAGTATCCTACATTTGGAACTGTACCAAGATGTTTACATAAAACAAAATGCACAAGCAGTAAATAATGACATTCAAAAAATAGTTGTGTAATTATCTCGCTTATTGATATTAAGAAGAAATTCGTAACAGTACATTCAGTTTAATCAACCTTTTGTTAGGATATAAATATATCCATGCAATTTAACAACAGTTACTGCCCCTAGCAGCAATACAATTCAAGGTTTTTAGGTCAAAAGAGAGGATTTTTATTTCTATAGCTTGCCTGTTTTTTGAACATGTAATAGTAAAATAATAGAAATAATGGTAACACTAATTTAGTATGACAACCTGGAGCACTTGCTATCAGCCTGACAGAGATACTGGAATGTTTACTGAACTCTTCAACCAGATGTTTTGTTTTGTCCACACTTCCACCATCACTAACTATCACTTCTTTTATATTCTTGGCATTACTGCAAGCCTAAATATATAAAGTAATGTAGAACATTCAGGATATAACAAGATGTGTTTTAAAAACACAATGCCCCCTCCGGGTGCCCTTCAACTTGAAAATGTATAGGTCCTGTAGAGATTGTCATGATGAACCAAGATATGAAGTTTGATTATTGTAGGTGGTAGCCTTTTGTTTAATAGACAAGGTTAAAGTTTGGTACAGACAAACAAAGGGCCATGAATCTGCTAAAAACGATCGAATCACAAAACCCTGACAATATATGCTGGGGCACTTGGTGACAATAGTTTTATCAAAGTTTGGTAAAAATCCCTTGAGAAATCTAGGAGTTGTGCATAGAAGAGTATTTCTCTATTATATATGCACAAAATAACAAAGGGCCATAAATCCTTCCAAAACAATCAATATCACAAAATGCGGAATATATGTACTGGGTTTCTTGATGACAATGAGTCTGTCAAAGTTTTGTCAAAATCCCATGAAAAATGTAGGAGTAGTATCCTTAAAGAAATGTAGGAATTTTTTTAAACACAATGACCCCGTGACCTTGACCTTTCACCTACTGACCTGAAAATGCACAGGTCCTGTAGAGGTTGTCATGAGGAACCAACATATGAAGTTTGATGAATGTAGGTACAAGTGTTTTGATTTTATAGGCAAGGTTAAAGTTTGGTACAAACAAACAAACAGAGAGACCAAAAGCAATATGCCCACGATCTATCGATACAGGGGCATAAAAAGTCAAGGTATGCAAGAATATTGATGCATAATTGTTCAAGAACTTTAAATATAACTCGACTGTTTTTCTATTGTCAATGTACACAATCTCAGGAAAAGACACAAACATGTACTATGTACAGTGAAATATTCATACCTTTCTATTGCAAGACAAACATGGTGCCTAAATATTTTTCAAATTCAAATCAATTAATACATAAAGCCTAATTCATAAATTTACTTATTCCATAAGCACAAATATAAAATGTTGTGTATTATATACAGTGCACATACATTTTGTATATTGTTTAATGTATTTTGTATATTTTTCTCCTCATTCAGAGCTGGTATAATTATGCTCCAAGATTCATCGCATAATTCTTTCCTGGATATACCAACTTCTCTCTCAAACACACATATATCTTCCTCTGTGTCCTATTCATGAACAAATAATAAACACCACTTATTGGAAGCAGTAGAGCCAAAATATAAGTAAACTATCAAAAAGAAAGAGAAAATAAAATCCTAAAAAACGTTCATATAAACTTTAAATTACCAGTAACAGTAACTTTCAAGTATACCATTATGTACCAACTCTTTTTAAAATGGTTAACACTTGCCCCCCCCCCCCCCCCCCCCGCTCCCCAAAAATTTAATATAGTTAAACATATGCTTAAAAATAATAGAGCTTTTCATTACAGTATGTATAAACAACATTTACACTTTATCTTACAGAAATAAACAAGAGGGCCATGATGGCCCCGTAAATGCTCACCAGGAAAAAAGTTCATTTGGATTTTTTCTACACAAGTCCAAGTAAAATCAAGTGACCCTAAGGTCAGGGCCAATTATTACTCCAGGACCATAATATGAACAAATTTGGTAGAGGTCTGCTAGACAATGCTACATACAAAATATCACAGCTCTAGGCCTTGTGGTTTCGGAAAAGAAGATTTTTCAAATTTTCCTATACAAAATAGAGTAAACTCGGGGGTGGGCCATTTTGACCCTGGGGCCACAATTTGAACAAACTTGGTAGAGGTCTGCTTGACAATGCTACATACAAAATATCTTAGCTCTAGGCCATGTGGTTTCGGAAAAGAAGATTTTTCAAATTTTCCTACATAAAATAGAGTAAACCCGGGGGCGGGCCAATTTTGACCCTGGGGCCACAATTTGAACAAACTTGGTAGAGGTCTGCTAGACAATGCAACATAAAAAATATCTTAGCTCTAGGCCTTGTGGTTTCGGAAAAGAAGATTTTTCAAATTTTCCTATATAAAATAGAGTAAACCCAGGGGCGGGCCAATTTTGACCCTGGGGCCACAATTTGAACAAACTTGGTAGAGGTCCACTAGATAATGCAACATACCAAATATCTTAGCTCTAGGCCTTGTGGTTTGGAGAAGAAGATATTTCAAATTTTCCTATATAAAATAGAGTAAACCCGGGGGCGGGCAATTTTGACCCTGGGGCCATAATTTGAATAAAACTTGGTAGAGGTCTGCTAGACAATGCAACATACAAAATATCTTAGCTCTAGGCCATGTGGTTTCGGAAAAGAAGATTTTTTAAATTTTCCTTTATAAGCCTGTATAAATCAAGTGACCCCTGGGACGGGGCCAATTTTGACCCTAGGGCAATAATTTGAATAAACTTGGTAATGGTCCACTAGACAATGCTACATACCAAATATCTAAGCTCTAGGCCTTGTAGTTTCTGAGTTGAAGATTTTTCAAATTTTACTATATAAAATAGAATAAACCCCAGGGCAGGGCCTTGGGCCATGATTTGAACAAACTTGGTAGAGGTCCATTAGACAATGCCACATACAAAATATCAAAGCTCTAGGCATTGCGGATTCGCAGAAGAGGATTTTTTTAATTTTCCTATATAAGTCTATATAAATCAAGTGACGCCCGGGGCGAGGCCAATTTTGATCCTGTGGCAATAATTTGAACAAACTTGGTAGAGGTCCACTAGACTATGCTACATTGTATACACCAAATATCAAAGCTCTAGGCATTATAGTTTTAGACAAGAAGATTTTTTAAATTTCCTATATAAGTCTATGTAAAATCAAGTTACCCCCGGAGCGGAGCCAATTTTGACCCCAGGGGAACTTTGTAGAGTTCCATAAGAAAATGCTACATACCAAATATCTCAGCTCTAGGCCCTGTGATTTCGGACAAGAAGATTTTTTAAAGTTTTTTCTATTTGTTGCCATAGCAACTAGAGTTTGAAATGAAATTTAATTTTTTGAACAACTTTGAAAGCGGACCACCCAAGGATCATTCCAGCAAAGTTTGGTTGCAATCGGCATAGCGGTGTAGGAGGAGATGTTGTTTTAAATAAATATGGACGCCACCTAATGACGAACAAGGCATGATGGACGCTGAGTGATCACAAAAGCACACCTTGAGCACATTCTTGCTCTGGTGAGCTAAAAAGTAATATGGCATCATTTATGGATGCAAGTGACTTTGTCAAGACATTATTAAGATACCTACAACATCTTGTAGTTCTGTTGGTAACACTTTAATGGATGCTCCAAGATTTTCTGCATTATTCAGTTGTTGTAGAAATACCCTGTCTGTTCCCCAATCAATGTTATCAAAAATCTCATCTGAAATATTGCAGTAAAACATAAGAACTATTCATACGGTCATATAAATACAGCTGATTGCCCAAGCACACTATATTTAAAGTTTTTAATCACACATACAATGTACAATATCTACTGATATTATGAATCTTTACAAAAATATCATGAACTCTTTTTATGAATAGTATACCATCAAGTCAGTGCAAGGTACACAATGCATTGTTTTTCATGAGTAATATAAAACACAGTTACATCGGATGATCTCTAAAATATACAATGCAAAGTAACATCCTTAAAACTATTTAATGCTGAAGGAACTAGAACTATCACTAAAGGTGATGAATACCCCCAGATGGGGCCTTGACACAGTCATTGTTACATTTTACAGAGGGAAATATAATGCATTTTCATTTTTTTAATACCTACAAATTGTTGCTTAGAAATATCCTGACCAGTTTCTAAATATTCATTATATAGAAAATAACAAAGGGCCATAACTCATTAAAATTAACTTGGACAAAATCTATTGTGGACATGCACCACTTGGCAAACTACTTATCACTTCTAAGAAGTTTCACTGAATTCCTGCATGTAGTTGCTGAGAAATGGTTTGGACAATTGGCTATAATTCAGTTAAAATCAATCCAAATGATGAATTATAAATGCATGCACAACTAGGTTTACTACTGATCACTTCTGTGGAGTTTCATTGAAATCCTGTGAGTAGTTGCTGAGAAATTGTCCGGACTAAATTTGCCTATTGTATATACTGTATAAAACAACAAAGGGCTATAACTCAGTGAAAATTAATCCTAACGAAAAATGCTTTAAGCATGCACAATAATGCCTACTACTGATCACTTCTGTGAAGTTTCATTGAAATCCTTTGAGTAGTTGCTGAGAAATTCTCCGGACAAATTGTGTCTACAGATGCACGGACCGACTGACCGGGCCGGCCAGCCGATCGACCGACCGACCGTCAAGCGTGAATCCAATATAGCCCCCATATATTTCACATCTGGGGGTATAAATATTACATGTATTATCAATTTTGATTAGAAATAATAAAACATAAATCAATGGATAACTAATTACATATATATTTGTACAAAGGTATGGTCAAGATTTAAATGCACAACGTAGTGACAAAAATACAAAGGTTTTATCTTCAAACCTATATATCTCTGGGCCTGAGAAGAGAATCCTATTAAGTAGTAACCACCATCTTCAGCCTTGCCAATAACCATATCATTGTCAGTTTGTTTTAGAGCTTCAAATGCCGACTGAATCACTGTTTCTGAGATGCTAGGAATATCTGCACCTGTAATCATAAACCACATGGCATATGCACATAAATCTAACCTAATAGTATTACATATATACCCTGTTGTTAAATGAATACAAATACAGTAAACAGATATCAAATACTATAGCATTGTTTCTTATCGTACAATCTACATTTATAAAGCCTAAAAGGACATGCTCAACAAGATACATTAAGGCTGCAAATTAAGCAGCATACAGGCCGTCCCTATTAACACCTACCTAACTCTTTACCAGTGTTAAAATGCACGACAGTACAAGTCTGCAATCATACAACCATTTAATCATCATAAGCAATTCTTCTTCTTGTCGAAAAACATAAAAATACTCTCAATAACAATAAATTAATACATCAACTGATCACATTTCTTGACACACAGACGTCCATATTGATTTTTGTTTGATGACCCTATTACCGCCTCTCGACCAATCAAATGCGAGATACGTAGTAACGCGGGAAATTCCTGCGTCAGTTCTAAATTCCAACCAATGTGCGGACCATCTAGCATTTGCGGAAATATCAAAACTGTGTTTTAATAGATTAAATGCATAAAAATGCGACACAATTATATAGCAGTGTTAATTTGAATTGAATGCAAATGGCAGTATGAACGGTAAATTGACTTGATTGTAGAAATGATATAAATCATCAATGAAAAATGTTTTAAAGTCGCCACATGCAATGTAAACAATAGTCTGGTTCCCTGTCGACAAATGCCAGGCGGAAACTGAAGTGGAGGCGACACACATGTGCGAGTTATTGTTATTATCCGGGCATCGGCGGTAATAGGGTCACTGCGGAAATAGGCATACAAGGCATATAAACATCAAAAATAAGAAATACATAAAATGTAGCTATAACAATTAATGCACAACTGCAACATTAGAGTGACAATTTTCAATTAATTACCGAAATATGAATTATTCCAAGTGTTTTATTTATTTGGTAATCAGTTAAGAAAGGACTTAATGGTGCAACTTGACTTGCTTCATTCGAAAACCTCTTCATTGACCTTAACATGCAACAACAAAACATACATGTATGACATTTAATTACCAATAACCACAACAGACCGATTTCCTCTTCTGAAGCTTTCTTTAATTGCATTTTTTAATTTATCCCCCAACGAGTTTCCATTCTGTGGTTTGAAGGTACATGGTAGACCCCATAACTTTCTTTGCAGCCAGTAGTGCATTTCTGCAGAAGAACCTCCATTATATTGCAGCACCACTGATATGGTTTTTTCCATACCCATATAGGATCTTTGGAGCATTTGTAAGATGTGTTCTGTCTAAAATTATAATTTCTTTTTATACATATAAAGCGGTGTGGTACATTGTATTTATAAATTGGCTGAGATATTCACCCAGCCAGTTGGTAGAGCATCTGGCTTGCAAGCAGGAGGTCACGGGTTTGAGCCCAGCACTGGGTACATTATTTTCCTCCTCCTATTACACATAAAATAAAATTCATGTTATATAAAATGATTACTTACTTAACACACAGCTTGCAATCTGTGTAATTCTTGGCTTCAGCGTGACGTCACAATAAAAATGTCTGCCTTGAGATGGGGAAGCGACCGCTTAGTTACTCGTTAACGCATGGATAAACAGATTCGTTACACGGTCATTTCAGTCTGTTATTGTTGAAAAAGATGATAGTAAGCAATATCTAGTCCAGTAAAACACCTGCTAACACAGACAACTCTCTCGAACAATTCTTTTTCTCTATTTGAAAAAAAATGGAAACTGTAGCAAATGTTGGAATTGAGCATAGAAAGCTTCCTTCAACCAAGGTTTGGCTTACCATGAATACTTGAAGTCTAGCCGCAGCGACATCTCCTACGGCTGGGATCAATCGGGTCTTCGACTTTCCTGGAACTGGATAACGAGTAAAAACAATGACTTCGCCTTTCTTCTTACTTGAAGATTTATAAGAATTTATATAAAACAATAAAATTGCAAATGCCGAGCAAGACATCGCAAGTAAAGTAAACCGCGAGGTAAAAATTGTAAAATCGGGACTGTTTTCATTGTCGTCTGCCATTTTGAGATCATGTGACTTCAGGCCGCTCAGAACATTTAGGTAAATAAAATACTTTACATAATGTTTTGAAATATTCAAATGCCAATATTTATCTATATTATCAAAATATGTGTGTTCGTCTAGAAATATTGATTGACTAATATAATATACCACATTTTTTTATTCCACTATACATTTTTCGGAACACGTAAGCGACGGAAAGAATATTGTAAACAATCGCAGAAAGAACTGTGTATTACTATAAGTTTAAGAACAACCTTAATTTGCATTGACAGTCTATTATGGATCAGCACGAACTTTTACTGTGTTGCAGACGAGGAGATCTTGTGAAAATAATGTGAGTTTCGAACTGACATTGAAATGTTTAATTCTTTTTCTGCAATTTGTCCGCTGCAAGTGCAGTTCTTTTTCGTGACCCAGATAATTTGACACTACTTGGTGACAGTAGTTTTCCGTAGATTTCTGTGCGAGACCATTTTAAGAAGTTTTGTTTAATGTTTATTTGTCTTGGGATATGAATATGTAAAATGTTCATTTTATGGATCTGTTGATCTGTAACTTCCAAAGAAATAGATTGAAGATTAGATAAACCTTACTATTAGAATAGTTTAATAATTATCATTAACACAAATTTACGTACATATGTACTCTAGCTGACACAAGTCAATGTTATTTAATTTGTATGCATGGATTAATTCTTCAGCACCTTCATTATAACATTTGTCTGAGCTGACTAAATACGTATTTGTTGGATTTCAAAATACCAGTCTTACCCGAAGACCAATACAAGTTAATTATGATATTCTTTTTTATGGTTTTATTATTAAACAAATGTGTTTGATTTTTCATTAAAATGTTAAGTAAAATACCTTAAATTGACAATGTCAGACAATCTTCTTTGAAGTTTTATAATTTTACAATTGTGATTAAAAATTAAATAAAAATGAAGAATTAGATTCGGTGATTTTTTTAATCTCTTTGTGTCTGGCAAAGACTTATATACATACATGGATTCGCAACTGCTAAAAATAGCTCAAACGATATCGAGAGACGATCTCACAATGCATTGTTATATACTCAGGGCAGCAATGTCCGACACCTGTAATCGGGTGTTTACAAACTTAAATTTACTAAAAGCCAATTGGGCACGGGAAATTGGTTTGGATGCAACAAATTTCATAAAGATATTGAGATACACTTAAAATCCGCATCTGTATTAGTATAGTATGCATTGAAAAAGGTATCAGTCAAGCATTTAAAATTCCAAGATGGCAGACATTTATAATTATGCTTTCGTCTCCGGGATTAAACATTCGGAATATCACAGATATTTTCGCTGTTGTAAACATTCAGATCATCACAGATATTGTCGTATTTTCACTATTGTAAACAGGAGCATGAAATCCCATTGATTCACATGTCACCACCGCAGGATTTGATTACTTCTAACTGTAATTATGGAAGTTACGAATCCATGTATGTATATAAGTCCTTGGGTCTGGTCAGGTTAGGAATTTTGGAATTGTGACAACTAGGTTATTGAGAAATTTTATTAATAGACAATGCCAAATTAATAGAGTTCTCTGGTTTCTTTGCACTAATATACCATACTTCTTGTAAAAAAATGGTCATAACTTTGTCACTTATGTCCGATTGTGAATTCTTGTTTAATGTTCTTTGGGAATTTCTCCATTTCGATTTTGGAAAATTGAAGCCTAAATGCTATTGGGAAGGGTCTGTTTATTGGACCCTTCCAAAGGAAGGAAATAATCACAGATTTCAAGCAAAAAGGCACACATCAAATGTTTTGTTTTTCTTATAGATGTTGAATGTCTCATCATAGAAGTATACAAAATATAAATAATACCATCTCCTTCATTTCAGGTATTTAGTTGAGCAGAAAGAAATTAGTATAAATATCAGAGACAAATGGGACAGTACACCTTTGTATGTTTATTGATTATCATTTCAAGAATTTGCCCTTTTTTAACCTGTCCAGTGATGTTATGTAAGATTTTTAATGTGTTGATTTTGATATTAAATCATGTAATTTCTAACAGCTTTAAATTAGGACGAAAATGCATAAATCTGTCCTATTTTATGTAATTGAATCTGCTATGAAATTTAATGATAATCTCCTGGCAAATGCTTTCTGATGTACATACAACATGTAGGCAGAATGTGGTATATAAGCTTACAATTAGTGTCTACAGTGTTCTGGATATTTTCATCTTTAAAATATTTTTTCACTTATTTATATTATTAATTGTATTCTTCAGATACTATGCTTGCCTGTGTGGACATGAAGAAATTGTTAAATATTTATTGAAGAATGGTAAGTAAATGATATTCTCAGTGCTCTCCATTTAAGCAGCTTGGAAGAGTATTAAAGAAGAAATTGCATAAAAATTCTGATGGCCTGTTGTAAAAAAATGTCAGATTTTGGTGTTTATCATGCTCACACGAAAGCATAAAATGACTTTGTGTTTAGTCAAATTATCAGAAACCATGACAATTAACTTTTTTATTTAGCCTAATTTTGAATGGAAACCTGATTGCCAAGTCCTAAACCAGTCTTTACTGAACAAATAAATCTTTAGTTTATGCACATCGTGGAATTTAAGAAAATGACTAGTACAAAGTATTATTGATGTTACAAAGATAAGTACATAGTAATGTACGTTACTTGATTTTCAATTGTTAGTACACCCTTCTATTGAAGTTTTAACTTTGATAGGCTTAAACATATTCATGATCAAAGGAGTCGCATGTGGAACAATATTAGCTACATTATTATTCTATGCTTTGATCTTTAGAACATTAGATTTAGAAATTATGATGTAGCATTATTATAATCAGTACTAAATTATTTGTTTTTGTAGGGGCTAGGTGTGAAGCTAATTCATTTGATGGCGAGCGTTGTTTATATGGAGCATTAACAGATTCTATTAAGAAACTTCTCTTGTCGTACAATATGGTCTCATCTAAAGTTATGAGGAGAGATTTGTATGAGGAGTTTTTGCGAAGGTACAGCTAATCTTTTACTTTATAATAATGGCTAATTACTGGGGTATATGAATAAAGGGGTTTTTAAATAGATAAAACTGTAGTGACAAACAATTAATTATATATTTTTGGAAAAATTTAATTCTTATTTTGACTGGCTTATATAACATGATTTCAGATTAACTCCTGTTATTTATGCCATGAATAAATTATTAGGTACAGGTACTGAATGTCTATTTCTATTTTGAAATGAATTTGCTCTGTTGAAACAAAATTATGTCAGCCTGTAACAGTTTATATTGTGAAAAGTTACACTTTCTATACAGATACAAAAAACCTATAGCCAGTATACAAATAACAAGTAAACATTAGCTATGTTTAGAGCATCTTACCACAATACCAACAATGAATCTTACTAAGGTATTCACTGTCTCTGTAACAGGTTACAAGAACCAGGAATGCATCAAGATGTAACATTCTATGTTCATGGTCGAAAGATTCCTGTACATAAATGCATCCTTAGTGCTAGAAGTTCATACTTTGCTGATTTGTTTCATACTAGATGGAAGAATAGGAAGGATGTTGTATTGAAGCATAAGATGGTTGGAATCTTAATTCAATTTACTTTTTTTCTATGGACAATGAATAGTGGAAAAAAATTGCCTATTCTCATTGAGTGATTCATTGTTTGTTACCTTTTTAATAATAAATGTACTTGTACACATGTGCATTCAACTTTGTAATTTTCTGTGTTTGTGGATATTAAATATCATGCTTTGTCAGGTATCTTGTTTCATAAATAAATAAGGAACTTGATCACTTTGTTGTAGTTCATACTTTTGTTAGGCGTATTATTGTCAAAATAATCAAGTACGGTACAATGACCTTGTTTTTTATGTTGGACAAACATGTATATGTAGACAGTTGTTATTGGCAGAATTTAATTAAGTTCATTTAGTAAATGTTAGTTTTGCAGAGCCATAAGTATCATTATTTGTTTTCTGTAATGTAAAGTGTCATCTAAATCTTACGCTTGCTGATTGAGCTTGTCATATTCAATTTTTGTTGTCAATCTCTCATTGATATTTCAGATTCATCCAGATTCTTTTGAACAGATTATTCAATATTTATATACAGGTATGTTATTCTGTGCATCCGATTCATACCCCACCTCTTATACTACAAAGTACCATAAACATAGTAACACTCAATACTTATTGTAATTGATACCATTTGATTTTGGGGGGGGGGGGTAAATGATTATATAATAGATTGTATTACTTTGAAATGGTGCATACTTCAATGTGCTGGCAACACTAAGATCAGTAGTTTTAATTTATTATCCTGAAGAAGCCAATGCGGCGAAACGTAGATATAATAAATTAATCGGTTTCGTGTTTGGTGATTTTTCATCTTTATTGATTAGTTGTATTTATGAAATGCTTATCTATCATAAACATGTATAATTGTAAGATTTCCATGTCAAAGTGGATCAGTGGTCCAGTGGTTAAGCACTGGACTATCATTTGAAAGGTCTTGGGTTCGAATCTCGGCTCCGCCTTCAGATATTTCAGGGACCTCCCAATCTCCACTACTGAGCCCAGTACTGTGCTTAGAAAATCACAGGAAATTGATGAGGTGTTTAATAGTACTTCTCACCAGGCACAATAAAGAACCAGGAAAACAATTTGAAGTAAGAGTAAGGATATAAATGTTTGGTTCTCCTGTATCCTCTCTCCCCCACTCCCTGTGGGGGGCTCTGAGATAAATCTATTTTTCTTAAAATGCTAGCTGTAAACATGTTGATGGACTGCAATTGACAGCATAATGACTAGTACTTATTTCTGTCTAATTAGAAAATTTCCTCCCTTCTGACTTGCAAACAATCACACTTCTTAATATACTGTCAGAGTAACAATGTTAGTTTGAATTATTTATTATTACAGGTGTTATGGAATTACCTGTTAGTGATATTGAATCTTGTGTTACCCTTGCCAAGCAATGTAAGTTAGATAAATTGATAGCTTTAATGGAGGACAGATGTAAAAAGCTTGCTTCATTTGGTAAGTTTATGATAAGGATTATTCGGCTATTCATCTTAACTTTTTAAAGCAATCTTCCTTATCTGGTCTTTTTTTGCGAGTCATTCGCTTTTTTCTGTTTAGTTACAAATTGCACAGTTTTGTCTGTTTGACATTTTTATACAGCAGTAAACAACTTATAATAAAATAATATAAAACAATCTTTGTTTGAAAGTTGTTTTTGACTACATGTTGTACTTGTGTGGAAACTATCGGTATTAAAATTGATTGACTGATTTTCAGACAGTTTATCTGTCAAAATGATCAGATACTACAAGTAATATTATGGTATTTTTTGGTGTTATCTATACTGTGAACAGAGGTTCCGTTAATCATGATGTTGTCAAATATACCAGATACTAGATGCATAACAATGGTAATTTTACCTCTATTTTGCCCTACTCTCTTTAATTATTCATATTATATTCTCTTTAATGATACTGGCTCAATTATGTGACTTGGAATTTCACATTCAGAATCAACAAAACCCGGTGTAAATATAACCAGCATACTCGTTGAACAGTCAGACATGTGGCAGTTGCAGATGGACTTTGGTAGCCTGGCTGATCTTGCTCTTCCTCAGGAACTCTGCTCCATAGTATGTATATGATACCACTTTAATCTGTCCGGTGCCATGTTCATGCATCTGGTATCACCTAAATGTATCCTTAAATCTTTCATAGCTAGGAAGCAATTGTTAAAAACTAATCTCAAACTGAAGTCCTATATAATAAGGTATTTGCCACAATGCCTTTGCTCAGTTTAAAACTAACTTGTTTGAGTTCCAGCCAGTGAACTATATTGCGACTTCTGGAAAACAAATGATACTGCATTTCAATTTTATTCAACTTACATTTATACCAGTATTGATAAGTGGTTTTGACTTATTCTCTCATATTGTGTTTTAGAAGTTCTTCTGAAATCAATAGACACAAATTTGAAACATGTAAAAAGGAAACATGACTGATGTTTTCACTGTTTATTTGTTACTTTACAGGCCACTGGAGAACTGCCATTTGAACCTGAATATGCCTCACTTTATGCAGACATTGTATTCCTTGTGGAAAATCATGAGTTTCATTGTCATAAGGTAACAGTTAAAGTATGAGGCATAAACCTGTTGTTTTTTCACGGATTTTTTCCCTTCATACCAACAGCTGGACTCCTTTAGACTTTCCAGCTTTAACAGGTGAAGAAGACCCGAGGCTTACACCTGGGAAGAACCACCAACCTTCTGAAAGCTAGCGAGATAGCCTCCTGATTTGTGAAATTTAGTTTGCCTATAAAATGAACCTATATCACAGTCGCTGATATAAGTGAATTAACAATGATTTGAGATACTTTGCATTGAGATTTGAAATTAGCAAAATTCAAGGATACATTCAGTGTAATTTAATTAAAAATCTACTACGTAACTGAATTAATAAATATTTGATATGCTGTTCATTAAGATTTGAAGTCGTCAGAATATCAAGAACTCAGTCAGTGTAAACTTAATTAAATGTCTACAATTTCAGGCATTTTTCTGCGGACGAAGTGATTATTTCCGTGCTTTAATATTTGATCATTTTGGTGAAGGCTGGACTTCTGAAGACAAGTTGCCTGTTCTAGAACTTCATGATATCAGTGTGGAAATCTTTGTGAAAGTCTTGTACTATCTTTATCAGGAATTTTGTGAGGTTTGTTTTTGACACATTCATCATGATGAAAAGTTTTATGACAGTGTACTGATGTCATATTGTACACTTTAATACATTGTAGGACTGTAGGAACTTAGGGGTAGGGGGGGCTTAAACCCAGTCCAATAATTTTGGCTGTAATGGTAATCAAAAGAAACAATATTACATTACAGCTAAAATTGGTAAAGTCATGATTTCAAATTGTATAATACTAATACAATTATAAATTGATTTTACTCTTGAGATGCTTACATACTTATACTACAGTTTGTACTAAATGTGTTTGTATACAATGTCGAGAAAGTTAACTGGCCTGAAAAGTAATTTATTAGCCCCCACTTTGACTGGTAGTTTAGTGCAAAAACTGTTAAACTAAAACATGCCTTTCTATATGCACTTACAGCTAAACCTGTGTTAGCAGTGCTTTCACAATAAGGGCCACCTGCCAATAAAGGCCACATTTTATCTTTCACAAGGGTTACCTTTGTCTACAGGTTTTACTGTATATATGATTTATTGACAGCTGACTGAAGAAAATGTGTATGATGTTCTGTGTGCAGCGGACATGTTCTTGCTACCAGGGTTAAAGCGTATTTGTGCCAACATCATGGCTAAATTCCTTACTGTCACTGACATTGTCATGGTACTAAAAACTGCCCGACTGTTTAATCTACCGAGACTTGAGGATCAGTGTGCTGAATTTATGTCTCAAAATCTCGATCAGGTGAGTGTAACTATAATCTGATTATGTTGTTGCTTTTTATTGTTCCAACATCAATACTGAGTAAACATTTTTAGCTCGTCTGGTTTTGAAGAAAAAGTCAAGTTATTATGATCACTGCATTACCTGCATCAGCATCTGTGTCATAAAAAAACTTTTATGTAGCTTTTAGCTCAGAAACTATAAGAGGTAGCAACATGAAACTTCATGAATGGATAGATCTCACTGAGGTGATGAACAGACGAGCATTTAGCACCGCTCGAGGCGCTCTTGTTTATGTATTTCCAGTCTGAAATACTCTTTTTTTTCTTGGGTTTAACATTACAACCAGGGTCATTAGCAAGTTGTCAGCTTACTGGAGGAAGAAGATCCCAGGTTTGCACCTGGTTCGAACATGATAGCTCCTTCATTTGTGACTTTTTCTGGTCCTAGTTGGGATTTGAACTCACAGTGGTGTGAGGCTAGTGATTACAAGTCAGAGATTATAATCACTTAACCCATGAGGCCCCATTATGACATATCATGATGTACTGGATTTACTGCTAACAGTCATTCAGAGTTTGTTTGCAGTTATGAAGAATTGTTTCATAAATGATGTAAAGTTGCAATTAAACTTAAGATTTTTTTCTGGACTGATAAGCCTTCTGTGAAATAATTTTCAATTGGTCAAAATAAACTTGTTGTAAAGACTTGTGTTAAAATTTCCATGAGAAGATGAATGTATCAGTTAATTTGTATTTGTTATATTTCCAGGTATTACAACTAAAAGAGTTCAGAGATTTAGTGAAAACAGATGCAGCAGAAGTACAAGACAGAGAGGAAACAGACTCTATTGATATTATAGACAGTATTAGATTCCATCTCACCAGCTTTATTCAGACTTATAGTGAAATGCAAGAATCTGAAGGCAAACTGAAAGAGTTGGATGATTTCCTCATGTCACTTGGACTGGAATGTTAGAAGTTATCAAGTTCATGTGATATTTTATGATCTTTTGGTGTTCATTCTATTGACATTTTACACTACGGATCTTTGCGTTATTTTCTTTGTGTTTTTTTTGTTGATTGCAATATATTCACATTTGTAGTGTTACGTTTCATTTTTTTTTCATTTTGAAAGAATTTAATTCTAACATTTTCAGTAAATTGATACTAACTTTAATGAGTCCTACATTTTATACATGTATGTTTTTTTATGATAAACCAAAAATTTGTTGTTTAGTTTCTGTTTGTTTATATATCGTTTTGTTTATATCGAGTTTTACGCCCCTTTTCAACAGTCAGTTTCTGTAATTTTAGAAAACTAATCTTACACCATGAAGCTTACTCTTTATTGTAAGGTTTACATTAATATAAGTAAGTAAGTAAATAAGTACATTAGTAAGTAAGTAAGTTACTTTCTTACTTACATTGATATACATATACTTATAAATTGTTTTGTTTATGCTATTTACCTTCTTTTTGTTCACTTGTAAAATCTCATGGAACAATTCTGAGGTCTTGGTTTTGAAAGTCTACAGTTGCATGAATTAGAGCTGTCAATCAAGTGAGAAATCAAAAGAGACAGCTATTGAGTAGTTGTGTATCAACAACTTGTTATGCAATCAGTATCTTAATTACCACGTACATGTTTATTCATACATTTAAGTGTAATTATTTATAAATCAGTGGATACATTTCCTTCAACAGTGTGTACATTATCTTTGTTAAGATCTTGAAAATATGTTATGTGTTATTCAAGAAAACAAGTTTTATTTTAATGGCATGCACATTTATTATTATTGGTCTCTGTATCCAAGAACTGATTTATCTATGAAGTATGCGTTGTTTAATTATACCTGTAAATATATTCCATGATATTTCTTAGATTTTTACACTACTAACAAAAGCATTGCACTTTTCACTTGGTAGATGCAATCCGCCTTATTCCAGTTTAAATATCTGTTTTGCTTGTTGTTTTGTGTTTTTTTATTTTGATATAATCAAAATTTAGTTGTTTAAAACAAGAGTCAGGCATGCAAACATTATGCTCAAATTTCATTTGTCAGATTTTAACTTTATTGTTCAATGACCAGAAATGTTGGTAAATTAAGTGTCCATCTGTCTGTATAGATATTAGTGAAATAAGTATATCAAATTCTAGAGCTACAGTGTCAACAGAGACTTGCGGTCTATTCTAGTATCTTATATATATATGTACATGTATATAAAACATGTGATTGAATTTTAGGCTTTTTTACATGTGTATACATTATGATTGATGTTTGAGATTATGTGTACTGTTATTGTTTGTTAAGTTTTTGTTGATATTAGTAGTACAAATTTTGTTTATCAATTATTAAGTGCGAAATATTGCCAATTCTTATGCATACTAGCACTGAGACCTTTTCAAATATAGTAATTATGATTTCATAGGAACAAGAAAGTGTTTTTAGAAGTTTCTTATTTTCCTATCAACATGATATGTGAATGTTGGGTATAGACCAAGTGGATTTTGTTATCACAGTGTGCTAGATTTGGTGTTGCTGTGGTCAGTATATTATTCATTGAATGGTTATCAGAATAAATTCTGTCCATGATTTTGTTAGTTCATAGGCTCAGGATGAGGTTTAAGGATCTATAAATGTCCGGCTTGCGTCAGGGTCTGTCAACAATCAGCTCTTAATCAATCTTCATCAAACTTGGTCACGATGTATATGGCTTTAATATCTCAGACAAGTGCGATTATAGGCAAAATCGGACTAGGATTTCAAGAGTTATGTGCTCTTGACTTAGAAAAATTGCTATATTGAGCTTGTTTACACTCTAGCGACTTCATTTCTTCACTAATCCTAATCATATTTACAGTGAATGTGTATGACTTAAAGATCTTGGACAAATCCGATTATGAACGGAATCCAACAGGATTTCAAAAGTTATGGGCCCTTGAGTTTCAAAATTTGCTGTTTTTGAGCTTGTTTACAGTCTAGCACCTTCATTTCTTCACCAATTCTAATAATATTTTCAGTGAATATGTATGACCTAGAGCTCTTGGACAAGACCGATTATGGCTGTAATCGGACTGGGACTGCAAGAGTTATGGGCCCATGACTTAGAAAATTTGCTATATTTCAGCTTGTTTACATGCTAGTGCCTTCATTTCTTCACCAATTCTAATCATATTTATAATGAATGTGTATGGCCTAATTCACCTAAAAGTCTTTTATGAGATTGATTATGGGCAAAATTGAATTAGTACTTGCTGAGTTATGAGCCCTTGACTTAGAAAAATTACTGATATTCAGCTTGTTTACAATACATGTATATATTGCACCTTCATTTCTAAATCATATTTACACATCTCGTATTCATGAAAATTAAGAGTTCATTTTGATCAAAATCTTGGTTGAAACGGGTTATTTTTAGATGATAACTATATTACCAGGTCATTAATTATAGAGTAGTTGTTCTCAGGTGAGCGATATAGGACCCTCTTGTATTATTAAGTATATTATTAATATCTCAGTAAAACACTTTCATATAAAGACCACCTTCATGGGTACAGTCCTAAGTACAGAATCATGACTTTCACATAAATGTTTCATGCATTAAAATTTGTTACACTGTTTTGGTTTTATCCAAATTCTTGGAATACTGGTATGTTTAATTTGCATCAATATTCTGATGTTTATAAGACTACAGTACATCTTCTTACTTTGATTATTTGATTTCTGATCTTTATTTACTCCCTTAAGTACCATACGATATAATAAAGGGTATGGTTATGAAGATGTAGTGTTTTATGATATTTATGTTCTTAACAAAACAAAAAATAATTAAAAATGGCATAAAACTTTTTATTGTTATACGGAATATGAGCATGACATCATTATAATCAACTGTACTGTAGTTTTATTAGATTACTGTTTTGACCATAGTTTAATATTTACTTTTATAGAATGTTGTTCAATGTATACAGACATTTCAAGCTTTACCTGCCATATCTACCAACTGCCTTATTAATTTGAATTTGTATTTTTTCTTTTTTTTGCACTGTTGTACCAGTTAACATGTTAATACATAATTTTACAATCTATGTTTATATATATGTTTTTAAAAAATAACTTAACAAAGCTTCTAATAATTTAAATTATTAAATAACTATTTATTATCAGCCTTGTAACTTGTTTACTGCCAGGCATAATAATACAGTGGCATTTCCAATAAGCGGGCCAATATCTATATCACTTTCCGGCCCGGGGCTGCTAGAGCAGGGCCAAAAAGTGATATAGATTCTAGCTGAAATGGCGGCCATCTTTTATAAGTAATTTGCTATTCATGTGGTTTTAAAAAATTAAGAATGAAACTGATTCAGATAATAAGGTTATTTAATAAACTTGTCAATAAATTAGTGATTTGATATAGGCCCTGTTATTTGCCCTCGGGAGAGTCGTATTTGGCCCTCGGCCTTGGGCCAATACGACTGCCCTCTGACAAATAACAGGGCCTATATCAAATCACTGATTTATTAACATATATTACAAATCAAACTAATCAGAAAGTTTTGTCTGTATTTATAAAGAAATATATTGGGAAATAATTGATTATTGAAGTAGTCTTAACATCTCATTGATGGTATTATCAGACTGGCCGTTAAACAGAAATTTATTGTACTTCCATACTTTTTAAATTGTGATATATTATTGTACTGTACATGTATTTTATTTAACAGGTATTTGTATGTATTGATATTAAACTCGGCTACTTACCGGTATATATTATGTAACTTTTTAGCTCACCGGAGCCATCGGCTCAGGATGGGCTTTTAGGATAGACGAATGTCCAGTATCCGTCCATAATTAGTTTATTTACACTCTAACATCCACAGCTCTTAACCAATCTTATATATATGGCCCAAAGGTCTTTGATGAGTTTAATAATGAACAAAATTGAACCAGTACTTGCAGAGTTGTGGGCCCTTGACTTAGAAAAATTGCTATATTTCAGCTTGTTTACAGTATAGTTCATTCTTTTGTTCACTTTGTCTAATCATATTTACCCAGAATGCATCCATTATTCATGAAAATTCGGGTTGGCTTTGATCAAAATCTATGTAGAAACGGGTTATACAAGATGAAAGCTATATAACCAGGTAATTAATTATAGTGTAGTTGTTCTCAGGTGAGCGATATAAAGCCATCTTGGTTTTAAATGTTTAATCTCTTCAGGCCAACTTCAAGAAAAAAAATTTTTTTCATTTTTAACTTGCTTAAGTTTGAGTAGACTAAAGAAGCCTAAAAGTGTATGTTATAGATCATGATTTATTTCCATGCTTACTGAAAATTTTATTTCACAGGTTGTCTTTGATATAAATTGTTAAATGGTTCAAGTCTCAAGACGACTTCTGTTTTTGATCAAGTTTTTTTATTCTCATTTATCTTAAATAAGATTCAATATGTTAATGTATGTATATTTGTGTTTTTAATGCTGAAATATTTGTTTTATTGCAATGTGCTAGTGGATTTTGTGCCATTGTTCTTCTTCCAAAATAACCGTTTATTTATGTATGTCTTGTTTGTTAAGTTTTGAATTTGTCAGTGCTTCTATGAACTTTGCTATTTATTACAAGTTGTTTTGTTTTATATAACTCGTAAGTTGTGCATGTATATATTACTGTGTCAGACTGTCTTTACAGATAGTGTGAGCTACAGTGCAACACATAGTAACACCAACTGTCTACAGAAAAAGAACATTATTGACTTGTATTGTGTTTTGTTGAAATAGCATATTTATCATCTTAAGGTCTAAGTTCATTTATTTGCCATTCATCTTGACTTGTGTATTTAACTGGAATCACTTATGTTACCAAACACTGATAATGTGTGCTCAGTTCATTTAAAGGTTAATTTTTATGCCCCCGTATCGATAGATCGGGGGCATATTGTTTTTGGCCTCTCTGTTTGTCTGTTTGTACCAAACATTAAGCTTGCCTATAAAATCAAAACGCCTGCACCTACATCCATCAAACTTCATATGTAGGTTCCTCATGACAACCTCTACAGGACCTGTGCATTTTCAGGACAGTAGGTGAAAGGTCACAGGGTCATTGTGCTTAAAAAAATTCCGAAATTTCTTTAGGATACTACTCCTACATTTTTCATAGGATTTTGACGACTTTCACAGACTTGTTTTTAGCAAAAACTTCCACACATATATTCCGGGTTTTGTGATTTGATCATTTTTGACGGAATTATGGCCCTTTGTTTATTTTGTGTGATTGTAACAGCGAAATACTCTTGTTTCCTCAAGGGATTTTGATAAAACTTTCATGGAACTATTGTTATCGAGATACCCAATGCATGTTGTAAAGGTTTTATGGTTAGATAAATTTTGACGGAATTGTGGCCCTTCGTTTATTTTGTGCACATGTAATATATAGAGAAATGCTCTTTTGTTTGCAACTACTTCTGCATTTCTCAAGAGATTCTTACCAAACTTTGATAGAACTATTGTCACCAAGTTCACCAGCACATATTGTCAGGGTTTTGTGATTCAATACTTTTTAGCAGATTTACGGCCCTTTGTTTGCCTGTACCAAACTTTAACCTTGCTATTAAATCAAAACGCTACCACCTGCAATCATCAAACATCATATCTTGGTTCATCATGACAATCTCTACAGGACCTGTGAATTTTCAAAAAGGGCAACCGGAGGGGGCATGGTGTTTATATTTAACACATCTTGTTTAGCTTTGACATTAACCAGTCTGCAAAATACAACAAATACACACAAATTGTGTGACTTTGCTGCAATGTTTATCTGTTTATGAAACACTGCATCTTTAATGAATACTTGAATATAATGTTTCATGTATGTGCTGTTGTTATTCGTGTATGTACTGTTATTCAGTGTAAATAGTGTTATTCTATCACTTGCAATATAATAATCAATACAGCTATTGTTAACTTCATTATTGCAGCTATGTAATGAGATACTTCTATCCAATAATCTGCTCAACCCAACTGGGAAATAAAATAAACAATACGAACTAATTTAACAATATTTATTTTCATTTTCATGAATATTGTATAAAACCAGTACCTTTTCAAAAGACATTGAGAATAAAACAGTGGTTTAACTCATTCACAGTGAAACTTATATATATGACAAACAAATGAAATGTTGTTTCGAGTTAGTCCATCTATTCACACAATTACAGTGAAACTTAAGACAATGACCACTTTCAATCTTCAGTGACCTGTCAACAGAGATCATTCTATCCGATACAGAGAAGTTTATCAATCTTGTACACGTAGTTAACTTCTAACATACTGCCCGAGGATAAACAACCATAATCATAAACTTTTCTAGAAGTGATTATAACTCAAAAGAGTTTGCTGCATATTTTAGGACATTATCACTTTATCCATCAATTTCTAAATAATTCCTGCAGGCAATTACATCACACAATTGACAAGATGTTAGTAATGATAAAACTTGCAAAATGTATGATTTGTGACCATTATGCCTGAGGCAGAAAATAAAACATTAATTATAACACAGACTTCCTGATTTAAGTATCAGACAATGATTTGTGTAACTGAGACAATTATGTTAGTAATACAGTGACAAGTTATTTTAACAAATGAGAACACAGTTCAGGTACAAAATCAATTTAATGTCTGCTCTTTAAATAGAAGAATTCTCAGATTTTTTTAATGAATTATTTTCTTAAAAACGCAAGTTTTGTCATGTAATATAAATAGCACACCAAGATATGGAATGAAACATGAATCAATGCTATTTACCTTGCAAAACATAGAATACTACATACAATAAATATATCAATCTCACTAACACATTGTTGTATCTTGATCTTAATCCTTACATAAATGTAATGAAATCAAAAACTTCAATCAAGACAAAAAAAGGATGTAATTGATTTTCTGATTATCTTGACCCTAGCTCTTGACTTAGTACATAACTTCTTCCTAATTTGGCAACAAGCTACAGTATCTACATAATCTATATACAATACAGTATTCCTAACTTTTCAAGATGAAACCTCTCCCCAATCAAATCCAGATATGAGAGTGAATAAACAGTTGTGACACAAATTTTCAAATTAATATCAGTAATCCAGCAATAATTAGATACTCTGTATAATACTTTATTATAATTCCAACAACACAGCTGCCTCAGACTAGAGATTACACTCAAGTGTACCTGAACAGATTGAAATAAAACAAATACAACTAATTAATTTAAACAGGTAACTATTTGTTAGGACTTGTTAAACCCACACAGTTATCAGCACATGCTTACCTGAAAAATTCATTGCAATGAGATAAATATCCTAAATCTTAACAACTAAGAATAAAAAACACTTGCGAAGACACTAACTAACATAAGACTTCTGATATCATTCAAAATTTTCAACAGCTTGTATAACATCCACACAGCTTTCATATATCTCTGTACATTGTCAGTCACATTTACTGCACTTATCCCATATCTGCATTCAACATTCACTCTATAACTGTCATGTTTAGAAAAGAAGGGTACTCATTCCTCCCATTTCACTCTGTTCTTTAACGAAAATTTCAAAGTATTGGTAGATAATGGTTACAGCTAAGAGGATACCAGTTCCACTGCCAATGGCACCTGAAATATACATAATACATTACTTATGATATTGTTAGTTACAAGTCTAACTGCAAGAATATGTTATAACAGGAACTTAAGGAAATCTTTTTACTCTGAGCATCAATATGCTAATAAAAGGGAACTACAAACAAGTTTGCTATACAAGTCTGAAATTTAGTATGCACCAAAATATAAGAGTTTAACAAACAGATAAAATCATCTAATTTTGTTGCCAACAACTGGTTCATAATTCTATTAAAATAATCAATCTAAAACACAACTGAACTTCACAAGTACAAATTTATAATTCAGTTTCTGTACATACCCATAAAATCAGCCATTACAGAAAGGGCTCCTATACACAAACCACCAAATGCAGCAGCAGTAGGGATATAACGATTTAATTCTTTAATCATTGATGTTTCTCTATGTCCTCTCATTACCATCTGTTGGTCTTTAAGTTGTTTAGCAACCTGTTAAAACAATTAAAACTATGAGTGAATTCATAGAAAACATGACTCAAGCTGAATCACTTGATTACGATCTGGACTATAATATACACTGAAACAGCTAAAATTTTGTCACAAAAACGAACTACCTTGAGCTTGCCATTAACAAAATGTTCATAGCTGCTACAACAGAAGGAACATCATGTTCATTTTTTGTCATCTGAGAGTCCATCTAACTTTGGCAAGCCAATGTGCTGTCAGAATTATGATTTTTTTCCTTTCAATTTCGATGCATCATAAAGTTAAGCAAGAAAACTGATTTAACTTACATCCTTAGCACTTGATCCTGACACTTCAATCCATGTCTTAGAGAAGAAAGCACATGATCCTAACATAAATACAATATAAAGCATAGCATGAATTGGATCTTCTGCAACATGCGATAACGTTTCCGGCGGTGACAGATAGTAACATAAACCACCTATAGGGTAAGATCTAGCAGGACCTCCACTTGTCATATCCTGTAAAATAAGAAATACACAATGAAAACTTCATTAACTGGAATTATCGTTTTAATTTAGATATACACACTTATCATATAATGCATTTATAAGTGAAGTCCTGAAGAGATAAGTCAAGGAAACAATAACAGAAAATTAAATAACGGAAGATTCATTTATACAATATACAGGGCTCGAAATTAACACTAGCAAAATGCTAGTGAAAAATAGCTTTGGTATTTCATTTTACGACCACTAGCATTTTTTTGCGAGTGAAACTGAAAGTGTCTTAATAACTTTTATTTTTATGCAATACAATTACATGTACATAAAATACAACCTATTTTGTTATAACGTGAATATTTCTGAAAAACAACTGTTGTGAAAAAATTCCTAGTGGAATTCAAATTTTGCTAATTGAAATTTTTTATAATAGCAAAAAATTGCTAGTAGCAGAAAAAGTTAAATTAAGCTCAGAATATTCATCTAGTCTATACATAACAAAAAACAGAGCAGATAAATCAAAACTTCATAAAAACAGAGATACTTACAGCCCATACTCCCAACAAGTTTATAAAGAAGTTTCCATGGAATTTGGTGGCTAACATCTGAAAATAGAAAAAACAAGCATGTTAACAAGTTAAACATTTTCAAGTCAGGAAAAACCATTTGTTGAACAAGATGCTGTATTCTATTAATGCATATGCCTCCTCCCCAGTGGCATGATTGACAATAGATTTTTAATAAGATCAATGTGAAAAGTAGAAGCAAGGTTTCTGATTTAATTACTGAGAATGGTCCAAGGTAAAAGAATATCTCAAAAATACAATAAATCTGACAAAAGTTGAACTGCTTCAACTTTCAAGTGTCAAAAATAACGATTCAAAAATCTGCTGCTCAAAAACTGACTTGATAAAATAAAGGATAATTTGATCTCACCATCTTTATTTTTCTTTGACATAGCAAAAATGACCTGAACTTTATTTTTAAAAAATCAGTTTGTAGAAACATGGATGTGTAACATACCTGTGAAATGACATACAAATTTGAAACCAGTGCACTCTGAAGAATGATTGGGATATTTGAGGTGTAGAACAATTTGATTGGGTAAGAGCTGTATTGACCACGATAACGAGCAGACTTGATTGGCAGATCGACACGGAATCCCTGAAATTAACAAACAAGAAATAAAATACCAAACAGACACATTATCAGAAATTGCATAATCTATTAGTAGTGGCAAGCAAAATTGTTAAGTAATGGATATTCTTTTTTTCAGCATATTGATACTTTTTCTACTTCAATGATAAATAATATCTTGTGAGTATCTATCAATAGATCCTACATAAAAATGTCAGTTTCTGGAGTATTTTACCTGGAAGTATATAACCACACCAAACACAAATACGGTGGCCAAAAGATTCATCAAGTTTGGTAAGTTCTGTCGATAGAAAGCTTCTCTCAATGCTCGGACTTTGTCTTGCTTTGTGGCCAATAAATGGAATAAAGCAATAATGGCGCCCTCGAATTCAGTGCCTGAAAGAAAACAAGTAAGCATCACAGTTTTAATTCATTCATACAGACAGAATACAGAAACAAACCAAATCTTATTTTCAATTAAAAAAAGATTCAAGTTTTCAGAAATAAATTACAACACATTTACGACAATGAATATCATATTGCAATCAGAGTCTCAGACTTGCCCAGACAGGTATTGAGGATAAAATATTCAACCTACCTCTACCAGTGTTGACTGTTGCAGGACTAAATGCCTTCCAGACTATGTTCTCACAAATATTTGTCGCAATAAATAGTGAGATACCAGAGCCTAGACCATAACCCTTCTGTAACAGTTCATCTAACAGTAGCACAATTAATCCAGCAACGAACAACTGAAATAAATAATTTCATATAATAAACAATTATCAATAGTTCAATACAGATACATGTATATGAAATTCATGTTACTTTTTTTTATATCATTTTCCTTATGAAAATAGGTTCCAAGCTTATTATACATAAACTACATACCTGAATGATGATAAGGAGACAGACACCTGCTCCAACTTCATATGGATCTCCATACATGCCAGTCATTACATAAACTATAGATTGACCAACAGTGATAACCATACCAAACACTGAAACATTGGGAGTATAAAATTATGAATGTTATGAATAAAAATTGAACAGATGACATGCTGTTTAGGACAACTAAATGGCTAAACATATGTACAAGAAAAAATATCTGTAAATGCAGCCATATATGCAAACATGAAGTTGAACACACAAAAAAATTGACTTAAAAGTCTTTAGTTGTAGGTATAAGTATTGAAACTTTGAATATAATATTGATTTACAGTAACCCTTATAAAAAAGAATATTTGGTGAAGTCACTCACATTTTTGAGCACCATTGAAGAGAGCTCTGTCTTTTGGGGTATCACCAACTTCAATGATTTTTGCCCCAGCAAGCAACTGCATGATAAGGCCTGAGGTAACAATTGGTGAAATACCCAATTCCATCAATGTTCCTAAAAAGGTGAAAAAATATTCAGTTAATAAAATAATTTGAAACATATCAAGTGAGGAGCATGTATATCTTAAATTTCTGAATTGTATGCTTGCATGATTAATGATTATATTCATAAATGTATCTAAAGGGACACAAATATATAACATATTATCATTAAAGACTAATTTAATTAGCAATTAACCAAGAGACAAACATTATCAATTAAGGTTATAAATAATAATACATAAAACACAACAGATCTATTACCTCTACTTGAAGCAAGAATGACTCTCTGCCAATAGAATGGATCGGCAGAGTCTGAAGACATGATACCAAATAATGGTATCTGACAACATACAAGAAAGATGAACAATGTAATGGCTGTCCATAGTACTTTTTCTCTAAATTGAATCTGAAAAAAAGACACACTAAAATTAATATTTTAAGGTATCACCAAGGGCATATCTGTTCAACATGATCTATGGTACAGCATTCTACATAACATATTATAAATTAAATTGACAAGTATCACAATTCACATACACTTATATTAATTATTATATATAATTGATGTAACATAGTCATTATAATATATACAGTAATTATACATAACTGTGTTTGTTATTATTCTATAAATTGTACAGATGATCAAACATATTCATAATAAAAATTACATTCAATTTTCAAATGACACATTTATCATAGAATCAAGTTTTTTTTAAATAAATATCATTTCTCACCTTTCTATCAGGTTTGGCAATTTCTGGCAAGACAGCACAGAAAGGCTTGATGAACTCTAAAAATTTGACTGAAAATAGATGCAAAATAGAATGGATTATAATTATATTCACATTATTGAACTTAAATGTCATTTAGAGACATATTCATGATGTCAAATTACCACATCTATAATCTTTTTATGTTAAAAACTTGTTTTTCAAATAAACTATCCAATATATTTCAAATGAATATTAAAGGTGCATTTTAAATGCTTTAGAATTAATGTTAGTGTATTAGTACAGTTGTCTCATCTTAAGTAATGTAATGATATTGTAAATTATTAAGTTCTAATATTTTAAGATCCGAGTTTACATGGGTTTATGATTGTCTCTGAATAATATAATATTAATTACAACATTTACATTCGTGAATGTACTAACAATATAGCTAAGAACATGTTAAAGATCAACTTAACAAATCTGCATGAAAATAAACGACATATGCCAGTTACCCCACCCACTATTATACTATGTAAATGGCCGACGTGGCAGCCGGTCGACCGGTATAACTTGATTATTTGCAAAAAGTAAATAGCTATAACTTAAAAAACAAATCAGAACAGAAAATATACTTACTACCCATATTGTATGTAAGGGTGTACCCCTTATCAACGACTAAATACTGTCACAACTGAAGACAAAATGCCTTCAGTACTTAACACACAACAGTGTAGACGGAAGTGACAGTTTGAAGGAAAGATCACGTGACGCTAAGACGTGTTTGCCACGAAACAAATTGTTTTATTTTGCTCATAAAATCAAACGATATAATCTTTAAACAGTTTCAATTCTATATCGAGATGTTTCTTAACACAATGTTTGACAAAACTTTTAATATGAAAAAAAAATATACAAAGACAAAACTCGAACACGTAGATTTATAATTCACTTTAAACGAAATTTAGTACACATTGAATTATTTCCCTTTATATATCAGCTTACAAGTTCGTAATTTATGCAGATTAAAATCAGATATTATTTTTAAATGACATTATCGTCCAGATAAAAACATTTTATGACCATATATCTTTATTATATCATTTCTGACATTGATGATATCTGACAGTCTGATCAAATTGAAGATTTAAGATATGGATAAATACGCCGTTGTTCCATATGTTCATACAAAAATTAATTCAGCCATTAATTCATTAATTTTGTCGATCTAGTTTTTTGCAAGAAATCTAAAAGAAAAGTGGTCGACGTGACAAAAACAAAGATGTTTCAATGTTGATCCATCCGATGCTCTCTAAAATACGTTTTTGTCATTTCACAACTTACCATGATCAAATATTTTGATTACTGCCTTGTTAATTATGGATCTGTACATGTATGTTGTATGTTTTAATACAGTGTAGTTTGTTTATCAATGACATGATAAGTGCCTATTTGTTAATCTGTATCATGATTCTCTTGAGTGTTATCTATACTTCATATGCTTATATATATGCATATTTTTTTATCTTTAACAATGTATTTACGTCTCTGCAGCAACCCATATATAAATACTTACATCAGTACCAATTCATCAAATTCCTCATTATATACTATATATTCGTTCTATTATTTTTTGTGTTGTTGTTCATCCTCAAAGAATACTATTTCCATTAAATGATATCTTTTTTCGTCTTAATTAATGAAATCCTTCGATCGTTATTTAATCTTTTTCTTACGTGTTTGTCATTGTTATTTTCATAATTTGTAATTATCTACTGAATAAAGTGTGTTCTGTTATATAATTATATGCAATGGTATAATTGTATACATATGGGACGAATTTATGTAGAATAAACTGCAGTCAAATTCAAACTTTCGCAAATATTAAAGCTTTTATTAATAAAAAATCTTCTAAAATTATGTTATCTATGTCTCTGATATAGTATAGATCTAGGCAGGGATGCTATATTGTGTAATATAGCATCCCTGATCTAGGTGTATAGAATCAGAGACATAGATAACATAAATTAATGATATGTCTCTTATAGTATAGGTTTATGAAATATATTTACTAATTATTTAGACTTTCAACATATTGCATTTCTATAAAAAGGTGGAACTTTGAAAAAAATATAGGCCCAGGTAGTTTTATATTCTATTTTCAATAAAATAGGCCAAGCTAGACTTCAACGGTTCTTCAGGAGAATTTACGTGAATGAAGGAATATATATGAGTTATAAAAAAATATATTTTGCAGTAGAATGTACAGCTTATCAATAACGCTTAAAGTTCTATGTATAGATATGATATGCATTAACAGAAACTTAGCGAAAAACATAGCTGCATGCGTATCTAATGCTGTCGCATTCATTCTGGACTGATTACACATGAGCATACAGCACATTCCAACGCACCTGCTAGTTTGAATTTACCGCGCAAAGTGCAACTAATAGCCAGGTCAGTACGCATGCGTAATGTGGTTTACTCATAAGGATAGAAAATGGCTGAAATCTGACAAAAAGAGATTTTCTGGACACTATTTGAGACAGGTGAAATAGGCTTTTAGTTTCTGTTTGTTTGTACCAATATTCATTGGTGTAAACATTTCTAAGCAGCCTCCAACAACTGAATCGGCGATCCGGTTGAATTAGCCATCCACTGCGCAGGTCCCTGACAGGTGGGGATGCGCGCAAGTCCAAGCGCAGCCGCAAACCCAACGACGCCTTTGCGCATGTATGTGTAAGTTGCGGCTGCTAATTGTCGCGCGCAAATGTCATATTGTTAAAAAAAATGTTTATTTGTAATGATCAAATCTTATTTATTCTTTACTTGAATGAAAAATGATTATTATCCAAAATGGCGATATCTTTAATTTATTTCAAGAGTTGTGTACCTTGAAACAAAATTAATAATAGATTAACAACACTTTTAAAATAGATTTTTAAAAACATTAGTATTGGCAAAGACGTTATAATAACTATCAATGCAAACTTTTTGTAGCTTTTATGATCTAATCTTCTTCATCAGGCTCCTATGTTAATTATAGATTTCTATACACTGTTACAGTACACAAGTGTAAATTTTAATTTGATGAATTTTTTTGCTTACATCATTAAATTTTGCCCAAAATATAGTAAAAAGATATATCGTATACATGTAAAGTTTGTATGAAAATAACATCATGAAAAGAATGGAGAACAGAGATTGGCAGAGAAAAATAAGTCGGTTTGGTTACCAGGAAACAAATTACAGTACTGACTACTGTACAACTTTTCTTGAGCAACAACCTCCCTTCAACAACAGCATATGTATCGAAACAAAAAATGAAGTTGTCTGTTTACTAAGCTTGTATACAGTAATGTATATGCAGAAGATGCTCATCATATGTGTGTTGATATATAGGCATTGTTGTCTGGCAGTATCGCATGCCAACAATCTATATACAATCGTTAGTTTCAATGTTTTCCCACTATTTCCCACTATTAATTTAACCTCTCTATAGAGCAACATCCTCTAAACTACATTTAAACATAATTTTCCTACTCCCATAGGGTGTTGCTTTGTTGAGGTTGTGCTGTACACATATAACATGTATAAAATCAGAGACATAGATAATGTTATTTATGTCTCTGATAAAATGCAGCATAAATTAAGTAGGGGTTTTTATACCTTAAATGAAGAAAATTGAGTTAATTAATCTCATTATTCAACTAGAAATCTAGCAAGCCTATAATGAGACTCACTGACTTCATGTATGAACTTTATATAGTAACATAAACTATAATTTATTATCACCTGTAAGAATAGTCAGAAAATGTAAAGCTTGTAAATACAGTATATATCCATGATATGATCGGGAGTGTTTTCATGTACATGATATGAGTGCCATTCTTTTCGCCTGAAGGTTGTGGGTTCAAACTTCTTGTAACCTGGGTAATTTTAATGTTGAATAGGATGCTTCTATACTGTTGAATTAATAGTTGATAATTCAAACTATTCACTTATCAAGTATATTTTATGTATTACAGAAGATGGAGACACCAGTTCCGGTGACTGTTACTGAGGCCCAGATCACTCATGACATCATGAGTGATTTAAGTGAACCCAGCTCACCAGAAAGTGAAATGTATGATGCATCAGAACTTCTTGGTAGTGTAGGTGATGATGTCACAAATCAGCTTGCAGCAGCAGGTATAAATCTATGATACTGCAATGAAATATAATCTACTTTTTACTTTGTATTCAATTTTTTTTTGTCATTTGATGTGGCTGTTATATACCGGTACTTTCATCATACTGTACTTAATGTATTGACTCCTCTCTATCCCATTTGGGACATAAAGCCTCAGAACTTTCATCATGTTACACTTTAAATTAAGGGGTTGACACCATTGGTTATATATTGAGTACCATTAAAATACACATCTTGTCTGAATAATCGGGCAATTTCAGTGTTCACATTTAGCCCCAAACCAAAATGGTTGACCGTCCAGTAAAATGAATGTCAGTGGTCCGACAGTCAAATTAATTTTTCAGTGATAATTTTATCATATTTATTAAAAAAAGAAATATTTTAATCACTGTTAAAAATAAGGGTTTTTACCAAATTTTGTTCATACTTTTTTTGGTCCACTTTAAGTTCATTTCGTCCAGTAAGGTTTGCATTTTCACTGGACCAAATGTCCACTGCTTAAAAAAGTTTTTCGTGAAGACTGCAATTAGGGTAAAAAGTGAAATGAGCTTTTATTGTGATCTAATTTTATTGCATGAAATGAGCTGAAGTTTTCAATTTATAAAAACATTTTTATAAAGTTATACAAAGTACTATATGTCAGCCATCAAGTGTTACGATATTGGCATACTTGCAAAATTGTTGATTGTAGGTCAGTATGTAATTTTTATATTAAGGTCCAGTGGGGGTCGCAGCAGCTGCAGCCGTTCTGTCTACCCGTAAAAGAAAACATCCACATCATTTTGAAACAAACCCTGCCAGGAGAAAACGACAGCAAACACGATTATTAAGGTAAATAACATAATGAAATGCAGATAGATTATTTCATTTATCATAACTTATCTGAATTTGATTTGATAATCATTGATTTATCCATTGCGATACTTGACAATTTCTGACTATTTCCGACAGCTGTAATGGCATTTTAACAAACTTAAATATATTAGAAAACTCTGGCCATTGGGCACGGGGAATTGGTTGGGGTGCAACACGTTTCATAAAGATGCCCAGAAAATACACACCTGTAAGCATATGTATTAAAAAAGGAACCAATCGAGCATTTCAAATAAGGACATCTGTTGCTTCAACTTTCAACATGACAGACAATTAGTATTCTCTGGAATTAAACATACTGATAATCACGGACATTTTGCTGGTGTAAAGTTTAACATTCGGAACATCATGCTGTTGCGGGATTTGGCTACTTCTAACTGAAAATAGAGAAGTTATGAATCAATGTGTTTATATTTATAAGTCCTTGTCAAAATCGATCAATTGAAGTTTGATTGCAAATGTAATCAGTTTGAGATACAGTGTAACACATATCTTCAGTACACTAGCAATAGTAGCATGATGCTCTCAGTTCTACCGCTTCTAATTGTTTATGTTCCAACTCAGAAGTCTGACAATAGTGTTTATTTAGCAACACAAGTGTCTAATTTGTAGCATTCTGAATCTGTTAATCTATCTGGATGTGTGCAAGCCCTAACCGTGATACCGAATATTAACAGTTAATTATCTACATATTCATTTACCAGAAAATTACGTCATACAATTGAAGAGTATTCATCTCGTGTTGGTCAGCAAGCTGTGGTACTTTGCTGTACACCAAATGTTAGTCAGAGTATGCAGATGTATAAAGTATTTGGATCTCAACCACTAGAGAATGTGGTAAGCTATCTGGTCAATCGATCTGATTTGAAAAAGATCGGAGCTGTCGTATTTAATCTTTTACTTTGAGATTAATGGTCTTTGTTTTATGTTGATTCATACATGCATGTATTGTCAAACTGAATGAATAAATACATTTATACATACATAATTTGATAATATAGACATAATGAACCTCTGAAAAGGACCTATTGTGCGTAAAGCCCACAATTCTTTCCTCTTGGTGATGGCTTATTTCATAATTTCTGCTCTAAATGTGTTCATGTCTTATAAAAACTTATGTTCTATTTGTCTGATTTTCAACATAGTTTGACATCTACTCTTCATTTTGATTCCATTTGTGTGGCTGTAAGTGATTGGTGTTATTCAATTTTCTGATTTTCATTTCAGTAAAATTAGTAAATTTATCCAATAATCAAGATAGTCAATACATGTTTACATTTGTCTAAAATTTTGCTGTTTGTTACTTGATGGAATTTTTTTAGTATAAAAGATATGTTTATTCATATCAATATGTTGCTAAAGTAAAACAAATGTGATCAGTTTCAAGTTATTACTGGTATACATGTTTTGTATTATGTTATTCATATCATTCAACTGAATATTGTTATTTCTTTTTTTTATCCAGATACGAAACAACAGGCAACAAATTATTCAAGATCTCGACCAAGCATTACAAGAACAAACACCTCCATCACAACAAGATAACAGTGGATTGCATGAATTACCTCCCCTTGTTATTGATGGCATACCAACACAAGTTGACAAAATGACACAAGTTTGTACATTTTTAGACTATTTTGGACTTTCATATAACTGCACATTTCTTGTATATTTTGATAAGATGACTTGTATACAGTAATCTGGAGACAGTGTATTCATGTCTAAAATGGTTCATTGGATAAAAAAAACCTCATACATTATTCACATATACAATGTTATAATTATGTTTTAAGCATATCTCAAAGATATGGTCATACACAAGCCCCTTAACAGACTAGCTTCCTGTGAATTTGATGGTATTTGTATGTATATTTGTTTAATACTGTTTAAATGCACACTTTGGTCAAATAATGTTCATGCATTAATCATTTCTAATAAAAATGTGAACACCGGTACTTATATTACAGGCACAGTTGAGAAATTTTATTCCTGAAATGTTGAAGTATTCCACTGGAAGAAGTAAACCTGGTTGGGGAAGACCCGAATGTCGTCCTGTCTGGTGGCCTAGTGATCTCCCTTGGGCTAATGTACGAAGTGATGCTCGCTCAGATGAAGAAAAGAAAAGGGTGTGTATTATTAATTTTATTACCAAATTCTTAAAATAATTTACAGCCAGAACTCAGTGTATCAAACTCGCTTATATCGAAATCCTGCTTATATTGAAGTCCCAAATTTTATACTTCTTTTTATACATAAAAAAGATGCACATATTTCGAATTCGTTGTTCTCGATATTTTTATATATCGAAGTAGATTTTCGGTCCCAAGCATAAATTTTCAACTACCATTTACATTGCCAAATAACAAAAGAAATGTTCGCGCATTTTCGTCAAACAAACACCAGTCCTATTAATTTCTTACCAGATTTTGTATTGAGCTCCAAATCGATATTTAATTATGTCAGTGTCCACTCGCAATTATTAAATCAGTTCGCGTGAATATGTTTGTACTTTTTTGTTTATTTGTGATTTTACATCTTAGTTGGATGTTGCAAAAGTAATTACACTGAAAGTATAAATGGTGTGTTTCGTTCCTGTCCCATGCACAAAATAACATGAGTTTAAATGATTATTATGACACACTGATGATCTCTATTAAGAATGTAAACAAAGTCTTCGGATTTCTTCGATTATTTATATATCGAAGTTGGTTTATATCGAAAAATTTTGCCAAGTTCCCTGAACTTCGATATAATGAGTCTCGACTGTATTACATTGAATTATTTAAATTGATTAATGATAGGTGTTGACAACCAAATTGTTCATGAATACTTACAGCATGGATATTTCCCAGTATTGAGCTTTGGTAATGTCTGTTCATTACTTGCGAAATGATCAAAAATGTCAGTACACGTGGTAAATTATAGTTAACATAAATGATGTGACCTTCATTTTTAGTTTGAAGGACAGAAACCAATATATGATTATGAGAATCTAATCAGTTTATTTAATAAAATTGTTCTCTTGAAGGTGCCATGGACTGAAGCTTTGCGACAAATAGTAAAGAACTGTTACATGCATCATGGAAGAAGTGATCTACTTCAAGTATTCAAAGATGAACAACCATCAGGTGTGGCTGTGCAACAACAACAACCATATTCTGGTACAATGATGCAGACAATCAATAATCCAGATGGCTCTGTGTCTATAATACAAATAGACCCTGGTCCGACACGTGTTCTAAATCTTCCTGACATGGCTCATAACCAAGTTGTTACGTTACCAGATGGAACACAAGCTACAGTAGTGCATGCTGTGAGTATAATAAAGTTTATGATGTCATCATACTTCTGAGTCAGACCTGTCTGAAATTATGTTAAGTAAAAATCTTTCTTATTGAAACATGAGCAAACTTCTATGATTATGTTTATGTTATGCTTTGTTTACTTCTAGATCCAAGATACGAACATTCCTCAACACCACTCGCAGGAAACTTCACAGCAATTGACACAATATACTGAAATGGCTACCCACAATACTCAGGGAGCCAGCTCACAGGAATTAAGTGTTGTTGCTGGTTCCCAACAGGCTGCAATTACTGCTTTACAAGCATCTATAAATAATGGTGGCCATATTATTTTAACTGGAGCAGACGCATCACAGCTTAGTGGTCTGTATTTGAAATATTACATTAAACATTGCTGGCTTCGTGTTTAATTTACAAAATGTATCATAGTATTTTAAGAGACTTGGTGACTTTCAAATTAATTACCAGTATTCTTTGTCAATGCAAGTCACTAATAGTAAGCAAACTTATAAAATTATGTTGTCATCTATAATTATTTATACTGATATGTACATTTCTGGGCTTGCTGTCTAATAATAGTTATATCTCTTGTACTTTCATAGACTGAATAATTTCAGTGAAAGCAATTTTGTAACAGTTCTCGTCATTTCTGTATTAACTTAAAATACATTTTATCTTCTATCATTATTCATATATATTAGATTGTAAAAAATGTATTACCAGTTCTTTTTATGCCCCGCCATTCCAAATGGTGGAAGAGCATATAGTGATACCCATGTGTCCGTCCGATTTTTGTTTCCAAGCAATAACTCAAGAAATATTTCATGGATTGGAATCATATTTTACATGAAGGTGTATAATAATAAAATACAGATCAAGGTCGATTTCCATCAAAATCCAAACATTTTCACTGGAGTTATGGTCCTGTTTTGACTTAGCTCTCAGTGGGGGCGTTCGTGTCGTCCGGGCACATTTCTAGTTTATCTTCTTTTCGTAACCATGTGGTCTTCTTATTTCTTATTCAGGTATTATGACAGTATTACCTGTATCAATGTGTCATCCTGTACAGGCAGTACAACAAGTCCAACAAATACCAGCCAATTTAAACTTTCAACTACAACAACAACAAGCAAATCAGACAGTCGAGATTCCAATGGTCGCTGTGGGTGCCAGTGATTCCACAAATGCTCTACAACAAGCTGACAACACAACTTTGAGTACAAAGCATGAATCTAATGCTGAGGATGTCTCTGGAGATGAAAGTGGACAATTAAATATACAAGATAGTGTTGATAATAATGAAAATGAAATTCAAATTCTCTCTTGAAATAATAGCAGTATTGTATAATTAACAAATGGCACTTGCATCCATTTTTAACCCTCTCTTAGTAGTCTTCTGTATGTTCTTATGTACATTGTTTGTGTAAAATAAATCTGTAATAAGTTACCTTAAGGCTTAAATGCTGCTCCGTGTATGATGCACCATTTTAGAAACAGTGTAAATATTGCCTAATTATTGTCTTTCAAAGACTACCTTACTGAATATTCCGAGCTTTTGAAGCTCTTGAGGCTGACCTGGCTTTAAACAATTGTGATGTTCATGTGTTCATTATAAATATCATTAAGGCATCCGGACTGGCTTGATGCACTTTACCCCTTTATCGACTTTACTTATCATCTTTAACGTGTTGTCCATAGTATTGGTACGCTATAATACTATTAATTTGTTAATGACAATAATTTGTTATTAAATCTCTTACTAGATATCTAGAGTTTTAATCTTAGTAAACTGAATGGTGTTCTAGTATTTTTCTAACATTACACATACAATAACATAGTTGTCTATGTGTGCTACTTGTGTCTTACATTTATTATATATTGTCACCATTTTTAGACCAGCATGTTGTGCAATGCATATTTCTGTTGTTTATTTGTTGATTTTGAGAAAATGTTACTTCTTGAGTATTGTCTCAGCTTTTCTATCTTTTTTATTTGTCAGGCATTGTATCTCTGTGTGTTGACAAAGCATTGTTGACTTAATGTATAGATGTAGATATAAGCTTAAATCATGTAATTAATGATTAGAGGTTTATATAAAATCTGAAGAAATATACATCGTTTTTCAGTCTACATTATTTCTTTGTAATAATTATTTCTAAAACTAATTATTGGTAGTATTTTATCTTGAAGTGAACAATGTCTTTATTTGAAGGCAACATTTACATATCCTTGATGTTTTTGACATATTTCTGATGCATATTAATCAATATGATTCGATTTTCGGTTGGCTTGTTCAGTGATGTTATAAAGTTAGAGTGTTGAAAGGATGTCTATATTCTAACCATGATCCTTTAATTGATTATCATAGGATTATTTTAGGTATGATAAATGAATAATTGGAAACTCATCTGTATTTATTCAGTCAATTTCTGACTACTGTAGAACGCTTTAATTTTGCGAGGTCCAAATTTCGCGTTTTTTGTTAAAAAGCAGCTGTTTTCTTTATTCGCGTATTTGTGAATTCGCAATTTCGTCAGGCAGGATTAAAGAGCAATCAAAGACAAGCGGTGATGCTTTGATATTTGTGTGTTAAGATCACAACTGTTAGACATTTAAGTTGTGATTCAATGTTTTATATCTGATAATAGTTTGGGATTGTTGTGGAAGTTATGTTTAACAAATAGTAGGTAAGTGTGAAAAACTGTTACTAATAAGTCCAAAATTGTTCAACAAACAATAAGTTAGTAAAATCAATATTATAAAAAAATATATAGCAAACATTAAAGGTATATGTTTATTGTTAATATATTGCTTTCATCAGATTAACTAGAACTGATTATTCTACGATAAAATACTAGTACTGATTTTCGGACATAATCATTTTCCGATATATAAAACTCAGCAATTATTTGCGACATTTATGAATTGGCGAGGTATTTGATTAGCGAATATTAGCGAAAATAAAACTAATGCGAATAAAACCCGTTCTACAGTATATTCTGTGTATTGATAAAATCCGGGACCAATATACACAAGGATTGAAAAAGGACGATGACTGAGATAATTATGTTGTTGTCGGTTTGGCTAAGGATGCGCACTGACTTCTAACTGAAGGCACTTCCAATAAAATCAGAATCTTTTGTACATGCAATTATTGCTTACAAACAATTACTAGGATACTGACACAATCCATATGTATTTTGGTCCTAGACAAAGGGATGGAATGTTTTTCCCTAATTTAATGTGTGTTCTATTTTCTTGTGAATATTTTTGGTTTTCTTGTACTTTGAATAAAGTCATATGTACTACATATATATATATTTAGTATATATATATATATATGTGTGTGTGTGTGACTACAATCACATTGCATTAAGCCAGTAATTTGTACAGTGAATTTCCAAGTGGCTATCTACCCGAATGTAATAGTAAAAATTTGTTGTAAATGTTTTTAATTATTTACAGTCATGTAAATATATCCATATGATGGAATTTCAAGGAAGACAACTCTGTAATTGCTGGTGATTTTATTTATTTAATTGTACAAAAAGTATTATGATAATTACATATTATTATCACAATGTTTTAATTTATCTATACAAATCCTGTTTATTTTAGTGCATGTGACTATTCCTTACAATGACATTAAAATTTGGAAAATATATCAGTTTTCTGTAAGTTATTCATGTCCAAAAATAAGTCTTAATAAACATGTTTTTCTTATAGACACAGTAGCGCAAAATTTAATAACTTATTTTTAAGACAGATTTGCGTTGTTTGATGAGTTAAGATTAAAAAAGTAATTTCTGTATGGGTATGAAAATCGTGGAAACAGAGTGCCTGTGCATTTTAGTCGGGTACCCTTTATGTCCCATTTTACGTGTATCTGTTTGCTTGGGGATTAGATGGTCTGCTTGGAATGTTAGCATTCTGCTGTTTTTTCTATTTGTAGAAACAATATATTTATGCGTGTATTGTATAATTGAACAAATGTATAACCTCAGAAAGATAAGTAACTAAAATAACATTCCTTAGATAACAATATTTATTTCATTCAGACAATAAATTAACAGTTCAGTTACACTTTTGGTGCATTGTTATTTACATCTTACTTTCTACTAATTAAGATAGTAGGTCAACAGCACACGACCGCAGACATGCTAAAAACCCATAGAGCCACGTATAGAGTAATAACTTGAATAAAACACAAAACATAAGTCACTATTTATACAAGTATATTTACAATGAATTTCATTATATATATATATAACAATCTTCAAATGTGTTAATGTCAATAATGGAAAAATATGAAAGCGATTACAACTCCATTTCACACGATATTTCAATGTCACCTTTGGTAACTTGTCTATGTCCATCTCTTACGGATCTTAAAGCTTTCCAGGCGTAGTCATATCTTCTCATAGCGTGTTTAACTTTGTCACTAGTTTTCTCATTGCGTACCAACATTCTGCGAACAAACACACTGCAGTTCCTTTTAACGACACTGTCGATTTGTGTTTTCATTCCTTTTCTACCAAACAGTTGCTTTTCCCAGTTTTTACCACATGTAAACCCACGACACATTTTGCTACTAACAACAAATTTCCTAGAATGTGCTTTTGTCTGCACACTCACCTCGTAGATAGCAGACACTTTCGTTTTCCCGCCAAATATGGATTTAGCCCTGTAACCACATCCACTTCCGGTTCTGGGTACCGTGACGTGCATATCACCAACATCACGAGCACTTGGTGAAATCACTAGTTTCCATTCTGACCAATTCATATCTCGAAGGAGAAAATTATTTTCTGGTACATTTTCTCTACTATGTTTTGGTAAATATTTGTCCATATATTTCTTGTGCGCAGGAATTGTCATCTTTTTAACAGCTTTTGGAGATTTGAATGTCGATCTTCTTTTTGTTACCTTGGTGACATGTGAGGGTATATCTCCAGTCGTCTTCTTAATTCCAGATGGCTTTGCTTTCCCTGTTTTCTTTGTAGCAGGTATGCAGCTAGTAAAAGGTGAATCAGAGCCCGATTCTGAACCAACACCGTCTCTCAGATCACCGAATAAATTGTGTAAATCTTTGTTAATAGGAGTAGCACGTGATCTTACTTCTTTTTCATAGTTCATAAACAACGTATCGTCCTTCTCTCTGTAACATACAGCCATAAGAAAGTCGAAGATGTTCTTAAAGTCATTAAGTTTCAGATGATGACCGTGTGTTCTGCGAGCAATATCGGCATAAAACTTATCAGCGTTGCGACTGTGACACTGTACTGAATAGATTCGAACACCAATCTTATTTAATTCATCAGCTTCGTCTCTCCAGTTTAATTTCAGTTTATTTTGTGGATAGTTTGGTTCATGAGGATTACAGTCACCTATCATGACAAGTGCTCTCTGTGATCCTGGTGTCCATGACAGTTTTGTACGAACCTCATGTAACACCAGTTCATAGCACTCATCAGCGTCGCCTCCACCTGTAGCGCCAACATTATTTGTGAAATCTACCAGTTTGGTGACATCATCTGTAAAGTCAACAAACTTGGTGACGTAATTGTGATGATCACAATAATCACCATGAGCAAATACTGCCATCTTGATACCTGGGATGTCAGCTTGAAGTCTCTGTACCATGTCTGATACACGTCCACGTACTTCGGCGAGACACGAAGACATACTTCCAGTTGTATCAAAAGAGAAAACAATCTCCAATGGTCCATTTGGTAAAGCCATGCTTTGTTTTGTTATATTCTGAAATGATAAAGAGGACATGCTATATTTGTAAAATCATTTAATATCTTAGATAAATGTTAAAAGTGTTCTACATTTACAACAATTCATAGGATGATAAGATTTAAGACGAGTGTGCTTAACGTAGTCCACAAGAGTATACTTACATTATAAGGGAGATAACTACAGGAAGGATTGTTCAGTATTTATATCACAGTTGTCTGAATGTGATTCGATTGCAAGTTGTTGTAAAATAAAAGCGCGTATCGGTATATATAGTGTCGTATAGAATCACCGAGCATGCGCATCGCAACAACGTTCAGACATGCCTTCAATGAAGTAATTCTGTATCTGTTCACTGGGCATGCGTGGTTTGGTCTTTAAATAGTAACATTACACTGTTTATTATGTATGTATATGTTTACAGGTAAGTATAGTAAGTTGAGTTAATTATTAACTAGAAATACATCGTAACATCATAATAATATATTATTTTATTGACTTTTAACAATTCATGTAGACTGTATACTTGTATTTTTACTAACAAATGATATCACATATAGAATCTAGTTGTATGTATATGCATAAATTAACACACAAATATAGTTATAATTAATATGCATCAAAACCTCAATTAATATTCTTAAATCTTCTGAAAGTAATTTTCAAAGCGGCATATCAGGGGATTGAGCCGCTTTCAGCTTCTTTTAAAATTTGGTAAGCATCGTTTGGTATCATGTATACAGTGGATAAAATAAATCCAGTATCAAAATGTTGCTTTAGTATAAACACAAAGTTGTTTGTACAGAATGGAAACACAATCAAGATATAATTTAATGTGCATGTAGTTATAAAACTTACGTATGGGCTGTAGCATACCTCCCAGTACTAATTGCTATATTCACCCCATAATTCTAAGTTTAGTTAATTAAGCTTTATTTCGTCCAATCTGCAACGAACGTACATATATATATGCATCTCTATACCAAATAATTTCTGACGCATATTCTTCGTTCGGTATTATGTTATCAGATCAAATAAAACGGTTCATTATGTGTAAACCTGGCTTCATCAAACTAGACTTGTAGTTTATTTACACACTTTTTTTATCGAGATGGATAGATTGATCAAATCATTTTCATTAATTTCACTATGTTTTTTAGATGATATGAACAAAACCATGTAGAATCAAAGTACTGCAAGTTAACACGTAACAATGGTTTTGATGTCTTCTACTTTGTTATTACCCCATTTGGTTGTGTTCAAACCACTGTTTGTGATGACAATGACGACTTTATCTGTTTAAGGAAACAGCACATTTGCCAGGCTGTATCGACCACGTGACCCATTGAATATGCTCATACCTCAAAATGATAATGAATATCTCAGTCATATAAAACACATGTTAAGTAGCTTTCGGGGACGAAATGATTTCGCAGACTTGATAAGCGAAATATGAGGTCTGCTTGCGTAACCGTGGCTTGTTTTCGTGTATTGATCATTTTACTTATTCAATATCAAGATATATATCAGTAGTTTGAACCGACTAATGAATATGATACTATTTTATTGACTTGAATACCAAAATATCGATTTCTTCAGTTTACAAACAGTGTAATCTAAAGAGTAAGTATTCAATATCAATATTGATTGTTATGGATGATAATAAATTACAGTTTTGAAAACAAGCAGCAGATAAATGATATTTCTGTTTGCAATTCTTGTTAACCTAGTAGTATTTCATGGATTGTGTTTATAAAGTAAATTTATAATGTTTTTATACAGACGGGTTATTCTATATAGTTTCGGAGTACATTTTGTATATTCAAAGTGCAGTGACTATTTGTCTAGAACAGAAAGTACATTGGGTAATTATGAACCAGGAGATTCATTCTTCGTATCATGACAAAACTATCTTAAAAGCCTAAAACATGCATATATGTTATCTAACACAATCTACATAAAAGAATCGCGCAACAGAAGCGTACTTGGTCCTTAAGGATGGAATCTCGATCAGCTAAACGTTTAAATGCAAATTTCAAACCAAAAAACTTGTATAACATACAACAGGCTGTACATGTTTAAATACTGATAGTCATGCCTGACGGACATTTTTATATTCATTAAGATGCGTACGATATACTGCTAGGACCTGATATACTTGGCTTCTAAGCAATATGCTATTGACGGTTAATTATTTTGAATTTGGTTTGTTAAAATATTTATGATTCCGTAGGCGTGTAATGTGTGTGCATGAATGACCTTCTTCCATTTAATGATATTTTAATTACTCTGAAGCATAAACAGACTCGATACATTACGTTATATTTGTTTTATTTCAAACAACATAATACATGACTTGTATACATCGTATATACAAGTACTAGGATTTTTGTCCGAAAATTATTTAATAAACATTAAACATACATAGACAAACTAGATTATTTACATAAAAAATAAATATACTTTCTACATTACATTTATTAACAGAATATAATATATTTACAGGTACACAAATAAAAACCTGTACAAACACTTGGGCTATACAGCGTATAAGTAATACTCATTGCACAATATAATTATATGGAATATTTTGATATGTACAATATTAACAATGAAATGTCGCTATTTAGGATTTACAAATGAAATGGTCGGCAAATGCATAATGTCAATAATGGAAACATATGAAAGCGATTACAACTCCATTTCACACGATATTTCAATGTCACCTTTGGTAACTTGTCTATGTCCATCTCTTACGGATCTTAAAGCTTTCCAGGCGTAGTCATATCTTCTCATAGCGTGTTTAACTTTGTCACTAGTTTTCTCATTGCGTACCAACATTCTGCGAACAAACACACTGCAGTTCCTTTTAACGACACTGTCGATTTGTGTTTTCACTCCTTTTCTACCAAACAGTTGCTTTTCCCAGTTTTTACCACATGTAAACCCACGACACATTTTGCTACTAACAACAAATTTCCTAGAATGTGCTTTGGTCTGCACACTCACCTCGTAGATAGCAGACACTTTCGTTTTCCCGCCAAATATGGATTTTGCCCTGTAGCCACATCCACTTCCGGTTCTGGGTACCGTGACGTGCATATCACCAACAGCACGAGCACTTGGTGAAATCACGAGTTTCCATTCTGACCAATTCATATCTCGAAGGAGAAAATTATTTTCTGGTACATTCTCTCTACTATGTTTTGGTAAATATTTGTCCATATATTTCTTGTGCGCAGGAATTGTCATCTTTTTAACAGGTTTTGGAGATTTGAATGTCGATCTTCTTTTTGTTACCTTGGTGACATGTGAGGGTATATCTCCAGTCTTCTTAATTCCAGATGGCTTTGCTTTCCCTGTTTTCTTTGTAGCAGGTATGCAGCTAGAAGGTGAATCAGAGCCCGATTCTGAACCAACACCGTCTCTCAGATCACCGAATAAATTGTGTAAATCTTTGTTAATAGGAGTAGCACGTGACCTTACTTCTTTTTCATAGTTCATAAACAACGTATCGTCCTTCTCTCTGTAACATACAGCCATAAGAAAGTCGAAGATGTTCTTAAAGTCATTAAGTTTCAGATGATGACCGTGTGTTCTGCGAGCAATATCGGCATAGAACTTATCAGCGTTGCGACTGTGACACTGTACTGAATAGATTCGAACACCAATCTGATTTAATTCATCAGCTTCGTCTCTCCAGTTTAATTTCAGTTTATTTTGTGGATAGTTTGGTTCATGAGGATTACAGTCACCTATCATGACAAGTGCTCTCTGTGATCCTGGTGTCCATGACAGTTTTGTACGAACCTCATGTAACACCAGTTCATAGCACTCATCAGCGTCGCCTCCACCTGTAGCGCCAACATTATTTGTGAAATCTACCAGTTTGGTGACGTCATCTGTAAAGTCAACAAACTTGGTGACGTAATTGTGATGATCACAATAATCACCATGAGCAAATACTGCATCTTGATACCTGGGATGTCAGCTTGAAGTCTCTGTACCATGTCTGATACACGCCCACGTACTTCGGCGAGACACGAAGACATACTTCCAGTTGTATCAAAAGAGAAAACAATCTCCAATGGTCCATTTGGTAAAGCCATGCTTTGTTTTGTTATGTTCTGAAATGATAAAGAGGACATGCTATATTTGTAAAATCATTTAATATCTTAGATAAATGTTAAAAGTGTTCTACATTCACACCAATTAAAAACCATTTACTGGTAAAAGAAATATACGTATTTTCGATACAATAATGCTCTAAGTATATAAACTAATTTTACTATGAAAACCTTAAATGAAAAAATATTAACTTAATCATGAGCAGCGTGTCTATATCATAGGATGATTAAAGACGAGTATGCTTAACGTAGTCCACAAGAGTATACTTACATTATAAGGGAGATAACTACAGGAAGGATTGTTCAGTATTTATATCACAGTTGTCTGAATGTGATTCGATTGCAAGTTGTTGTAAAATAAAAGCGCGTATCGGTATATATAGTGTAGTATAGAATCACCGAGCATGCGCATCGCAACAACGTTCAGACATGTCTTCAATGAAGTAATTCTGTATCTGTTCACTGGGCATGCGTGGTTTGGTCTTTAAATAGTAACATTACACTGTTTGTTATGTATGTACATGTTTACAGGTAAGTATAGTAAGTTGAGTTAACTATTAACTAGAAATACATCGTAACATCATAATAATATATTATTTTATTGACTTTTAACAATTCATGTAGACTGTATGCTTGTATTTTTACTAACAAATGATAGCACATATAGAATCTAGTTGTATGTATATGCATAAATTAAGACACAAATATAGTTATAATTAATATGCATCAAAGCCTCAATTAATATTCTTAAATCTTCTGAAAGTAATTTTCAAAGCGGCATATCAGGGGATTGAGCCGCTTTCAGCTTCTTTTAGAATTTGGTAAGCATCGTTTGGTATCATGTATACAGTGGATAAAATAAATCCAGTATCAAAATGTTGCTTTAGTATAAACACAAAGTTGTTTGTACAGAATGGAAACACAATCAAGATATAATTTAATGTGCATGTAGTTATAAAACTTACGTATGGGCTGCAGCATACCTCCCAATACTAATTGCTATATTCACCCCATATAATTCTAAGTTTAGATAATTAAGCTTTATTTCGTTCAATCTGCAACGAACGTACATATATATATGCATCTCTATACCAAATAATTTCTGACGCATATTCTTCGTCGGTATTATGTTATCAGATCAAATAAACGGTTCATTATGTGTAAACCTGGCTTCATCAAACTGGACTTGTAGTTTATTTACACACTTTTTTATCGAGATGGATAGATTGATCAAGTCATTTTTATTAATTTCACTATGTTTTTTAGGTTGATATGAACAAAACCATGTAGAATCAAAGTACTGCAAGTGAACACGTAACAATGGTTTTGATGTCTTCTACTTTGTTATTACCCCATTTGGTTGTGTTCAAAGCACTGTTTGTGATAACAATGACGACTTTATCTGTTTAAGGAAATAGCACATTTGCCAGGCTGTTTCGACCACGTAACCCATTAAATATGCTCATACCTCTTAATGATAATGATAATAAATATCTCAGTCATATGAAACCTATGTTAAGTAGCTTTCGGGGACGAAATGATTTCGCAGACTTGATAAGCGAAATATGAGGTCTGCTTTCGTAACCATGGCTTGTTTTCGTGTATTGATCATTTTACTTATTCAATATCAAGATATATATCAGTAGTTTGAACCGATTAATGAATATGATACTATTTTATTGACTTGAATACCAAAATATCGATTTCTTCAGTTTACAAACAGTGTAATCTATAGAGTAAGTATTCAATATAAATATTGATTGTTATGGATGATAATAAATTACAACATTCGAACAAACGTTTTGAAAACAAGCAGCAGATAAATTATATTTCTGTTTGCAAATCTTGTTAACCTAGTAGTGTTTCATGGTTTGTGTTTATAAAGTAAATTTATAATGTTTTTATACAGACGGGTTATTCTGTATAGTTTCGGAGTATATTCAAAGTGCAGTGACTATTTGTCTAGAACAGGAAGTACATTGGGTAATTATGAACCAGGAGATTAATTATACGTATCATGACAAAACTATCTTAAAAGCATAAAACATGCATATATGTTATCTAATACAATCTACAGAAAAGAGTCGCGCAACGGAAGCGTACTTGGTCCTTATAAGGATGGAATCTCGATCAGCCTAAACGTTTAAATGCAAATTTCAAACAAAAAGCTTGTATAACATACAACAGGCTGTACATGTTTAAATAATGATAGTCATGCCTGACGGACATTTTTATATTCATTAAGATGCGTACGATATACTGCCAGGACCTGATATACTTGGCTTCTAAACAACATGCTATTGACTGTTAGTTATTTTGAATATGGTTTGTTAAAATATTTATGATTCTGTTGGCATAAAATGTGTGTGAATGCCCTTCCATTTAATGATATTTTAATTACTCTGAAACATAAACAGACTCGATACATTACGTTGTTTTTGTTTTATTTCAAACAACATAATACATGACTTGTATACATCGTATATACAAGTACTAGGACTTTTGTCCGAAAATTATTCAATTAACATTAAACATACATAGACAAACTAGAGTATTTACATAAAAAAATAAATATACTTTCTACATTACATTTATCAACAGAATATAATATATTTACAGTTACACAAATAAAAACCTTTACAAACACTTGGGCTATACATCGTATAGGTAATACTCATTGCACAATATAATTATATGGAATATTTTAATATGTACAATATTTACAATGAAATGTCGCTATTTAGGATTTACAAATGAAATGGTCAGCGAATGCATAATGTCAATAATGGAAAAACATGAAAACAATTATGACTCCATTTCACACGATATTTTAATGTCACCTTTGGTAACTTGTCTATGTCCATCTCTTACGGATCTTAAAGCTTTCCAGGCGTAGTCATATCTTCTCATAGCGTGTTTAACTTTGTCACTAGTTTTCTCATTGCGTACCAACATTCTGCGAACAAACACACTGCAGTTCCTTTTAACGACACTGTCGATTTGTGTTTTCATTCCTTTTCTACCAAACAGTTGCTTTTCCCAGTTTTTACCACATGTAAACCCACGACACATTTTGCTACTAACAACAAATTTCCTAGAATATGCTTTGGTCTGCACACTCACCTCGTAGATAGCAGACACTTTCGTTTTCCCGCCAAATATGGATTTTGCCCTGTAACCACATCCACTTCCGGATCTGGGTACCGTGACGTGCATATCACCAACAGCACGAGCACTTGGTGAAATCACTAGTTTCCATTCTGACCAATTCATATCTCGAAGGAGAAAATTATTTTCTGGTACATTTTCTCTACTATGTTTTGGTAAATATTTGTCCATATATTTCTTGTGCGCAGGAATTGTCATCTTTTTAACAGGTTTTGGAGATTTGATTGTCGATCTTCGTTTTGTTACCTTGGTGACAAGTGAGGGTATATCTCCAGTCTTCTTAATTCCAGATGGCTTTGCTTTCCCTGTTTTCTTTGTAGCAGGTATGCAGCTAGTAGAAGGTGAATCAGAGCCCGATTCTGAACCAACACCGTCTCTCAGATCACCGAATAAATTGTGTAAATCTTTGTGAATAGGAGTAGCACGTGACCTTACTTCTTTTTCATAGTTCATAAACAACGTATCGTCCTTCTCTCTGTAACATACAGCCATAAGAAAGTCGAAGATGTTCTTAAAGTCATTAAGTTTCAGATGATGACCGTGTGTTCTGCGAGCAATATCGGCATAGAACTTATCAGCGTTGTGACTGTGACACTGTACTGAATAGATTCGAACACCAATCTTATTTAATTCATCAGCTTCGTCTCTCCAGTTTAATTTCAGTTTATTTTGTGGATAGTTTGGTTCATGAGGATTACAGTCACCTATCATGACAAGTGCTCTCTGTGATCCTGGTGTCCATGACAGTTTTGTACGAACCTCGTGTAACACCAGTTCATAGCACTCATCAGCGTCGCCTCCACCTGTAGCGCCAACATTATTTGTGAAATCTACCAGTTTGGTGACATCATCTGTAAAGTCAACAAACTTGGTGACGTAATTGTGATGATCACAATAATCACCATGAGCAAATACTGCCATCTTGATACCTGGGATGTCAGCTTGAAGTCTCTGTACCATGTCTGATACACGTCCACGTACTTCGGCGAGGCACGAAGACATACTTCCAGTTGTATCAAAAGAGAAAACAATCTCCAATGGTCCATTTGGTAAAGCCATGCTTTGTTTTGTTATGTTCTGAAATGATAAAGAGGACATGCTATATTCGTAAAATCATTTAATATCTTAGATAAATGTTAAAAGTGTTCTACATTCACAACAATTAAAAACCATTTACTGGTAAAAGAAATACACCTATTTTCGATACAATAATGCTTTAAGTATGTAAACTAATTTTACTTTGAAAACCTTAAATCGTAATCATGAGCAGCGTGTCTATATCATAGGATGATTAAAGACGAGTATGCTTAACGTAGTCCACAAGAGTATACTTACATTATAAGGGAGATAACTACAGGAAGGATTGTTCAGTATTTATATCACAGTTGTCTGAATGTGATTCGATTGCAAGTTGTTGTAAAATAAAAGCGTGTATCGGTATATATAGTGTAGTATAGAATCACCGAGCATGCGCATCGCAACAACGTTCAGACATGTCTTCAATGAAGTAATTCTGTATCTGTTCACTGGGCATGCGTGGTTTGGTCTTTAAATAGTAACATTACACTGTTTATTATGTATGTACATGTTTACAGGTAAGTATAGTAAGTTGAGTTAACTATTAACTAGAAATACATCGTAACATCATAATAATATATTATTTTATTGACTTTTAACAATTAATGTAGACTAGCTGTATACTTGTATTTTTACTAAGAAATGATAGCACATATAGAATCTAGTTAATTGTATGTATATGCATAAATTAACACACAAATATAGTTATAATTAATATGCATCAAAGCCTCAATTAATATTCTTAAATCTTCTGAAAGTAATTTTCAAAGCGGCATATAAGGGGATTGAGCCGCTTTCAGCTTCTTTTGAAATTTGGTAAGCATCGCTTGGTATCATATGTATAGTGGATAAAATAAATCCAGTATCAAAATGTTGCTTTAGTATAAACACAAAGTTGTTTGTACAGAATGGAAACACAATCGAGATATAATTTAATGTGCATGTAGTTATAAAACTTACGTATGGGCTGTAGCATACCTCCCAATACTAATTGCTATATTCACCCCATATAATTCTAAGTTTAGATAATTAAGCTTTATTTCGTTCAATCTGCAACGAACGTACATATATATATGCATCTCTATACCAAATAATTTCTGACGCATATTCTTCGTTCGGTATTATGTTATCAGATCAAATAAACGGTTCATTATGTGTAAACCTGGCTTCATCAAACTGGACTTGTAGTTTATTTACACACTTTTTTATCGAGATGGATAGATTGATCAAGTCATTTTTATTAATATCACTATGTTTTTTAGGTTGATATGAACAAAACCATGTAGAATCAAAGTACTGCAAGTGAACACGTAACAATGGTTTTGATGTCTTCTACTTTGTTATTACCCCATTTGGTTGTGTTCAAACCACTGTTTGTGATAACAATGACGACTTTATTTGTTTAAGGAAACAGCACATTTGCCAGGCTGTATCGACCACGTGACCCATTGAATATGCTCATACCTCAAAATGATAATGAATATCTCAGTCATATAAAACACATGTTAAGTAGCTTTCGGGGACGAAATGATTTCGCAGACTTGATAAGCGAAATATGAGGTCTGCTTGCGTAACCGTGGCTTGTTTTCGCGTACTGATCGTTTTACTTATTCAATATTAAAATATATCAGTAGTTTGAACCGACTAATGAATATGATCCTATTTTATTGATTTGAATACCAAAATATCGATTTCTTCAGTTAACAAACAGTGTAATCTAAAGAGTAAGTATTCAATATAAATATTGATTGTTAAGGATGATAATTAATTACAACATTCGAACAAACGTTTTGAAAACAAGCAGCAGATAAATGATATTTCTGTTTGCAAATCTTGTTAACCTAATAGTAGTTCATGGTTTGTGTTTATAAAGTAAATTTATAATGTTTTTATACAGACGGGTTATTCTATATAGTTGCGGAGTATACTCAAAGTGCAGTGACTATTTGTCTAGAACAGAAAGTACATTGGGTACAATGAACCAGGAGATTAATTCTTCGTATCATGACAAAACTATCTTAAAAGCCTAAAACATGTAAATATGTTATCTAATACAATCTACAGAAAAGAGTCGCGCAACGGAAGCGTACTTGGAATCTCGATCAGCTAAACGTTTAAATGCAAATTTCAAACCAAAAAACTTGTATAACATACAACAGGCTGTACATGTTTAAATAATGATAGTCATGCCTGACGGATTTTTTATATTCATTAAGATGCGTACGATATACTGCTAGGACCTGATATACTTGGCTTCTAAGCAATATGCTATTGACTGTTAGTTATTTTGAATATGGTTTGTTAAAATATTTATGATTCCGTAGGCGTATAATGTGTGTGAATGACCTTCTTCCATTTAATGATATTTTAATTACTCTGAAACATAAACAGACTCTATACATTACTTTATATTTGTTTTATTTCAAACAACATAATACATGACTTGTATACATCGTATAAACATGTACTAGGACTTTTGTCTGAAAATTGTTAAATAAATATTAAACATACATATTAGACAAACTAGATTATTTACAACAAAAATAAATATACTTTCTACATTACATTTATCAACAGAATATAATATATTTACAGGTACACAAATAAAAACCTGTACAAACACTTGGGCTATACATCGTATTAGTAATACTCATTGCACAATATAGTTATATAGTATACTTTTGATATGTATAGTATTAACAATGAAATGTCGCTATTTAGGATTTACAAATGAAATGGTCGGCAAATGCATAATGTCAATAATGGAAAAATATGAAAACAATTATGACTCCATTTCACACGATATTTCAATGTCACCTTTGGTAACTTGTCTATGTCCATCTCTTACGGATCTTAAAGCTTTCCAGGCGTAGTCATATCTTCTCATAGCGTGTTTAACTTTGTCACTAGTTTTCTCATTGCGTACCAACATTCTGCGAACAAACACACTGCAGTTCCTTTTAACGACACTGTCGATTTGTGTTTTCACTCCTTTTCTACCAAACAGTTGCTTTTCCCAGTTTTTACCACATGTAAACCCACGACACATTTTGCTACTAACAACAAATTTCCTAGAATGTGCTTTGGTCTGCACACTCACCTCGTAGATAGCAGACACTTTCGTTTTCCCACCAAATATGGATTTAGCCCTGTAACCACATCCACTTCCGGTTCTGGGTACCGTGACGTGCATATCACCAACATCACGAGCACTTGGTGAAATCACTAGTTTCCATTCTGACCAATTCATATCTCGAAGGAGAAAGTTATTTTCTGGTACATTCTCTCTACTATGTTTTGGTAAATATTTGTCCATATATTTCTTGTGCGCAGGAATTGTCATCTTTTTAACAGGTTTTGGAGATTTGAATGTCGATCTTCTTTTTGTTACCTTGGTGACATGTGAGGGTATATCTCCAGTCGTCTTCTTAATTCCAGATGGCTTTGCTTTCCCTGTTTTCTTTGTAGCAGGTATGCAGCTAGTAGAAGGTGAATCAGAGCCCGATTCTGAACCAACACCGTCTCTCAGATCACCGAATAAATTGTGTAAATCTTTGTTAATAGGAGTAGCACGTGATCTTACTTCTTTTTCATAGTTCATAAACAACGTATCGTCCTTCTCTCTGTAACATACAGCCATAAGAAAGTCGAAGATGTTCTTAAAGTCATTAAGTTTCAGATGATGACCGTGTGTTCTGCGAGCAATATCGGCATAGAACTTATCAGCGTTGTGACTGTGACACTGTACTGAATAGATTCGAACACCAATCTTATTTAATTCATCAGCTTCGTCTCTCCAGTTTAATTTCAGTTTATTTTGTGGATAGTTTGGTTCATGAGGATTACAGTCACCTATCATGACAAGTGCTCTCTGTGATCCTGGTGTCCATGACAGTTTTGTACGAACCTCATGTAACACCAGTTCGTAGCACTCATCAGCGTCGCCTCCACCTGTAGCGCCAACATTATTTGTGAAATCTACCAGTTTGGTGACATCATCTGTAAAGTCAACAAACTTGGTGACGTAATTGTGATGATCACAATAATCACCATGAGCAAATACTGCCATCTTGATACCTGGGATGTCAGCTTGAAGTCTCTGTACCATGTCTGATACACGTCCACGTACTTCGGCGAGACACGAAGACATACTTCCAGTTGTATCAAAAGAGAAAACAATCTCCAATGGTCCATTTGGTAAAGCCATGCTTTGTTTTGTTATATTCTGAAATGATAAAGAGGACTTGCTATATTTGTAAAATCATTTAATATCTTAGATAAATGTTAAAAGTGTTCTACATTCAGGTGCACACTTGGGCCAATTAAAAACCATTTATTGGTAAAAGAAATACACGTATTTCCGATACAATAATGCTCTAAGTATATAAACTAATTTTACTATGAAAACCTTAAATGAAACAAATATTAACTTAATCATGAGCAGCGTGTCTATATCATAGGATGATTAAAGAAGAGTGTGCTTAACGTAGTCCACAAGAGTATACTTACATTATAAGGGAGATAACTACAGGAAGGATTGTTCAGTATTTATATCACAGTTGTCTGAATGTGATTCGATTGCAAGTTGATGTAAAATAAAAGCGCGTATGGTATATATAGTATAGTATACAATCACCGAGCATGCGCACCGCAACACGTTCAGACATGCCTTCAATGAAGTAATTCTGTATCTGTTCACTGGGCATGCGTGGTTTGGTCTTTAAATAGTAACATTACACTGTTCATTATGTATGTATGTTTACAGGTAAGTATAGTAATTAACTAGAAATACATTGTAACATAATATTTTATTGACTTTTAAGTTTTAACAATTGATGTAGACTATATATACTTGTATTTTTACTAACAAATGATATCACATATGGAATCTAGTTTTATGTATATGCATAAATTAACACATCAATATATAATATGCACCAAGGCCTCAATTAATATTCTTAAATATTTTGAAAGTAATTTTCAAGGGCGGCATATCAGGGGATTGAGCCGCTTTCAGCTTCTTTTAAAATTTGTTAAGCATCGTTTGGCATCATATAGTGGATAAAATAAAGCCAGTAACAAAATTTTGCTTTAAAATAAACACAAAGTTGTTTGTACAGCATGCCGGGAATCATAATCCAGATACACTTGAATGTGCATGTAATTATAAAACTTACGTATAGGCTATAGCATACGTCCCAATACTAATTGCTATATTCACCCCATACTTCTAAGTATAGATAATTAAGCTTTATTTTCGTTCAATCTGCAACGAACATACATATGTATCTCTATACCTAATAATTTCAGGTGCATATATAATTATATATATATATACTCTTCGTTCGGTATTATGTTATAAGATCAAATAATTAAAACGGTTCATTATGTGTTAACCTGACTTCATCAAACTAGACTTGTAGTTTATTTACACACTTTTTTATCGAGATGGATATATAGACTGATCAAGTCATTTTCATTAATTTCACTATGTTTTTTAGATGATATGAACAAAAGCCAGAAGAATCAAAGTACTGCAAGTGAACACGTAACAATGGTTTTGATGTCTTCTACTTTGTTATTACCCCATTTGGTTGTGTTCAAACCACTGTTTGTGATAATGACGACTTTATGTGAAACAGCACATTTCGAGGGCTCAGCGCAACACTGTCGTAACTTGTTCTTATTTCAATATGAGTTACAACACTGTTGCGCTGAACCCTCGATTTGCCAGGCTGTATCGACCACGTGACCTATTGAATATGCTCATACCTCAAAATGATGATGAATATCTCAGTCATATAAAACCTATGTTAAGTAGCTTTCGGGGACGAAATGATCTCACAGACTTGATAAGCGAAATATGAGGTCTGCTTTCGTAACCGTGGCTTGTTTTCGTGTATTGATCATTTTACTTATTCAATATCAAGATATATATCAGCAGTTTGAACCGACTAATGAATATGATCCTATTTTATTGACTTGAATACCAAAATATCGACTTCTTTAATTTACGAACTGTGTCATCCAAACAGTGAGTATTCAATATAAATATTGATTGTTATGGATGATAATAAATTACAACATTCGAACAAACGTTTTGAAAACAAGCAGCAGATAAATGATATTTCTGTTTGCAAATCTTGTTAACCGTGTAGTATTTCATGATGAAACAAATATTAACTTAATCATGAGCAGCGTGTCTATACCATAGGATGATAAGATTAAAGACGAGTGTGCTAGCTTAACGTTAACGTAGTCCACAAAAGTATACTTACATTATAAGGGAGATAACTACAGGAAGGACCTGATATACTTGGCTTCTAAACAATATGCTATTGACTGTTAATTATTATGAACATGGTTTGTTAAAATATTTATGATTCCGTTGGCGTAAAATGTGTGTGAATGACATTCTTCCATTTAATGATATTTTAATTACTCTGAAACTTAAACAGACTCGATACATTACGTTATTTTTGTTTTATTTCAAACAACATAATACATAATTATATGCATCGTATATACAAGGACTTTGTCTGAAAATTATTTAATAAACATTAAACGTACATAGACAAACTAGATTATTTACAACAACAATAAATATACTTTCTACATTACATTTATTAACAGAATATAATATATTTACAGGTACACAAATAAAAACCTGTACAAACACTTGGGCTATACATCGTATTAGTAATACTCATTGCACAATATAATTATATAGTATACTTTTGATATGAATAGTATTTACAATGAAATGTCGCTATTTAGGATTTACAAATGAAATGGTCGGCAAATGCATTATGTCAATAATGGAAAAATATGAAAGCGATTACAACTCCATTTCACACGATATTTCAATGTCACCTTTGGTAACTTGTCTATGTCCATCTCTTACGGATCTTAAAGCTTTCCAGGCGTAGTCATATCTTCTCATAGCGTGTTTAACTTTGTGACTAGTTTTCTCATTGCGTACCAACATTCTGCGAACAAACACACTGCAGTTCCTTTTAACGACACTGTCGATTTGTGTTTTCACTCCTTTTCTACCAAACAGTTGCTTTTCCCAGTTTTTACCACATGTAAACCCACGACACATTTTGCTACTAACAACAAATTTCCTAGAATGTGCTTTGGTCTGCACACTCACCTCGTAGATAGCAGACACTTTCGTTTTCCCGCCAAATATGGATTTAGCCCTGTAACCACATCCACTTCCGGTTCTGGGTACCGTGACGTGCATATCACCAACATCACGAGCACTTGGTGAAATCACTAGTTTCCATTCTGACCAATTCATATCTCGAAGGAGAAAATTATTTTCTGGTACATTTTCTCTACTATGTTTTGGTAAATATTTGTCCATATATTTCTTGTGCGCAGGAATTGTCATCTTTTTAACAGCTTTTGGAGATTTGAATGTCGATCTTCTTTTTGTTACCTTGGTGACATGTGAGGGTATATCTCCAGTTGTCTTCTTAATTCCAGATGGCTTTGCTTTTCCTGTTTTCTTTGTAGCAGGTATGCAGCTAGCAGAAGGTGAATCAGAGCCCGATTCTGAACCAACACCGTCTCTCAGATCACCGAATAAATTGTGTAAATCTTTGTTAATAGGAGTAGCACGTGATCTTACTTCTTTTTCATAGTTCATAAACAACGTATCGTCCTTCTCTCTGTAACATACAGCCATAAGAAAGTCGAAGATGTTCTTAAAGTCATTAAGTTTCAGATGATGACCGTGTGTTCTGCGAGCAATATCGGCATAAAACTTATCAGCGTTGTGACTGTGACACTGTACTGAATAGATTCGAACACCAATCTTATTTAATTCATCAGCTTCGTCTCTCCAGTTTAATTTCAGTTTATTTTGTGGATAGTTTGGTTCATGAGGATTACAGTCACCTATCATGACAAGTGCTCTCTGTGATCCTGGTGTCCATGACAGTTTTGTACGAACCTCGTGTAACACCAGTTCATAGCACTCATCAGCGTCGCCTCCACCTGTAGCGCCAACATTATTTGTGAAATCTACCAGTTTGGTGACATCATCTGTAAAGTCAACAAACTTGGTGACGTAATTGTGATGATCACAATAATCACCATGAGCAAATACTGCCATCTTGATACCTGGGATGTCAGCTTGAAGTCTCTGTACCATGTCTGATACACGTCCACGTACTTCGGCGAGGCACGAAGACATACTTCCAGTTGTATCAAAAGAGAAAACAATCTCCAATGGTCCATTTGGTAAAGCCATGCTTTGTTTTGTTATGTTCTGAAATGATAAAGAGGACATGCTATATTCGTAAAATCATTTAATATCTTAGATAAATGTTAAAAGTGTTCTACATTCACAACAATTAAAAACCATTTACTGGTAAAAGAAATACACCTATTTTCGATACAATAATGCTTTAAGTATGTAAACTAATTTTACTTTGAAAACCTTAAATCGTAATCATGAGCAGCGTGTCTATATCATAGGATGATTAAAGACGAGTATGCTTAACGTAGTCCACAAGAGTATACTTACATTATAAGGGAGATAACTACAGGAAGGATTGTTCAGTATTTATATCACAGTTGTCTGAATGTGATTCGATTGCAAGTTGTTGTAAAATAAAAGCGTGTATCGGTATATATAGTGTAGTATAGATTCACCGAGCATGCGCATCGCAACAACGTTCAGACATGTCTTCAATGAAGTAATTCTGTATCTGTTCACTGGGCATGCGTGGTTTGGTCTTTAAATAGTAACATTACACTGTTTATTATGTATGTACATGTTTACAGGTAAGTATAGTAAGTTGAGTTAACTATTAACTAGAAATACATCGTAACATCATAATAATATATTATTTTATTGACTTTTAACAATTAATGTAGACTAGCTGTATACTTGTATTTTTACTAAGAAATGATAGCACATATAGAATCTAGTTAATTGTATGTATATGCATAAATTAACACACAAATATAGTTATAATTAATATGCATCAAAGCCTCAATTAATATTCTTAAATCTTCTGAAAGTAATTTTCAAAGCGGCATATAAGGGGATTGAGCCGCTTTCAGCTTCTTTTGAAATTTGGTAAGCATCGCTTGGTATCATATGTATAGTGGATAAAATAAATCCAGTATCAAAATGTTGCTTTAGTATAAACACAAAGTTGTTTGTACAGAATGGAAACACAATCGAGATATAATTTAATGTGCATGTAGTTATAAAACTTACGTATGGGCTGTAGCATACCTCCCAATACTAATTGCTATATTCACCCCATATAATTCTAAGTTTAGATAATTAAGCTTTATTTCGTTCAATCTGCAACGAACGTACATATATATATGCATCTCTATACCAAATAATTTCTGACGCATATTCTTCGTTCGGTATTATGTTATCAGATCAAATAAACGGTTCATTATGTGTAAACCTGGCTTCATCAAACTGGACTTGTAGTTTATTTACACACTTTTTTATCGAGATGGATAGATTGATCAAGTCATTTTTATTAATATCACTATGTTTTTTAGGTTGATATGAACAAAACCATGTAGAATCAAAGTACTGCAAGTGAACACGTAACAATGGTTTTGATGTCTTCTACTTTGTTATTACCCCATTTGGTTGTGTTCAAACCACTGTTTGTGATAACAATGACGACTTTATTTGTTTAAGGAAACAGCACATTTGCCAGGCTGTATCGACCACGTGACCCATTGAATATGCTCATACCTCAAAATGATAATGAATATCTCAGTCATATAAAACACATGTTAAGTAGCTTTCGGGGACGAAATGATTTCGCAGACTTGATAAGCGAAATATGAGGTCTGCTTGCGTAACCGTGGCTTGTTTTCGCGTACTGATCGTTTTACTTATTCAATATTAAAATATATCAGTAGTTTGAACCGACTAATGAATATGATCCTATTTTATTGATTTGAATACCAAAATATCGATTTCTTCAGTTAACAAACAGTGTAATCTAAAGAGTAAGTATTCAATATAAATATTGATTGTTAAGGATGATAATTAATTACAACATTCGAACAAACGTTTTGAAAACAAGCAGCAGATAAATGATATTTCTGTTTGCAAATCTTGTTAACCTAATAGTAGTTCATGGTTTGTGTTTATAAAGTAAATTTATAATGTTTTTATACAGACGGGTTATTCTATATAGTTGCGGAGTATACTCAAAGTGCAGTGACTATTTGTCTAGAACAGAAAGTACATTGGGTACAATGAACCAGGAGATTAATTCTTCGTATCATGACAAAACTATCTTAAAAGCCTAAAACATGTAAATATGTTATCTAATACAATCTACAGAAAAGAGTCGCGCAACGGAAGCGTACTTGGAATCTCGATCAGCTAAACGTTTAAATGCAAATTTCAAACCAAAAAACTTGTATAACATACAACAGGCTGTACATGTTTAAATAATGATAGTCATGCCTGACGGATTTTTTATATTCATTAAGATGCGTACGATATACTGCTAGGACCTGATATACTTGGCTTCTAAGCAATATGCTATTGACTGTTAGTTATTTTGAATATGGTTTGTTAAAATATTTATGATTCCGTAGGCGTATAATGTGTGTGAATGACCTTCTTCCATTTAATGATATTTTAATTACTCTGAAACATAAACAGACTCTATACATTACTTTATATTTGTTTTATTTCAAACAACATAATACATGACTTGTATACATCGTATAAACATGTACTAGGACTTTTGTCTGAAAATTGTTAAATAAATATTAAACATACATATTAGACAAACTAGATTATTTACAACAAAAATAAATATACTTTCTACATTACATTTATCAACAGAATATAATATATTTACAGGTACACAAATAAAAACCTGTACAAACACTTGGGCTATACATCGTATTAGTAATACTCATTGCACAATATAGTTATATAGTATACTTTTGATATGTATAGTATTAACAATGAAATGTCGCTATTTAGGATTTACAAATGAAATGGTCGGCAAATGCATAATGTCAATAATGGAAAAATATGAAAACAATTATGACTCCATTTCACACGATATTTCAATGTCACCTTTGGTAACTTGTCTATGTCCATCTCTTACGGATCTTAAAGCTTTCCAGGCGTAGTCATATCTTCTCATAGCGTGTTTAACTTTGTCACTAGTTTTCTCATTGCGTACCAACATTCTGCGAACAAACACACTGCAGTTCCTTTTAACGACACTGTCGATTTGTGTTTTCACTCCTTTTCTACCAAACAGTTGCTTTTCCCAGTTTTTACCACATGTAAACCCACGACACATTTTGCTACTAACAACAAATTTCCTAGAATGTGCTTTGGTCTGCACACTCACCTCGTAGATAGCAGACACTTTCGTTTTCCCACCAAATATGGATTTAGCCCTGTAACCACATCCACTTCCGGTTCTGGGTACCGTGACGTGCATATCACCAACATCACGAGCACTTGGTGAAATCACTAGTTTCCATTCTGACCAATTCATATCTCGAAGGAGAAAGTTATTTTCTGGTACATTCTCTCTACTATGTTTTGGTAAATATTTGTCCATATATTTCTTGTGCGCAGGAATTGTCATCTTTTTAACAGGTTTTGGAGATTTGAATGTCGATCTTCTTTTTGTTACCTTGGTGACATGTGAGGGTATATCTCCAGTCGTCTTCTTAATTCCAGATGGCTTTGCTTTCCCTGTTTTCTTTGTAGCAGGTATGCAGCTAGTAGAAGGTGAATCAGAGCCCGATTCTGAACCAACACCGTCTCTCAGATCACCGAATAAATTGTGTAAATCTTTGTTAATAGGAGTAGCACGTGATCTTACTTCTTTTTCATAGTTCATAAACAACGTATCGTCCTTCTCTCTGTAACATACAGCCATAAGAAAGTCGAAGATGTTCTTAAAGTCATTAAGTTTCAGATGATGACCGTGTGTTCTGCGAGCAATATCGGCATAGAACTTATCAGCGTTGTGACTGTGACACTGTACTGAATAGATTCGAACACCAATCTTATTTAATTCATCAGCTTCGTCTCTCCAGTTTAATTTCAGTTTATTTTGTGGATAGTTTGGTTCATGAGGATTACAGTCACCTATCATGACAAGTGCTCTCTGTGATCCTGGTGTCCATGACAGTTTTGTACGAACCTCATGTAACACCAGTTCGTAGCACTCATCAGCGTCGCCTCCACCTGTAGCGCCAACATTATTTGTGAAATCTACCAGTTTGGTGACATCATCTGTAAAGTCAACAAACTTGGTGACGTAATTGTGATGATCACAATAATCACCATGAGCAAATACTGCCATCTTGATACCTGGGATGTCAGCTTGAAGTCTCTGTACCATGTCTGATACACGTCCACGTACTTCGGCGAGACACGAAGACATACTTCCAGTTGTATCAAAAGAGAAAACAATCTCCAATGGTCCATTTGGTAAATCCATGCTTTGTTTTGTTATATTCTGAAATGATAAAGAGGACTTGCTATATTTGTAAAATCATTTAATATCTTAGATAAATGTTAAAAGTGTTCTACATTCAGGTGCACACTTGGGCCAATTAAAAACCATTTACTGGTAAAAGAAATACACGTATTTTCGATACAATAATGCTCTAAGTATATAAACTAATTTTACTATGAAAACCTTAAATGAAACAAATATTAACTTAATCATGAGCAGCGTGTCTATATCATAGGATGATTAAAGAAGAGTGTGCTTAACGTAGTCCACAAGAGTATACTTACATTATAAGGGAGATAACTACAGGAAGGATTGTTCAGTATTTATATCACAGTTGTCTGAATGTGATTCGATTGCAAGTTGATGTAAAATAAAAGCGCGTATGGTATATATAGTATAGTATACAATCACCGAGCATGCGCACCGCAACACGTTCAGACATGCCTTCAATGAAGTAATTCTGTATCTGTTCACTGGGCATGCGTGGTTTGGTCTTTAAATAGTAACATTACACTGTTCATTATGTATGTATGTTTACAGGTAAGTATAGTAATTAACTAGAAATACATTGTAACATAATATTTTATTGACTTTTAAGTTTTAACAATTGATGTAGACTATATATACTTGTATTTTTACTAACAAATGATATCACATATGGAATCTAGTTTTATGTATATGCATAAATTAACACATCAATATATAATATGCACCAAGGCCTCAATTAATATTCTTAAATATTTTGAAAGTAATTTTCAAGGGCGGCATATCAGGGGATTGAGCCGCTTTCAGCTTCTTTTAAAATTTGTTAAGCATCGTTTGGCATCATATAGTGGATAAAATAAAGCCAGTAACAAAATTTTGCTTTAAAATAAACACAAAGTTGTTTGTACAGCATGCCGGGAATCATAATCCAGATACACTTGAATGTGCATGTAATTATAAAACTTACGTATAGGCTATAGCATACGTCCCAATACTAATTGCTATATTCACCCCATACTTCTAAGTATAGATAATTAAGCTTTATTTTCGTTCAATCTGCAACGAACATACATATGTATCTCTATACCTAATAATTTCAGGTGCATATATAATTATATATATATATACTCTTCGTTCGGTATTATGTTATAAGATCAAATAATTAAAACGGTTCATTATGTGTTAACCTGACTTCATCAAACTAGACTTGTAGTTTATTTACACACTTTTTTATCGAGATGGATATATAGACTGATCAAGTCATTTTCATTAATTTCACTATGTTTTTTAGATGATATGAACAAAAGCCAGAAGAATCAAAGTACTGCAAGTGAACACGTAACAATGGTTTTGATGTCTTCTACTTTGTTATTACCCCATTTGGTTGTGTTCAAACCACTGTTTGTGATAATGACGACTTTATGTGAAACAGCACATTTCGAGGGCTCAGCGCAACACTGTCGTAACTTGTTCTTATTTCAATATGAGTTACAACACTGTTGCGCTGAACCCTCGATTTGCCAGGCTGTATCGACCACGTGACCTATTGAATATGCTCATACCTCAAAATGATGATGAATATCTCAGTCATATAAAACCTATGTTAAGTAGCTTTCGGGGACGAAATGATCTCACAGACTTGATAAGCGAAATATGAGGTCTGCTTTCGTAACCGTGGCTTGTTTTCGTGTATTGATCATTTTACTTATTCAATATCAAGATATATATCAGCAGTTTGAACCGACTAATGAATATGATCCTATTTTATTGACTTGAATACCAAAATATCGACTTCTTTAATTTACGAACTGTGTCATCCAAACAGTGAGTATTCAATATAAATATTGATTGTTATGGATGATAATAAATTACAACATTCGAACAAACGTTTTGAAAACAAGCAGCAGATAAATGATATTTCTGTTTGCAAATCTTGTTAACCGTGTAGTATTTCATGATGAAACAAATATTAACTTAATCATGAGCAGCGTGTCTATACCATAGGATGATAAGATTAAAGACGAGTGTGCTAGCTTAACGTTAACGTAGTCCACAAAAGTATACTTACATTATAAGGGAGATAACTACAGGAAGGACCTGATATACTTGGCTTCTAAACAATATGCTATTGACTGTTAATTATTATGAACATGGTTTGTTAAAATATTTATGATTCCGTTGGCGTAAAATGTGTGTGAATGACATTCTTCCATTTAATGATATTTTAATTACTCTGAAACTTAAACAGACTCGATACATTACGTTATTTTTGTTTTATTTCAAACAACATAATACATAATTATATGCATCGTATATACAAGGACTTTGTCTGAAAATTATTTAATAAACATTAAACGTACATAGACAAACTAGATTATTTACAACAACAATAAATATACTTTCTACATTACATTTATTAACAGAATATAATATATTTACAGGTACACAAATAAAAACCTGTACAAACACTTGGGCTATACATCGTATTAGTAATACTCATTGCACAATATAATTATATAGTATACTTTTGATATGAATAGTATTTACAATGAAATGTCGCTATTTAGGATTTACAAATGAAATGGTCGGCAAATGCATTATGTCAATAATGGAAAAATATGAAAGCGATTACAACTCCATTTCACACGATATTTCAATGTCACCTTTGGTAACTTGTCTATGTCCATCTCTTACGGATCTTAAAGCTTTCCAGGCGTAGTCATATCTTCTCATAGCGTGTTTAACTTTGTGACTAGTTTTCTCATTGCGTACCAACATTCTGCGAACAAACACACTGCAGTTCCTTTTAACGACACTGTCGATTTGTGTTTTCACTCCTTTTCTACCAAACAGTTGCTTTTCCCAGTTTTTACCACATGTAAACCCACGACACATTTTGCTACTAACAACAAATTTCCTAGAATGTGCTTTGGTCTGCACACTCACCTCGTAGATAGCAGACACTTTCGTTTTCCCGCCAAATATGGATTTAGCCCTGTAACCACATCCACTTCCGGTTCTGGGTACCGTGACGTGCATATCACCAACATCACGAGCACTTGGTGAAATCACTAGTTTCCATTCTGACCAATTCATATCTCGAAGGAGAAAATTATTTTCTGGTACATTTTCTCTACTATGTTTTGGTAAATATTTGTCCATATATTTCTTGTGCGCAGGAATTGTCATCTTTTTAACAGCTTTTGGAGATTTGAATGTCGATCTTCTTTTTGTTACCTTGGTGACATGTGAGGGTATATCTCCAGTTGTCTTCTTAATTCCAGATGGCTTTGCTTTTCCTGTTTTCTTTGTAGCAGGTATGCAGCTAGCAGAAGGTGAATCAGAGCCCGATTCTGAACCAACACCGTCTCTCAGATCACCGAATAAATTGTGTAAATCTTTGTTAATAGGAGTAGCACGTGATCTTACTTCTTTTTCATAGTTCATAAACAACGTATCGTCCTTCTCTCTGTAACATACAGCCATAAGAAAGTCGAAGATGTTCTTAAAGTCATTAAGTTTCAGATGATGACCGTGTGTTCTGCGAGCAATATCGGCATAAAACTTATCAGCGTTGTGACTGTGACACTGTACTGAATAGATTCGAACACCAATCTTATTTAATTCATCAGCTTCGTCTCTCCAGTTTAATTTCAGTTTATTTTGTGGATAGTTTGGTTCATGAGGATTACAGTCACCTATCATGACAAGTGCTCTCTGTGATCCTGGTGTCCATGACAGTTTTGTACGAACCTCATGTAACACCAGTTCATAGCACTCATCAGCGTCGCCTCCACCTGTAGCGCCAACATTATTTGTGAAATCTACCAGTTTGGTGACGTCATCTGTAAAGTCAACAAACTTGGTGACGTAATTGTGATGATCACAATAATCACCATGAGCAAATACTGCCATCTTGATACCTGGGATGTCAGCTTGAAGTCTCTGTACCATGTCTGATACACGTCCACGTACTTCAGCGAGACACGAAGACATACTTCCAGTTGTATCAAAAGAGAAAACAATCTCCAATGGTCCATTTGGTAAAGCCATGCTTTATTTTGTTATGTTCTGAAATGATAAAGAGGACATGCTATATTTGTAAAATCATTTAATATCCTAAATACATGTACATGCGCTGCATTTTAAAAGTGTTCTACATGGCACCAATCAAAAACCATTTACTGGTAAAAGAAATACACGTATTTTCGATACAAAAATGCTTTAAGCATATAAACTAATTTTACTATGAAAACCTTAAATGAAACAAATATTAACTTAATCATGAGCAGCGTGTCTATATCATAGGATGATTAAAGACGAGTATGCTTAACGTAGTCCACTAGAGTATACTTACACTATAAGGGAGATAACTACAGGAAGGATTGTTCAGTATTTATATCACAGTTGTCTGAATGTGATTCGATTGCAAGTTGTTGTAAAATAAAAGCGCGTATGGTATATATAGTGTAGTAAATAATCACTGAGCATGCGCGTCGTAACGATGTTCAGACTTGTCTTCTTGTATCTGTTCACTAGGCATGCGTGGTTTGGTCTTTAAATAGTAACATTACTACTTCAAAATATAGTCGCTAATACATTATAATTATCTGCATAAAGATTGGATTTGGTTGTAAATTGACAATCAATATTATTAACACATTACACGTCTGACATGATATTTGCCGCAATACCGCGATAGTCCGAATTAGTAAAAGTATGTTTTCAATTTATACGAAGGGAGATAACTTATAAAGTAAATTATCATTTGAAGAGTTATCTTTTAGTGAGTTAATGATCGATTGCATCAGCCAAATATAGCAATATATAGTAAGTTTTATTTGATTTTGAACGGATAGCAGAGTGGCGCAGTGGAAGCGTGCTGGGCCCATAACCCAGAGGTCCGAGGATCGAAACCTCGCTCTGCTAAATTTTTATTCAATTCTTAACCCCATAAATTATGAAAATATTGTGATTAATGAGGACATATGGGCTCAAGAAAAAATGTTTGCATATACTGCCATATGCTAGATAAATCTACCCTTAATTATGGGGATTTATGTACTAACTTGCTTGTACCTTGCTGATTAGACCAAAATAATGAATTGAACAAATATCACTTTTGAAAACTCTAAAATTGTTTGAGAGAAAAAATACTTGCAGTAATTTGTAATGTCATGGAGTTCATAATGGACTGAAAAAAATCAGTAAGGAGAAGTAAACTTTACACCTGACTGAAACATCAGTGGATTATTTTATGTAGTGTAGTGTGTGACAGATTATTTAGAATACACCAAAGTATACAGATAATGGTCATGCGATTATCTAATGTATCTAATTACTTGTTTTAAACACTTCGATTTAGTACTTAATTATTTCGAACTGTTGTTTTGGTTAATAAAAAAACAATAGAGAATAATAGTAATTGAGTAAGATAATAAAATATTCCAAGCCTAATACGTACTGTACTTGTCTGACAAATATGGTTAATGCTACATAAAAATGTTGTTAGTACAAAAATAGTATAATGCCCATTTATCATGTATCTATGATAGTTACCTTAGATACTTTAATTTATTTAATGACCCAATTTTTTAAAAATGCAAGATTTGTTGCACTTGATAAAAGTAGAAAACTATTAATTTCTGAAGACCTTCGTTTTTTATCAAATAAGATTGATAATATGCTATTGAATCTTTTAACATTTTTTCTTTTATTTTTGAAAAATGGCCTACTCCCACTGACTTCAATGCAAATCTAAAGGGAAATACCTCATTGGAATGTCATTGTTGTTTCTTAAATCTCATGGTACATCATTTTCTTTAATGGGATCCTAAAAAATATAAATGTTTCCAAAATCCATACGCTCCATTTTGAGATGCATTAGGTATATGGAACTTCGTGCACACACTTCAATTAGAAGTACACAATCACATCATTGGTATCTGACTCTCCGATTAGAATCAACCTCCTGTATTATTATTTCTAGTCGAATTAGCTCGTGTATAATATTTTGTTAATAAATTAGTAAACATTAAAAGCATACACAAGATGAGGATATCAAACCTGCTTACATGTATGATATTAAAGTCATTTTGGGTCGTATTTTTCAGTGTTACAGAAGTAACTACAGTAAACTACATTTGTACATGTAATAAAAAACTCAATTTTCAGAAATTGTTTACTTTTCACTTAAAACTGGACTTTATAAAAGCCCATTGTCCATTCCAATTCGTGCATATAAAAACACCATGAAAAGAGCGGAATAATTTATTTTATAAAGTGATTAAAAGGGGAGATAATTCAGTATTTACTCTTGAAAATATTCGAAAGATTTATCTTTATGGCCTCCGAGTATAAAATTGTTGCATCAGATATATTATAAATATTTTATTTTAGATCACAGATATTATAGCGTATAGCAGAGTGGCGCAGTGGAAGCGTGCTGGGCCCATAACCCAGAGGTCCGAGGATCGAAACCTCGCTCTGCTAAATTTGTATTCCTTTCCTGGACCCATATATTACGAAAATAATAAAATGTTTAAATATGTGATTAGTCTTCAAATAAGAATGGTGTGATCTCTAATCTCACTTTGTCGTCTGTTTCATTTTCGCTGTTTGGTAAATAAATTACTTTGACAAATTTTAAAGCGGGAACAGATTATGTAACAAAAGTAACGGAGACCTAATTTAATGTACATTTACAACAACTTATGGATTCATTGCTTGATCCACAGACGAACTATTACTGAAACAATGCAACTTGATCAGGTGTAATATTAGACAGATCTAATATCCATCTAATAACTACATGTAGTTATATTCCAGTAACTGCATGCAATGTCCACTTCCACAAACATCGTTAAATCTTATACCTGTAGATTAAGTCATGTGACTAAACTTTTATTCAAAGGAAATGCGAAATGGTACTTTTATACAATGTGTTATCTTAGACTGACCTGGGCGAAGGAAAGTCTCTTAATATCCTTATGATTCTATATATTGAATGATCTTTGTATATTTGATGTTTGTCTTTCTGTATGGTCTTAATAACAGCATCCATTTTAATTCAAAAATAATTTCTTTATAGAATAAAACACACTGTGTTATTTGAATGTTTGAGTAGGAGACATAGACTCGGGGGAGAGAATTCAGTACATACTACTCAAATCACCGAAAAAGTATTGCATCAGAAGTTTTATTTATAATACATTTTAAGTTAATTTATGCGATATAGCAGAGTGGCGCAGTGGAAGCGTGCTGGGCCCATAACCCAGAGGTCCGAGGATCGAAACCTCGCTCTGCTAAATTTTTATTCCTTTCATGGACCCATATATTACGAAAATAATAAAATGTTTAAATAATGTGATTAATCTTCAAATAAGAATGATGTGATCTCTAATCTCACTTTGTCGTCTGTTTCATTTTCGCTGTTTGGTAAATACATTACTTTGACAAATTTTAAAGTGGGTACAGATTATGTAACAAAACTAACGGAGACCTACTTTAATGTACATTTACAACAACTTATGGATTCATTGCTTGATCCACAAACGAACTTTCACTGAAACAATGAAACTTGATCAGGTGTAATATTAGACAGATCTAATATCCATCTAATAATTACATGTAGTTATATTCCAGTAACTGCATGCAATGTCCACTTCCACAAACATCGTTAAATCTTATACCTGTAGATTAATCGTCTCCACCAAGAAATACCTCCACTTTGATTATCAGTTCTACAAATTTGTGCAGCCTCACTACACAGAGGTCCGAGGGTCAACCGCCATTATGCTCTTAAATGTACATGCACGACTATTTTATCATTTTATGGCATTGGGAAAGTAGCCAAATAGTCACCTGACTAAAGTTTTGTTCAAAGTAAATGCGAAATGGTACTTTTATATACAATGTGATATCTTACAGACTTACACTGACCTGGGCGAAGGAAAGGCTCTTAATATCCTTATGATTCTATATATTGAATGATCCTTGTACATTTGATGTTTGCCTTTTGTATGGTCTTAATAACAACACCCATTTTAATTAAAAGATAATTTCTTTATAGAATAAAACACACTGTGTTATTTGAATGTTTGAGTAGGAGACATAGACTCGGGGGAGAGAATTCAGTACATACTACTCAAATCACCGAAAAAGTATTGCATCAGAAGTTTTATTTATAATACATTTTAAGTTAATTTATGCGATATAGCAGAGTGGCGCAGTGGAAGCGTGCTGGGCCCATAACCCAGAGGTCCGAGGATCGAAACCTCGCTCTGCTAAATTTTTATTCCTTTCATGGACCCATATATTACGAAAATAATAAAATGTTTAAATAATGTGATTAATCTTCAAATAAGAATGATGTGATCTCTAATCTCACTTTGTCGTCTGTTTCATTTTCGCTGTTTGGTAAATACATTACTTTGACAAATTTTAAAGTGGGTACAGATTATGTAACAAAACTAACGGAGACCTACTTTAATGTACATTTACAACAACTTATGGATTCATTGCTTGATCCACAAACGAACTTTCACTGAAACAATGAAACTTGATCAGGTGTAATATTAGACAGATCTAATATCCATCTAATAATTACATGTAGTTATATTCCAGTAACTGCATGCAATGTCCACTTCCACAAACATCGTTAAATCTTATACCTGTAGATTAATCGTCTCCACCAAGAAATACCTCCACTTTGATTATCAGTTCTACAAATTTGTGCAGCCTCACTACACAGAGGTCCGAGGGTCAACCGCCATTATGCTCTTAAATGTACATGCACGACTATTTTATCATTTTATGGCATTGGGAAAGTAGCCAAATAGTCACCTGACTAAAGTTTTGTTCAAAGTAAATGCGAAATGGTACTTTTATATACAATGTGATATCTTACAGACTTACACTGACCTGGGCGAAGGAAAGGCTCTTAATATCCTTATGATTCTATATATTGAATGATCCTTGTACATTTGATGTTTGCCTTTTGTATGGTCTTAATAACAACACCCATTTTAATTAAAAGATAATTTCTTTATAGAATAAAACACACTGTGTTATTTGAATGTTTGAGTAGGAGACATAGACTCGGGGGAGAGAATTCAGTACATACTACTCAAATCACCGAAAAAGTATTGCATCAGAAGTTTTATTTATAATACATTTTAAGTTAATTTATGCGATATAGCAGAGTGGCGCAGTGGAAGCGTGCTGGGCCCATAACCCAGAGGTCCGAGGATCGAAACCTCGCTCTGCTAAATTTTTATTCCTTTCATGGACCCATATATTACGAAAATAATAAAATGTTTAAATAATGTGATTAATCTTCAAATAAGAATGATGTGATCTCTAATCTCACTTTGTCGTCTGTTTCATTTTCGCTGTTTGGTAAATACATTACTTTGACAAATTTTAAAGTGGGTACAGATTATGTAACAAAACTAACGGAGACCTAATTTAATGTACATTTACAACAACTTATGGATTCATTGCTTGATCCACAAACGAACTTTCACTGAAACAATGAAACTTGATCAGGTGTAATATTAGACAGATCTAATATCCATCTAATAATTACATGTAGTTATATTCCAGTAACTGCATGCAATGTCCACTTCCACAAACATCGTTAAATCTTATACCTGTAGATTAATCGTCTCCACCAAGAAATACCTCCACTTTGATTATCAGTTCTACAAATTTGTGCAGCCTCACTACACAGAGGTCCGAGGGTCAACCGCCATTATGCTCTTAAATGTACATGCACGACTATTTTATCATTTTATGGCATTGGGAAAGTAGCCAAATAGTCACCTGACTAAAGTTTTGTTCAAAGTAAATGCGAAATGGTACTTTTATATACAATGTGATATCTTACAGACTTACACTGACCTGGGCGAAGGAAAGGCTCTTAATATCCTTATGATTCTATATATTGAATGATCCTTGTACATTTGATGTTTGCCTTTTGTATGGTCTTAATAACAACACCCATTTTAATTAAAAGATAATTTCTTTATAGAATAAAACACACTGTGTTATTTGAATGTTTGAGTAGGAGACATAGACTCGGGGGAGAGAATTCAGTACATACTACTCAAATCACCGAAAAAGTATTGCATCAGAAGTTTTATTTATAATACATTTTAAGTTAATTTATGCGATATAGCAGAGTGGCGCAGTGGAAGCGTGCTGGGCCCATAACCCAGAGGTCCGAGGATCGAAACCTCGCTCTGCTAAATTTTTATTCCTTTCATGGACCCATATATTACGAAAATAATAAAATGTTTAAATAATGTGATTAATCTTCAAATAAGAATGATGTGATCTCTAATCTCACTTTGTCGTCTGTTTCATTTTCGCTGTTTGGTAAATACATTACTTTGACAAATTTTAAAGTGGGTACAGATTATGTAACAAAACTAACGGAGACCTACTTTAATGTACATTTACAACAACTTATGGATTCATTGCTTGATCCACAAACGAACTTTCACTGAAACAATGAAACTTGATCAGGTGTAATATTAGACAGATCTAATATCCATCTAATAATTACATGTAGTTATATTCCAGTAACTGCATGCAATGTCCACTTCCACAAACATCGTTAAATCTTATACCTGTAGATTAATCGTCTCCACCAAGAAATACCTCCACTTTGATTATCAGTTCTACAAATTTGTGCAGCCTCACTACACAGAGGTCCGAGGGTCAACCGCCATTATGCTCTTAAATGTACATGCACGACTATTTTATCATTTTATGGCATTGGGAAAGTAGCCAAATAGTCACCTGACTAAAGTTTTGTTCAAAGTAAATGCGAAATGGTACTTTTATATACAATGTGATATCTTACAGACTTACACTGACCTGGGCGAAGGAAAGGCTCTTAATATCCTTATGATTCTATATATTGAATGATCCTTGTACATTTGATGTTTGCCTTTTGTATGGTCTTAATAACAACACCCATTTTAATTAAAAGATAATTTCTTTATAGAATAAAACACACTGTGTTATTTGAATGTTTGAGTAGGAGACATAGACTCGGGGGAGAGAATTCAGTACATACTACTCAAATCACCGAAAAAGTATTGCATCAGAAGTTTTATTTATAATACATTTTAAGTTAATTTATGCGATATAGCAGAGTGGCGCAGTGGAAGCGTGCTGGGCCCATAACCCAGAGGTCCGAGGATCGAAACCTCGCTCTGCTAAATTTTTATTCCTTTCATGGACCCATATATTACGAAAATAATAAAATGTTTAAATAATGTGATTAATCTTCAAATAAGAATGATGTGATCTCTAATCTCACTTTGTCGTCTGTTTCATTTTCGCTGTTTGGTAAATACATTACTTTGACAAATTTTAAAGTGGGTACAGATTATGTAACAAAACTAACGGAGACCTACTTTAATGTACATTTACAACAACTTATGGATTCATTGCTTGATCCACAAACGAACTTTCACTGAAACAATGAAACTTGATCAGGTGTAATATTAGACAGATCTAATATCCATCTAATAATTACATGTAGTTATATTCCAGTAACTGCATGCAATGTCCACTTCCACAAACATCGTTAAATCTTATACCTGTAGATTAATCGTCTCCACCAAGAAATACCTCCACTTTGATTATCAGTTCTACAAATTTGTGCAGCCTCACTACACAGAGGTCCGAGGGTCAACCGCCATTATGCTCTTAAATGTACATGCACGACTATTTTATCATTTTATGGCATTGGGAAAGTAGCCAAATAGTCACCTGACTAAAGTTTTGTTCAAAGTAAATGCGAAATGGTACTTTTATATACAATGTGATATCTTACAGACTTACACTGACCTGGGCGAAGGAAAGGCTCTTAATATCCTTATGATTCTATATATTGAATGATCCTTGTACATTTGATGTTTGCCTTTTGTATGGTCTTAATAACAACACCCATTTTAATTAAAAGATAATTTCTTTATAGAATAAAACACACTGTGTTATTTGAATGTTTGAGTAGGAGACATAGACTCGGGGGAGAGAATTCAGTACATACTACTCAAATCACCGAAAAGTATTGCATCAGAAATTTTATTTATAATACATTTTAAGTTAATTTATGCGATATAGCAGAGTGGCGCAGTGGAAGCGTGCTGGGCCCATAACCCAGAGGTCCGAGGATCGAAACCTCGCTCTGCTAAATTTTTATTCCTTTCATGGACCCATATATTACGAAAATAATAAAATGTTTAAATATGTGATTAGTCTTCAAATAAGAATGATGTGATCTCTAATCTCACTTTGTCGTCTGTTTCATTTTCGCTGTTTGGTAAATACATTAATATTACTTTGACAAATTTTAAAGTGGGTACAGATTATGTAACAAAACTAACGGAGACCTAATTTAATGTACATTTACAACAACTTATGGATTCATTGCTTGATCCACAAACGAACTTTCACTGAAACAATGAAACTTGATCAGGTGTAATATTAGACAGATCTAATATCCATCTAATAATTACATGTAGTTATATTCCAGTAACTGCATGCAATGTCCACTTCCACAAACATCGTTAAATCTTATACCTGTAGATTAATCGTCTCCACCAAGAAATACCACCACTTTGATTATCAGTTCTACAAATTTGTGCAGCCTCACTACACAGAGGTCCGAGGGCCGAACCGCCATTATGCTCTTAAATATACATGCACGACTATTTTATCATTTTATGGCATTGGGAAAGTAATCAAATAGTCACCTGACTAAAGTTTTGTTCAAAGGAAATGCGAAATGGTACTTTTATACAATGTGTTATCTTACAGACTTATACTGACCTGGGCGAAGGAAAGACTCTTACATCCTTATGATTCTATATATTGAATGATCTTTGTACATTTGATGTTTGTCTTTCTGTATGGTCTTAATAACAGCATCCATTCTAATTAAAAAATAATTTCTTTATAGAATAAAACACACTGTGTTATTTGAATGTTTGAGTAGGAAACATAGACTCAGGGGAGATAATTTAGTACATACTACTCAAATCACCAGTAAGTAATTTATCACCGAAAAAAAAGTATTGCATCAGAAATTTTATTTATAATACATTTCAATTTAATGTCTGTTATATAGCAGAGTGGCGCAGTGGAAGCGTGCTGGGCCCATAACCCAGAGGTCCGAGGATCGAAACCTCGCTCTGCTAAGTTTTTATTTCTTTCATAAACCCGTATAATTATATTACAAAATTATTAAAATGTAGAGATTGGTTTTGTGGGCCATTACATACGAAATTAAAATGTAATGACTGGTCTTCATCTATAAGAACAGTATAATCTCTGACCTCACATACCCATCTGTTTCTTTTCGCTGTTTAATAAATTCATTATTTTAACAAATTTTAGATGTAAACTTACGAGTATTTTGTCATCTATAGTAATGGTATTGGGCAAGTATTCAAATAAATACCTGACTAAAAACTATTTTTCACGAAACAAATGTAAATGATGGTCTTTTACGTGTACTATCTCAGATTGATCTGGGCGAAGGAAAGACTCATATCTAATATATATTGAATGATCTTTGTACATTTGATGTTTGTCTTTATGTATGGTCATAATAACAGCATCCATTTTAATTAAAAAATAATTTCTTTATAGAATAAAACACAATATGTTATTTGAATGTTTGAGTAGAAGACAAAGACTCAGGGAAAATAATCAGTCAGTACATACTACTCAAATTCATCGAAAAAGTATTGCATCAGAAATTTTATTTATAATACATTTTAATTTCAAGACAGACATATAGCAGAGTGGCGCAGTGGAAGCGTGCTGGGCCCATAACCCAGAGGTCCGAGGATCGAAACCTCGCTCTGCTAATTTTTTATTTCTTTCATAAACCCATAGAGTAATATTACGAAAATTATAAAACGTTTAAATAATGAGATTAGTCTTCAAATAAGAATGATTATAAATATAAATATATAAATTACTTTGACGAATTTAAAGTGGGAAAATAGTATGTAACAAAAGTAACGGAGACCTAATTTAATGTACATTTACAACAACTTAGGATTCATTGTTTGATCCACAAACGAACTATTACTGAAACAATGAAACTTGATCAGGTGTAATATTAGACAGATCTAATATCCATCTAATAACTATATATACATACATGTAGTTATATTCCAGTAACTGCATGCAATGTCCACTTCCACAAACATCGTTAAATCTTATACCTGTAGATAAATCGTCTCCACAAAAAGATACCACCACTTTGTTTATCAGTTCTACAAATTTGTGCAGCCTCACTACACAGAGGTCCGAGGGTCGAACCGCCATTATGCTCTTAAATGTACATGGTCGAGTATTTTGTCATTTTATGGTATTGGGAAAGTAATCAAATAGTCATGTGACTAAAGTTTTGTTCGAAGCAAATGCGAAATGGTACTTTTATACAATGTGTTATCTTAGACTGACCTGGGCGAAGGAAAGACTCTTAACATCCTTATGTTTTATATATTGAATGATCTTTGTACATTTGATGTTTGTCTTTCTGTATGGTCTTAATAAAGCATCCATCTTAATTAAAAAAACAATTTCTTTATAGAATAAAACACATCGCGTTATTTGAATGTTTGAGTAGGAGACATAGACTCAGGGGAGATAATTCAGTACTTACTACTCAAATCACCAGTAAGTAATTGATCACCGAAAATGTATTACATCAGAAATTTTATTTATAATACATTTTAATTTAGCGTCTGTTATATAGCAGAGTGGCGCAGTGGAAGCGTGCTGGGCCCATAACCCAGAGGTCCGAGGATCGAAACCTCGCTCTGCTAAGTTTTTATTTCTTTCATAAACCCGTATAATTATATTACAAAATTATTAAAATGTAGAGATTGGTGTTGTGGGCCATTACATACGAAATTAAAATGCAATGACTGGTCTTCATCTATAAGAACAGTATAATCTCTGACCTCACATACCCATTTGTTTCTTTTCGCTGTTTAATAAATTCATTATTTTGACAAATTTTAGATGTAAACGTACGAGTATTTTGTCGTCTATAGTAATGGTATTGGACAAGTATTCAAATAAATACCTGACTAAAAACTATTTTTCACGAAACAAATGTAAATGATGGTATTTTACGTGTACTATCTCAGATTGATCTGGGCGAAGGAAAGACTCATATCTAATATATACTGAATGATCTTTGTACATTTGATGTTTGTCTTTATGTATGGTCTTAATAACAGCACCCATTTTAATTAAAAAATAATTTCTTTATAGAATAAAACACAATATGTTATTTGAATGTTTGAGTAGAAGACAAAGACTCAGGGAAAATAATCAGTCAGTACATACTACTCAAATTCATCGAAAAAGTATTGCATCAGAAATTTTATTTATAATACATTTTAAATTCACGACAGACATATAGCAGAGTGGCGCAGTGGAAGCGTGCTGGGCCCATAACCCAGAGGTCCGAGGATCGAAACCTCGCTCTGCTAATTTTTTATGTCTTTCCTGGACCCATAGAGTAATATTACGAAAATTATAAAACGTTTAAATAATGTGATTAGTCTTCAAATAAGAATGATTATAAATATAAATATATAAATTACTTTGACGAATTTAAAGTGGGAAAATAGTATGTAACAAAAGTAACGGAGACCTAATTTAATGTACATTTACAACAACTTATGGATTCATTGTTTGATCCACAAACGAACTATTACTGAAACAATGAAACTTGATCAGGTGTAATATTAGACAGATCTAATATCCATCTAATAACTATATATACATACATGTAGTTATATTCCAGTAACTGCATGCAATGTCCACTTCCACAAACATCGTTAAATCTTATACCTGTAGATAAATCGTCTCCACAAAAAGATACCACCACTTTGTTTATCAGTTCTACAAATTTGTGCAGCCTCACTACACAGAGGTCCGAGGGTCGAATCACCATTATGCTCTTAAATGTACATGCACGACTATTTTGTCATTTTATGGTATTGGGAAAGTAATCAAATAGTCATGTGACTAAAGTTTTGTTCAAAGCAAATGCGAAATTTTAGATGTAAACTTACGAGTATTTTGTCATCTTTAGTAATGGTATTGGGCAAGTATTCAAATAAATACCTGACTAAAAACTATTTTTCACGAAACGCATGTAAATGATAGTATTTTACGTGTACTATCTCAGATTGATCTGGGCGAAGGAAAGACTCATATCTAATATATACTGAATGATCTTTGTACATTTGATGTTTGTCTTTATGTATGGTCTTAATAACAGCATCCATCTTAATTAAAAAATAATTTCTTTATAGAATAAAACACAATATGTTATTTGAATGGTTGAGTACTGAGGAGACAAAGACACAGGGGAGATAATTCAGTACTTACAACTCAAATCATCGAGTCATCGAGAAAGTATTACATCAGAAATGTTATTTATAATACATTTTAATTTAACGTCTGTTATATAGCAGAGTGGCGCAGTGGAAGCGTGCTGGGCCCATAACCCAGAGGTCCGAGGATCGAAACCTCGCTCTGCTAAGTTTTTATTCCTTTCATGGACCCATATATTACGAAAATAATAAAATGTTTAAATAATGTGATTAATCTTCAAATAAGAATGATGTGATCTCTAATCTTACTTTTCGTCTGTTTCATTTTTGCTGTTTAGTAAATAAATTACTTTGACAAATTTAAAGTGGGAAAAGATTATGTAACAAAACTAACGGAAACTTAATTTAATGTATATTTACAACAAATTATGGATTCATTGCTTGATCCACAAACAGACAATCACCGAAACATTGAAATCTATTCAGATGTAATATAAGGCAGATTTAATATCCAGTAACTGCAAGTCCACTTCCACAGACATCGTTAAATGTCATACTAAAAACATACAACTCTATTGACTACGCAATATAGAATCACAATATATTTGACAGTTCTACAAATTAGTAATGAATGATATTTGCACGTTTTATGTTTGTTCTAAAAACAAAACAAAGCTCTGAAGGTTCTGCTGTTGTTCGGAACTACAAAGTAGTCAATAGTTGAATTTCTTTGTAGGGCGAGTATTTGACTGAGTTTCCTTGAAATGTGCGTACTGATAGTGAATATTGTAGTATTCCGAGGTAGTGGATTGTTTAGAATGTTTACGACTGTTTTGCATTGCGCGTGTACGATTTTGCATAGCCATCTGATTTTGACTGCACGTAATATTTGAATTTGCATTTATGCCATTGAATTGAAAATTTGGAAGTATTTTCGTAAGCGGAAGGTTAATTGAAGCTCTTCGGTATGCAGGAAAAAAATCCCGACTGACTGTTGAGAAATGGTCTTAACTTAAAAACATTTAAATAAAAAAAACTTTATGTAGAATTATTAAACACATAGTTTGAGATGGAGAACACTATTTAGAATTGATGATTCTAAAATATAGTCTCAGGGCCAGTCAGGGGAGGTAATTCAGTATATACTACTCAAATCATCAGTAAGATTTGTCTACTTGACCACCGAAAAAGTATTGCATCAGAAATTTTATTTAAAATACATTTTAATTTCAAGAGAGCTATATAGCAGAGTGGCGCAGTGGAAGCGTGCTGGGCCCATAACCCAGAGGTCCGAGGATCGAAACCTCGCTCTGCTAAAGTTTTCATCCAGTTTTAGGAAAACAATTTGAATAATAATGTATATAAAAAGGAGTAAATACTTTAATATACAAACAAATTATTATATCAGTGCATATTTTATTTATCATACTAGAAGCATACGTACATGACGTAGATATTTAACTTTTTCAACAAATTGTTTAAATTTCTTGAATTTTTACTCATTAATTATTTATCACAAAACACTAAGCAATATATCCATCCATTTTCATTTCGTTTTCTCGCCTGATTGAATATTAGAATTTGTAAACGTAGAATTTGAATTTGCAATAAATATGCTATCGAAACTTCTGTGATTAATATATTTCTGTATATTACGTATGCCCGCGTGTTCCCGTGTTTTATTGAGATTGTAAACAGAGTTTCAAAATGAGGTAAGTTTGAACAAGACGTGATATTGTCACATAACGGGGTAAAAATCAAAGTCAGTGATGAAGTTGCACAATTTTTAATGAATATTAAGATATCAAGTTTTATGTACTTTTTATATAAACGACCGATGAATTTATTTCATACCGCAAATAAAATAGTTCATATTGTAAATAATATCCTGTGTTTGCAGTGCGATAATTAACCTGTTTAACATCGACACTTTGTGAATTAAAAACAAATTAAATATTTGAATGTATACATTCATGTAGTTACAATGATATTAATAATACTAGGAGTTAAAATTTGAAAGATTTTTGCTGAATAACGATTGCAATGTTTTACTCCGACATAAATTACTTAGTAGTATGTTCACGTAAATGTATGATTATTTTATACTAATAGACGACTCACGTGTTCATGAAATGTTAATTGGTCTCGTAAAAGGATTGAATCAATATTTTGGTATTCTCGCCGACCTTTAATTGGCTCATTCAATGATGAAAAACTCAATTTGATTTCCCTTGTGTAAGTTCTTCAGAAATAGACAAAATCAAGCCGTTGAACCTTTTGGGATTTTATCCCCGGGTCTGTGATACATACATTGGTATCTTAAAATCAAATGTACAAAGAGCAATTGATAGGCCAACATTATTATTGTCACCGCATAGGAAATTAACAGACATTCATAACTATACACCTGTTCATTGATTAGTTAAAGTTCACTACATATTACAATTTTATGAATGATAAATATGAGTAATACAGTAGACTTTTACTATTGAATATTATCTACTAATATAGCAAAATTATAAGGAGGTAAACTACTTCCCATTCATGAACAAAGACACTTAAAACATTCCAACAATCTTACTGTAAATGATCAACAAAGATCTTCACGATACCAGGTCAATTAACATAAGGTATACATTGCTGACTGAATATTTTTCAAAATCACGTCTGTAACACTATATGGATATTGTACTTGAATGTTTCACCGTGTCAGTATGTACCATTTTTTGTGGTTTGGCTGTCACTGTCAAGGAGGTTGAAGTATTTACAAAAATTGTCCCCAACACCCAGGGAGGATTTGTCTGAACCTACTGACCCGAGTAGGAACAATGTACAATTGTCTCAGTACTGTCTATCCAGTGTGGAATTCTGATACATTGATTCAAGAAAGTATGACTTCAAACAAGAGATACGTAATACAAACATCAGTATATAGGGATATGAAAACCAGAGAAATCATTCAGTAGAATGGTAGACATCATTGGGATGCCAATACTACGCACGCAAAGAACCCGACAGTCACCACATTGTTAATGTAAAGAAGTTGCGTTTAAAATGATACGTGATCACAGCAAATATCTAAACATATATGACATCTGGATACAATGTTACTATGATTTGGACATCAATGGATGGATGAAAGATTTTAGTCTGTTGTCCAAAAACTCTGTGTGGCCATCACTTCGTACTGGTAACACATGTGAACCATTTGCTATACATATATATCTTATATCACAAAAGCGACATAGTACCGAAAAAAGCACACACAGAGTGCATGCACCAAAAAGACAGTCTGGAAATAGTCTACTAGTGAGTTAATCATGATACTAAAATTACTAATTGATTCCAAGAACGTGTAAAGACAACAATACTTCATATTGGTCTTGAATATGTAAGTGAATAGGTTAAAAGAAATATTGTAAGTTTTCCGAGTGACTCTTAGGACTTAGAACTTAACGTTACAAAATGTTGCCATAATGGGCCATGATGTGTGCGTCTCCAGTTGATTCTAAAATCATGTTGATAACGATAATGCAATTTATTTGGACATCAACTATAGCTTTCCTTTTGCTATTCGCTCATGAGTCAATTGTTGTCATGTCATTAAAAGAACCATTGTCCAATTTGATATACAAAATGTACATTCAAACCTGTGGTCAAAAATCAGCCTTGGGAATGACAAAACATTACCTTTATTTACAGATGACTTTTATTCGGAGGACATTTTGTTATAAATAATCAATGGCGTTTTTTTAAAGAATGGTCTTTATTCACAGTTTGGCCTTTATTCGGAGGTGGGTGCGTACATAGTATATATATAGTTAGCCATTAAAATGAACTATTAACACACTTTATGAAGTTGCATTTTTATAAATACATTGTATGTTTCAACAAATTACACTTTGAAGAGGTCTTGACCGCGAATCAGACACCTGTATATTTGAAAATAATTTAATCAAGCGTGCTTGTAGTGACATCCACATAGATAGCACAAATATGTGACCTTTTAACCCTGGGCTTGTCCGCTGTGAAATACAGATACGATTGTATGTTTATATAGGTTTAATCCTTTCTAAAGATAATCTTCCAATTTGTCCGTAAATAGTTTGTCTATACGCATATTTATGTATACATACAGTGTCTCCTTTTAAGACTTGTCTGTGGTTTAGGCGTCATTTTGTAATAATATAACTCATGCATAATCTAGATTTTAATTCAAAGATTTTCTTAGTACATATATACGACTGAATTACATATTTGTTTGAGCTTCTCTGAATGACGATCATTTGGCTGGACGACCACATATTTCAAATCGGACGTCGTGTGAAATATGCGAAACTTGCAATCACATAAGATATTTGATTTGGCTAAAGTACGGACATCCTTGCCGCGTGGCACAAACAATGGATATATAGTTTACCGTCTGTCATGGATTGTTTACATTTTGTATACATTGTGATACATGATTCTGACAGCTGACACACTGTTGATCACACTTAAGAATGGACCATACCCAAGTCCCTGTTATAAACGATACGCAGATGCCAAACAAAACAAAACAAAGAGACCTTATAGGGCATTACAGTGGAGAAACCACTTGTTGTCTACTGAGATTAAAAAATGCACTAAGTTCTTTGTATTACTACTATTTCATTGTACGACTGTGTCTCGTCCTTTGTATTGTATGTACATAAATCTGTAACAACAAATCTTTGGAATTCGGCAACCTTTGGACCGTAAACAAAATACTTTTAACCACGCAATGGTTACCGTTAAATTTCACTAACGCCCTCATTTTGTTTAATCAAACAAATATAAAATATAAGTTCAGTATCGTTCAGACTCTCCTGTCTGGTCCATAGTCAGCCATTTCTCTAACCTCACCATGACGTGAGTGAAATATGAGACTCGGAGTACTAGAAAGCACGCGATCACTTTCGCAAACAACGTTACTGTGCTCAATTCACCCCTAAGTTTGCCAAATATAATCTTATCCTCAAATACTATACCAATAGAGAAGATTTTTAAGATAATTGTGACATTGGTATGATAACTATGTACGCAATTTGTCAGAAATCGTAGCACGCAGCCTACTGTGTTCTCGTATGTTCATGTGACATAATTATCGAGATCAAGTAATAGACTGACTGACTGGCTGACTGGCTGGCTTGCTGGCTGACTGACTGGCCGACCGACTGATTGATTGAACGCAACCATGATAGCTCATCATGAAGAAACCAAGTTTACTCAAAGACAGTTCAAGCACCCGCACCGTCATCTGGAATATTCGCGTGTATTTTAGTTCAAGAAAGTCCAAAGTAACCATGGTCAAATAAAATCGACGTGTTTCGATATATGAAAACAATTGGTCACACTCGTTTTATAATACATGCACGTGTAGTTATAGTCTTTGTACGACGGAACGAACAATGAATTTACCGAAACAACATTTACTTAATATGTTCATATTCGAACTTCAGAAATTCGTCAGCTAATTTGTGACGATCGTGTCATTTATATGAAACATTAAAGTCAGGTCCAGGAATTAATTGGATTTAGGTCGAGAATTGCACCCCACCCAATTTGTAGCTGCAATTACATTAGCATACCAGATGACTACATCTTGTAACAAAGGGATGTACCCATATTAGGTAAATCAACGTACTGAAAGTACTCATGGAAACTGTACTTACACAGACTTGGTGCAACATGGTGCAAGTTCTAGTTTAACAATCAGTGTATGGCGGATGTAGAATACGTAGTAAAGCCGTCGCTCGCTCGGCGCGCATTAATTTTGATGCGGACCGAGCGAGTGACGGCTATAGAAAGCTCAACTATTGTTCGGTTTCCTAATATGGTCTATAGGTTCTTGTAGGTCAGTATCAATTCATTATAAGGTCAGATAATGTTACGCGGTGGCATTCTGACATTAATATTTTAACGTATTGTACATGGATCGTCTTTGTTGTGTTGATATCAGTTAAAAACTCAGCAATGTCCAAGATTTGAGCACTTGTTGACCTTGGACAAATACCTGAGTACCACCAGCGTTGCTGATTGTTTACATATAAGGTACTAACTAAATGATAAGACAAGGTTCAACCAGCCACTATTGTAAACATTAAGAATAGTTGAGTCCAGATAGTTTGACATATTAATACGTTCAGCAAATATTCCAGCAAAAATCGCACTGACCTCAATATTAATATCAATCAGTTCATGTATGTGATAAACGAAGTGAGTGCTACTTCGCTCAATGGCTTTGACTTATAATAAATAAATATTTCAAGAATGTTGGTCAATGTCACTATTTCGCTAATGTCTCTTCTAACCTATACGACAAAGGTCATGTTCTAAATAAAGTCAACACCGGGCACTGTGATAAAAGATTCAAGATTCTTTATTTGTAACGTAAACATATATACATGTTTCTGGTTACATGATCCAATGAATTATATATATGCAAATAACAATAGCAAAACATTTATAAGTTAAACAAGTATATATACAATTTACATGTGATGCAATTCAAACAATGGTTTCATGTCCACTTTTCATTCTTATCATCGGAGGACATCAAAATTGCTGGTGTTAATTTGTACAAGTATTCCCATTATATCAGTACATGTATTAAACACATTTGTTAAAAGCTTGGCACAGAAGTTTTGAAATTGTAAATCATATTTCATACTCTGACGTCGTAGCTGTTAAGAAACGAAAGAAAGGCTTTCGTGATATTGTTTCTACCTGCCTTTTGTCCGTACCCGGCATTACATCAATGCTATATATAGACGATATGGCGACACTTTTACAAAGAGGTCCAAACTAGTGTTTCACGCGTTTGGGGTTAATTCAATACTATCAAAAATACAAATACTTTAGAGAAAAGCTTCATTTTGAACAATTTCATCTCATTTGAAGTACTTGTTTTTCCGTCGAGTTTCCAAAACGTCTTTTACATATTTCAACTATATAATAATTTTTTTATGAGACCACCATAATTATGTTTAAGACAATGGTTCTACGGTTCTTTAAGTTGATCATGACATCTTCGTGCTACAATACGTATCTTTATACGTAATTAAAGTCTAACCAGTGCTTTTTGGAAACTGGACGATATAGTCGGCACTCGCTCAGGGCGGGGGGCATGAATTTTGGTGCGGACCAAAGTACTACGTTTTTCTACAACAGCCATGCAAATGTTAAACTGGTTCCCGTTCCATGTTGCATTCACAGGTAACTGTATCATGAATAGATTATAAAAATATGAAAAAAAAATTAATTTATTACTATATTAAGTTAATATAGTAATAATTTTTTTTTTTTTTTTTTTTTTTTTCATATTTTTATAATCTATTCATGATACAGTTACCTGTGGTTGCATTGCTAGTCTATGTTAATTCAGTTTCCATGAGTACTTCAGTACTTTGATTATAAATGGAAATTGGTTTTGTTCTTAGTTTCTAAGCTATATGAGGAAGAAGTAGTCGAAGCTCGCCAAAGAAGAAAAATAAATGTAGAATAACTCAGGTCGATGGCAAGGTGTTTATTTCTGTTCATTGATAGTTGCATTACTTTCTTTTTTACTCTCGGGTGGTATTTATAAAGTATTGGTTTATCTTGAGAAAAGAACGTAAGATTGATGGTTCAAGAGCGTATATACAACACATTCCTCCATTTTATTACGAAAGTTTAGCTCATTTCCTGACGAGAAGGAACAGGGTGTAAAAAGACTAGGTGGAGTATAAACTTGACATTAAGTCTTGATGGAACCCGGTGAGTTACTATAGAAAAGTTCAACTTCACGACAACTTGCCCGCACATAAGAGTGTGAATTGTTATTGTAGTTCTTATTTACAATTGATTGAACAACGTAAATGACACATCTTTCACTATTAATACGTTGATTTTCACGTTAGTTTTAATGATGGTAAGGCGTTTGACATCTTAATACAATTTCGTAAGTTTGCATAGCTTTAATTCCCTCCATGTGTCTGTTAAAGACATAGAATTAACTCTGAGGAGCACCAGGGAGTGTTGAAGACTGATCAATGTCTCTTGGTGTATACAGCGTATGATAGAAACATTGTCGAACACCACGTGTCCCTGGACTGGATCAATGGTTGGCACAGTTAAGTTTAAGTTGTCTATAATTACGTGATAATTCCCGCATACTTAGTTGACATCGATTCTAGGAGCCATGGGAAGCACTGTGTGGAGAGGAAATCGATCATTGGCGTTTGGTTTATCTTATTTTCTAATAGATAACAGTCGAGGCATCGAACACGATTTGGTCTGAAGTTCTGATGCTGCCACATGGCTAGGGTTGAAGTGAAAAGAATATATCCCATAAAACAGGGCAATCAGTACTGGTCTTGTGGATAATGAACTTTACCCCCAGATCTAAATAGTCATAAAAAATTTAGTCGGATCTCTAAACAAACCCTAGATATATTTAATATGAGTTTAATCTGAAGTTCCGTAATAGTGCTAGGCGTGTACTCATTTTGATGTCTAGAGTTTTTTCATAAACATGTTTTTATCCTATCTATAGCCAACACCTTCTGAGGACACATTTCTGGCACTGCTTAACTTCTTACATCAGTATATACCCACAACCAAAGACTATGTATAGTATAAGTCTTTGCTATAACCATGGCGGTGCTCTGAAACTCACATTTAAATAATAATAATAATGTTGGTTTTTACTTGAACTACGTTAAAACACTTCTTTTTCTACTGTTGTAGTTACAATATAAAAATAATGATATTATTTACGGAAGAAGCAGTGGGGGGGGTGCATTGAACAATCTTTTAGTATTCTATATTTGGCGTTCCTAAGGTAACAAATTAACGCCAACAATTAACACCAACTTCAGAAATATCAAAACAAATTATCACTTATGTCCACAATATAAATGATAAAACGCGACAGTTTTAGTGTCTTTTCTTTCTTACTTGTACATTGCGAGAAAGGTTTTTAATTTTTTTATCTACCTGTACATCGTAGTTGAAGCGTTAAACCATTTTTCAGCGGTATTTTTGCCGAGGGCAGTAGAAAACGGGTCGTCGGTAATGAAATATTTATCGGTACAATCAGTGTGATATACAACAGGCAGTACGATGTTCCGATAGTCGTGGTCGTACAATAGATTGTGTTTGATTGTCATCGCTGTTTTTACTCGGCTTCTAATGTCTACCCGCGATTAACTTTTCAAATTTCATTTTCTTTTCTGTTTTACAGATTACAAAACAATACTGAGTGTTAAACACGGAAACAAAAGCTTGGATTCAAACGGAATAAGAACGGAATACTACTGTAGTCTGTAGTGCATGTGATTTTGTTGCACGACACACTTGTGCACGCATTTTCTGGTGAAATAAATCCCGCATGTTTGGATTATTGTCGCCGCCATTATTAGATGCTTAAGGTACGTTTACTAAACTTATATCTTATTTCTTTTTGAAATTTCAGTAACGTAAAAAACTGTATAATTGTCACGAGTATTAAATAGTTTCGCGGTTTATTTAGCATAACTTAAAGAGTTTAGTTTTGATTAATTACAAGGACTGAACACGAATTTCTAAGGATATATGAGCTAGTTAGATTTATAAACGTATTAAATTATAACATCAAACAAATCAACAGTGAAACATACGCCGAGTAAGCAAGTTAAACACCTTGCATGTCTTTTATATGGAGATGCAAATGGAAGTAGAAATGTTTTACCAACATGCAAAAAAATGATACAAACTCCATGGAGTATTGCATTTCTACATAAAATGAATTTCTTCCGTTCTCCTTAAGTATCATTTTCATAAGACTACATTAAAACGTGTTCATGTATGTTTACAAAAATATGACATATTTGCGATGTCAGGAACAGGTAATTAACATATGTCAGAAAACTGGCCGAGTATGAATTACTATATATCGTAGAGGACAAATGGTAGGACTGGAGTATATACATCATACATACAACATCAATTCGTGTTATAATTACATGCCACAACTGTTTCACTTGGTATTTTTTATGTTTGTCAAGAAAAAAACGATGAGTGGAGAATTTATACACGGACAATTTATCCCCAAACAATCGTTTTATACAAAATTTGGTGGAAACTACACATTCATTAGATAATCATTTTGATCCATTCAGTTCTTACTGTTTTAAAGTGTTTCTTATCAACTCATTCAAAGGAGTGTTAAGGACAGAGTGTCAACTTGATTGGATGTGATTGAGTTTGATGTGTTATAAACATGGCTATATATACGTTTTTGTATATCTTAAAAATGATTACCAATGATCTGTCTTCGTCGATCAAAAAGTGTAATCGACGCGTCAAGCCGGTCCGTGAAAGTCTAAAACTGATCATCTCAGTAAACAGGTGACCCCTCTTGTCTGAAATTCTTGGGTTGTGAGTTGCGTATCACTGTACTTTGCACCCACCAAAAGAGTTTATCATTCAATAATCAGACTTTTACCGATTATACATAAGAATGTAGAACATACTTAACTTTATGTATTAAACATATTTTCCCACATTTCCATTCATTAAATCAGCAATTAGCATATTCTATCGTGACACCGCACTCAATTAAGTCATATGACAATAACATTAATGTCGCATGCATAAATTATACCAATACTTTCTAAATAGATGTTTTGTTATAGACCTCTTTGATCACACCGGTGATAAACGGACACTTTGATGTTTAAAGTTATGTCAAACTCAGAATTAGAAATCACTTAAAAACGAATACTAAATCCTTCACGTATTAACAAATAAAAACGACCGATAAAACGCTCATCGACCATGTGTACGCCTCTGGCTAAATCTTTGGAAAATATTCAATCTCTATTTGTGCATTTAGATATTTCTCAATGCGTAATAAAATTGACCATTAACAATTGTAATGTCACCAGTAGGATTTTTGTTTAAGATATCAAACAATTAGGTCAAATTAAAATGCTATAACTACTAATTTATACCGTCCATTAAAACAGATTGTCTCAACTGAATGTGGACTATGCAATATCGCTTTTGAATTGTAATAAAATGCGTCAAATCTGTTCTCTGATCAAACCGACATTGGATCGTATTTTGGGACTTAGTCTCGGAGACAGGTGTAAATGTGTAAAGATTTCTAATCAGATATGCAAATAAAATTCAACAGTGCCCCAATTACCACCTTATGAAAGTCGGCTAATTTGAATTACATATTTATTTACATTGTATGCAGAAATTGGCTGGACATTTATCATAGACACGCGAAATAGTTTCCAATAAATGACGTAAATATACTAGTTTTATTTCCACGACTTATATGAAACTTACACCTAATTGAACACCCTGAAAACGTCGATACGACTTTTGGTATGTAAAGATATTAACTACTATAGACATTAAGACCTCTTAAAATTGTGTAACTATATTGTATCAAGTTTTTCCGTGTTATGTCTTGAACCTAGTATGGAATTTTACACCATACCGTAACCGTCTCGAGCGTAGGGGACTATATATATGGTCTCGAGCATTTAATCTTCAGCTAACAGTCCACACGTGGTTCAGTCACTAAAACACACGTACTTATCTCTCATTGAACAAATTTAATGTCACAATGATTTACTTATACGAAAGTGTTTAAACAATAGACATTCCTGGGTTTATGAGAGCGTTTGTCACATAGCTCCAGCTATAATACACCATTCTGTGTGATAGGACAATATATTTGTTCGGATGTACATTTCTCGTCAATGTCACTATAAACTTCTGGCGAGATAATAATTATGAATGAATTACTGAGGACGTTGATAGCTTGTCCGTCCATGCGTTCGCGTGAACTTCGATTGTATATACATTTATATATGAAGTCAGTGATCTGTAAGAACTGTTGCTTACGGAGGATGGGAGTCTAGTACTGGTTATTCCCAGGAACGATGCTTAGGTGAACTGTCCGCCTCATATGACTCTGACTGTTGAAAAGGGGCGTAAAACCCGATATGAAAACCCGATATATAAAGAGTTGACCCTAACAAAATTGGTATCTTTCATATGTCGCTACTGAAATCGGTCATTATGTGCATTGGCTAAATTTATGAAGATAAGTTAGGCGACAATGGTCATAATTGTTGCACGTATAACTTATTCAGACACGTAACTGTCCATTTATTGTTAATTACACGCACGACAGTAATTGAACATATTAAACATTGTTACCTGGGCAACAAGGACGATTTTCTTGTAAATCATACATCTGTGTTCATACATAATTAATGAGACAATTTGTAAGTATTTAGTTAACGACTATGTATATGATTTTCTGGTAGTATCTGACTAATTACAATGCATTGTTTGCACTGTGCATATAACTTGTTCGACAATGTCTAAACGATACAACAAAGTTAGAATTATTGATGACTGTACTGTGAAATATCTACGTTTACAATGCTTGTACAATATGCTGGTGTTTCTTTGTTTTGAGGATTAGAAAATATGACAAGTTCTCTAATGATTTAAGGATAATTCTACTACAAAGGAAAACTATTCAGCGACATGTATGGGAATATACTCGTTTTATGTACTGAATTATAAACGCATATCTGTACATTTTAGTTTCGGTTTCAAATTAATATCGAATTTAATTATGCGTGCAAACGATGCAGTGTATTATAAATTGGGTAATAGTGTTCGTTCGATTAGATTGTTGCTTTAATGTAAATGTCTATCGATGCGTTGATATATCAGTTAAACATTGATTAATTTTAGAATGTAATATGTCTTTTTACCGTCTTGTCTAATGAATCAAGTCAAGATAAAACTATTTGATCACATTGTATGGTTTTCAGTATACTTTCATCTTACACAAATCGCGCAACATTTATTGTCGCTATTTCACCGCAGTTGTACAACATATTGATTCATTACTCGTCTGACGAAGGATACAATCATGATTTTAAAGATAAACATCAAATTATCAAATCAAAAACCGACAAAAGTTAATTAAATCTATTAGAAAATAAACAGGCGTTTCAAACGATATTTTATATCGCTTTAGTAACGAAATAATTCGAATTTTATTACTTCCAGAGATGAGAAACAGTTGTCCCTAACGGACATACCATTAATGCTTTAAATTTATGACGTTTTAGCAACAGTTTAACTTCGTCTTTCTGGGTACATGTTTTATAGCCTTGAATGAATGAACAATTATATTCCGGGCGGTATTCAGGTACGGCGCGCTGTCACAAACTGTTACCAGAAATGATCAAATTACGGCCGTACTTTGAAATAAGATATTCTTTATGAATAGCTAGGTTAATTTCTTGCGTAAAGTCGATGAGATTTTATGCTTACCCACAGCTATAAAAACTGAATCACATCATGACTCCTCAACTCATTCGATTTACTCCTCCAGTTCTCATGTAGGTGTAATAAATTATTGTGTAAATTTTCTGTTCAATCTAGGTTGGTTCCTTCGGAAGTCTTTAGTTTGGTGTGATAGGAATTTGTACTCAAAATTATCACATATAACAATTTCTTGTACTTTTAAATGGACGATACAGTTCACGCAAAGGTTTCCATATTATGATACTGTACGTGTTCTAAATGTATTCCTTTTAACTTTTTAGGATTGGATAAAATCAATGTTTTGAATTAAAGCTAATGAGTGATTTAGCGAAAGTCTTGGAAAAACTGACAAAGTGTCATAAAGTAAAAAAGTTGATTTGTTTCGAAATGAGTAAACTATTGTATAGCCGTTTATCTAATAAATCTGACATATTGATAAATGGTTAATACGCTATCACGGTCAAGTTTTAATCCATTCTTTGCCTGAGACACCGTTAAACCATTGGAATACATAGGAATTAGGACACGCCAAAATTATGACCATAAAACTTCTTTCAAAACAATCTGGAGATTTAATAATACGGTATAAAACGAGTAGGTATATATCTATAATAGCTGACAAATCTATTATGATTAAGATGTTGCTCAATACATCTACTTTAGTATAGAAGTAAAGATTAGTGTCAATATGGGCACTTAGCCGTATGTGTCATCGCGTTAACTGATTGGACAGTATGCCAATAGCTTTTGTGATTTGATTAATACAAAAATATCGCCACGCGCTTTATTTATAGTATAGATTTACGTGAAAATAGTAAAATGGATATAATTGTATTTTAGTTTATATTTATATCTTGTCCCCCGGTCGATGTCTGACTACATTTAGACAGATTTACTTCAAATATGGGTTATTTGAAAGTTGTTTTCGTATTGAGGTAAATTCTCTCCTCCTTTGAATATTGTAAATTCATTCCTATCTCAAAATATTCGATTGTTACGAATAAATAAGTCTTCAATATATGTTTTCAGCTCGAATATATTTAATTCAGTTTTCTCTCTTTTATCATTATAGGAGATAAACACCCAGGTTGCTGCAGCTAGACACGAGCCTTTGACAAACCAATCTCTGATGATACAACACCAGCGCCTGATATTGGATCGTTACTTTGGCTGAAGCATCCTTTCACCCAATGCCTTACCAGCACTGTGTTGAATAATTGATATCATTACCAGTTTCAGATTTTCATGTGAACTTTTACGTGGGATAATTTGTGGTTTTTAGGTTTACTTCATTGTATATGATAGAGAATATAATATACAATTACTGGGTTATTACATTTAAAACATGGATTTGTTTATGTAAATAAACACTAGGTGGTATACGTACACCGGTGAATACAGTGGATACAATAATTACAGATAACCATCGTGACTTAGTCAACTGGAAGACTGAACTACCATCTATTACAATACCCAGGTAGATTTTTGACTGAGAGGCGAGGGTTTTGTTCATTTACATCGTCTTACGTTTAACGCACTGACTGTATTCAATTTGATGGGCAAAATAGGCTTGGCAAGTATATTGTTAAGACTTATTCATTGTTTGACTGTAGTTGTTATTACTCGTATCGTCTATGTTGGGATATGATCAGAAGACGTCAGTTTAAATGGAGCTTATTACCGTGTGTGAGAAATCAATGACTCGTAACTACAGCTGTGAAACAGAACAAAATGAACATATTGCACACTTAGAACAAAACAAGGTTAGTAGAGACGAAACAATAGATACCGATAGTCATCAAACTACAACCATGAGAGACGATTCAGTTGTTATAAGGTCAATAAGCGTGAATACTGAAGTAAGCAACGAAGATGAAGATAATGCTCCTTGTGTGAACATGTCTATTGATAATTCAAAAGAGGAATCGGACTACAGCGATTACGGTGAAGAAAATACAAGATGTCAGTTAGCAAATCAAGCCGTTAGAGCTAAACTACTTAGTAGTGTCGCTAATCCTGCCAATGGAACTGATTCAAAACTTAGGGTCTCTGTCTTCGATCACAGGATTATCCCAAAGAAGTTCATAGTTCCTAAGAGAAGTGAATTAAAAACATTGGATTTTAAAAGTTCGGACAACGAAAGTGGTAAAACTATGAAAAATCAAGATTTTAACGGTGATAATGGAATAGACAACAAGAGGAAGTTATCCAGTTTGTCTTATACTGTTCTTAAAGCCAGTAAACGATATAATCAGGATAACAAATGCAGTGCTAAATCTCCTACAAGTCCTGAATCCGATAATGACGTGAGAACAAGATTCGATATTCTTTTAAGGAATTTGATCGGAGATGTGAATGAAATGAAAGTAGAACCAACAACAGTGACTGTGTCTAGTGGATATGAAAGTGATTATACTCAAAATCGTGACGTTGACGCTAAAAACGGCAAGGTTGGAAGTAATGTTAATTATCAACAAAATGATCAAAACAAAGAAAACGTATTGCTCATAAATCCAGCAAACAATGCAACAACTAATTATTTATCGGAAACGGGTACGGGTACAAAATCTTTTAAAAATTCATCTTTGCATGGAAGTCACGGGTTCTCATCTCTGCCGGCATTTCCTACACACTTCCAGGAACAAGGATCGGGTACTTTACAACGATCTGAAACAGTGGACGTGCCCCAGGTGAAACTTACCCAACAGGATAGGGATTCAAAGGGATTTTCTTACGCACAAAGACATAATTATAAATTAACAAAGGTGACACGCTCAATGTATGAGATTATTCATGATCTCCAAAATGGAGAAAAGGTCCCTAACGATGGTCGAAAAAGGAGTAAAAAGGGCCGACGATTTTCGACTGATCCTAATTCCGCTAGTGCAGACGGACTTTCGTCTGCGGGAGAAAGTAGGTCGCGTGGAAGAATTCAATCAAGTAGTTCAATTATTGACAATCAAACGGAATCATCGAATGTATCGCGATATCCGGATACAAACACTTCACCTTTCTCGGGGGCTGTTGTAAGGTGTGTACGACGCCCGCTGTGCAGCGAAGTCCAACCCATTCAACGTAAACTGTCTCATAGTGATAATGGAAACAGATTAGTGGACTCCGTGGCTAATAACAGCAGTAACAAGGTCCAGAACGATTTGAGGAATCTATTGTGTGGTTCGTCTGATGTGACATTGCTAAGTGCAGACGATAATGAGCATCAAGTAGATTTTAATACTCTCTCGGGTGGCAATAATACGCATAACGAATTCTCGAGTGTTGTGAACGGTCACGTAGACAACGGATTTAATCAAACAAACGATTCAATTAACAACGAACAAAACATAACCTTAGGTCAAAGACGCCCAACTCTTAATGAACAATTCATGAACAGACCAAAGCCGGACGATCATGTTTATGAAACTATACCTGGGGATGAAAAGTTCTATGAGGAATGGAAGAAAATGCAAAAGAATACAAAAATTCCAAAAATACGACGTTTCACCACAATTCCTGACTTACCTGGAACATTTATACCCAAAGAGCCACCGGCTCTACCTGAGAGAAAATATCTCAGTTCAAACGAACCTCAAAATAAGGACACTGATAACTATATATTCATGGGTGATGTGAACTTTCTATCAAAAGATAATTGTAATTTAAAACATTCAGACTCAGGTTTCGCGTCAGTGGCGTCTGATAATTTATTAGACAGACGACCATTTCAAAGTTATCCTTATCCCCTTAATGATGTTGATATAAGCAGTCAACTTGGTCGTACCGATGAGGCGTCTGACGGCTACTGTAGTATTGACAATTTATCTCTGTCACGTGACGTGACAGATACGTCATATCCGGCGCCACCAACGAGTGAATGGCGGAGTGTGAATAAACAAAGTTTGCCACGGCGGCCACCTCCACCTAGAAATGACTATTTGTTCAGTTCTGTTGACAGAGAGAATTATAAGAAAACGTTTCCGTCAACGTCACATCTTCATGAAAGACAGTTATCACGTGACAATACGTTGAACTTAAGTCGTACATCAGTGTCGTCTGCTTTTGACGAACCTAAGAAACCATTATTCCAAGCCACATATGTGTAATTTCGTATTGAACCTTTAACCCTTATAATGCATTTACTTTAGTACTTCTATCAACATGGAATTGTTTTAGGTGCTATGTATGAATGATACTTATTTATGTAGTGTAAGTTTTCGTGTTAAACGACTGCATTAATATACGATATAAATATACAATTATTCAGCCAGGATGTAGGCCAAATAAATAATGTCAAGACGAAGTTATATTTTATGCAACATTTAGAACATAACAGCTAGTCTCTAAACAGGACCAAAACTATTTGCCTATTGTTGTACTGTAAATCTGATATTCTATTTGTTTCAAGAATGCGCATCACTTTTTACAACCTTGTTCAATTTCAAGTACTATAACAATTGTTTCGTTGATTTCATTGCATCATGAAAGTGATTTTGAAAATAAAATGCAGGTGTGTTCTTTCGTTGTTAAATTTGTTAGTGATCGAATGTCGATAGGAGCATATTTGAAGTATTCAATTATTACTGGGACACACTTCATATGATGCATTTACGAGTTTATCATTACTTGAAATAGTTTATTTGTCACACCTGTTGTTAAGATTGGTACTCGTATTTTTGATGATATAAAATGTTATATATACAATTTGTAATAAATTGTTATTATAAATCTGACCATGTTTGTTTTATACTGCATTTTAAGTTGAGCTATTTATTTGTAATGTCACGCCTTATCGTGCAGGATCTAGAGTTTTATATCAACCATACTGTGTGTTCTTTTCAAGTTCAGCGTAGATAAATTAAATGTCTTTTACTTTGTTTTAAATGAACAAGCAGCACTTCAGTATATACGACGTTTTCAGACATAGTTTTTCGCTCCTTAACAGTTTTCGACGGCTGTGACAGATTCTCTCAGGTCACGTTATTTTCATAAAACAATCTTTCTGTTTGTGAGAATTTGAAACCTGCCTCGGGTGTAAATAAATAAAACGAGATCGTCACAATAACATGCGAATTTGCAACTAGATATTATATACGTGGAAAAATGTACAAAGATGAAAAATACATTACATGTATTAAATCTCACCATTTTGGTAATTTGTACAACTTCCTATTTCAAATTTCTTTTCTACTTGACGCGATCGACATTTATTATTGCATAAGAAGGGTGTCTGATGTATAACGTTCATATACAGCTGAGTGTGCTATGACTATAATGACATGATTTTCCGACAATACGTCAAAAAATAGAGAAAGTGACATACGACTTTGTCAATACAAATGACTTATTTAGTTTCTTTCCACAAGTCAGGAGATGACAAATATATTTACGTATGACAATGACGAACCTACCACTCTCCGCACGTTTTACCACATTCTACTTTTTTAATGATACACAGTGATTTGGACACAGTATCCTATCTTAATAAACACTGAGTAATCTAAACTAACGTTACATTACACGTCTTCCTAATTTTCATTATTACTAACAAGAATTCAGGACGGAATTTGATGCTTTAAGTTTAATTTGCTAAAATTACTATGTTTATAAAATCACATAGTGACCGCATTAACTTTTGATTGAGAGACATTTTTGTGGTCATCTTAAATAGTTTATAAAGTTCATGTGTTCGTGGATTGTTTAATAAGCCATAACATTACTGAAATTATGTTTACTCCAGGCAGAATTAATAAAAGCGGAATTTTAAATTTAATGATAAGATGGAATTAGGGAAAGATCGAACATAACAATCTTAGTTTTACGAAAAAGAAATAAGGCATTGGCTAACTGTATCAGTGTGAGACACACCTGCTTGCTTTATGATTAAGTATGATAAAATTCTATCTGATTTAAAATTTCTGGTTTTATTTACACAAAAATTGTCTCCCAGAGATGTTAATTTAATCATGAACACGTAGCAAATATGAACATTAACAGATGATTTAATTATTGATTCCTTTCTTTTATCCTTTGTCACGACATGTGACAGAAATATGGTATGCAAGTACTAGTACTTCGTTAGGGTGTGCAAAAAGCATAATGCAGTGAGCACTTCATGTTATTTTAATCCACGGACATCAGTTATGGTCATAATACAAGGTGATCATTAACATATGATAACATAAATAACTTCAATGACTTTGATATGTAGGAACATACATTAATATATAATGCATGTTTTTGTATTTGTTTGTGGTGCTCCTTAAAAACCTCTTCAAATGAAGAAAACAAGCCTATTTACGTCAGCATCTTAGTTGAAACTATGGCATACAGTCACACTTGTGACCAAAGCCCATCCTTGGGAAAGACAAAATGAGACCTTTATTGACAATTGGCCTTTATTCAGAGGTCATTTAATTTGTTCTAAATAATCAATGATGGTTGTTAATAGAATGGGGTGGCCTTTTTCGGAGGTGACTGCTAACACAGGTTTGACTGTATTTGATATAATATATACAGAGATACACTTAAAAAACATAGTAACATAGTGCTAAGTGTAAAATATAGACAAGTCGTGTTCTTGATAAAAATATAGCAAACATAATAGTAACACCTTCATGTTAAAATATAAATAAAATATTCCCTTCTCTATCGAAGCTATAAGATATTTATACATTTGTATATCAATGTAGGTTTACTGCTAATCCCTCTTAATACCTGATAATGTACAATAAAATAGTCGAGGACAAGGAGACGCTACTGAACTTCACTGAAGTTCAAATTCAAAAATGAATCAAAGAAATCTCCTTTGAAGAGCCGACAGTGTAATGTTCCGTCAGTTCAGATTATAAACCACAAATCTAGCTCAAGTATATTATCTTTGTCACGATTTTTTTTCACAGGAGAGTTTGTGATAACAATAATGTCATTTTAAAGTTAGACAATATAATTTACGAGTTGAAAAGCGCAGATAAACGATAGGAAATTAATTTGTTGCATGAAATAATACTGTTATAGCTGAGTAATATTTACAAATTTTGAAGATCAGAAACTGGTAGTCTCAAATTGTCAAATCCATCAAGTTCTGTGGTCAGAGAAGACCTTTGTTCCAAATTCTTATCAAATTTCTTTAGATTAAGTAGATTAGTTTACAACATCACAGACTTAAGGTCAATCTTGAAAACCCCCAAAAAATATCAATGGACAGGTATTTGATTTACTTTTTGTTAACTTTATGCTTGTATTAAAACGCGGAAAATCTGAAATAAAAAAACTAAAGAGTATAAATGAGGCATGGCATTTTTCTGCTTAAGGGCCACTATCAGAGCGTGGTACGAAACATGCAGGGTAAATTACCTGATTTCTCATATAGTTAGTGATGTTACTTATCACTGCATAGTATAATTTGCTAGCACAACATTTTGTGCAAGATTATGTCTTAATTAATTGTGCTGTTGTGTTTATTAAATACTGATTTTCTTTGAGAGTGCTTGATATGACACAGGCCGACAAAAGGGCATATATATGACACATGGACCTATGTATCATTAATAGGGGCAGCATGGCAGCAGCATTGTCTATGACGTACGGCGCAGGGCCATCCTAAAAAGGCCTAGAGGAGAAAAGTTTCGGGACAGGGGATGTTTTTATTGAGTCGGTCATATAATTGCAAACCAACATATTTAAGCATGGCCTTAGACACTAAATGGTGACAGCTTCAGCCGTCTTTGAAACAAATATGCCGAGTCATCATGATCGCCGTTTTGACACAATGTCGATATTATGATACATACATTTCTCTGTAATTCAGAGTTACTAATTTGTATCAAATGACACTTAATGAAATGCTCTAGTACACGATAATCATTAATCCAGCAATGAATGTGTAATACAGTGAATAGCGAAATGTGGCTGTCATTCACGCGTCCCGTCAAGTACTTTCCAAAAAAATATCAACATGCTTAAAATACCAAAGATACCAAATTTCTCACTCGGAAACCATTCAGATAGAGTCATTTATCATTGTAGGATAATTTTTATGAATATTTTTATCATAATATGTATTGTACGGGTATGCGTGGATGGCTGAAATCTGTCTGGTGACATTTGGGGAAATCAAATTGCATGTGTGAAATACTTTAAAGCTTCACCAAATACAGTCAGAACTCATCTGTCCATTATCATTGCTTTTAACTTTATTAAAATTGTGTAATTGGAATAGATAGGGATTTATTTATGTTAAAGTTTAGCTGTTTCTTAACGGCCCTTTTGACAGTAATGTTCATGCATGTGAAAAGCATTGTCTTGTTTAACTGCATGCCACATTATTCAGACAAATTTACGGCACATCTAGATTGATTCCCCATTCTTGAATACAACATCCCCGAAGAATCAGAGCATACAGTTGTGATTAGCAGGGAACCAGTTCGTAGGCTTTAACATTAAAAAGAAAATAAACAACGCAAACAAGAAAAATTAGATTTTCATTAAATAATTTTATCAACTTCCAAATGTCACGGCTCTGTTTGGTACGCTGCATTAGAATTGCAACCCTTTGTAAAAGACAGTTTAATTAAAGCTTAGATTAATTTTTTTTGTATCTTATCACATTAAATTCCTGAGTAAATAAAACGAGCGACTTTCAAAATCTACACAGATTATCCTTCTGAAAGACCTTTATCATAAAGATTTTTACACTTTACCCTTAAAAATCCTTTGTATCAATAGCCAGTAAGAACAAACGTCATACATAATCTTATTAATGACGGATTTATATCTTAACATACTAGTGACATAGAGAAGTCTTCAGAGAAATTATGCTGAACATGAAAATGGTACTTAATCCTTTGATTACACACAACTGTCAATATTAATCTAAGAATTAATCCTCTACTTGCAGAAATATAAACACAAGAAGTGACCAAAGAGCAACAGTACAGGGTATATGATAGATTAACATTTTTGTTTTTATAGGCAAAACGACGAAAATCCGGGTATCACTCGGTTAAAACAAGCCACCTTTGTTTGTAAATGAAGCAAAATTGAGTTAAATACCATCAGTTTAAAGTTGAACTAACTCACTAAGAAAATAATAATTATCATATCTTAAATAGCAAATCAAAACATTTTGGTTCTGGCAAATAGACAGGATTTTTGCAAAAATAATTTGACAAAAGTGTTACATTATATAATATCATTATATCATATCACAGGATCCAGTTACCCAGTACTTTTTTGCTTTGCACCAATATAGAACAAGAGTAACTAATTGTTTACTTTTCATAATGAAGCACTTCAACAAAACATGCACAGTGAGAGTTATCTGCCCCTGTCTTAAATCTGATATGACATCTGTACGGTCAAATGAGAGTTTAATATCACATTAAACGACCACTTCAATGATTTTCAAATAACTTGATAAGTACTTAATGACTGAAAATGATTTACAGAAGACATATCTTATCTAAAAACCCATCCTGGGGTCAATTATAGCGAATTTGAAAGAGTTTGACAAAATATACAACCCTTTAATTGATGCTGAGGGTATGAAGATCAATTTAAATCAACAAAATTACTGACAAGTAATGATTATAGGAGGTAAGACACAAGTACATCAACAACATTTCTGTGTTTTTTATGGTAAAACATCGTCACCTGTGTTAGACATGTTAAAGATTTATTGATTTGATCATGCAGCAAATTTTACCAAATCAATGTCATAAACATTCCATGATGGATAAATCCAAACAATAATATTCAGGCCTAAAAATAAATTGTATGTTTCTGTTACTCGACCTACCCTAAATTATACCACGCGACCCTTTTAAGACTTTTTATGAGGACCGAGGAACAGCACACCAACTTACTAAATTTTTTTACCTTCCCAACGGCTAATGAGCGTGTTACAAGGAAGAAAATATTTTCTATGCCTCATCACAAGTATCTATCTTAACACTATAGAAAACAGTTATAGTGAGTTCCTGGGAACTGAATTTTACATTCATAAAATCCATATTTTGCAATACAAGTATGAACATTGCATTGAAATACTGAAGGGCTTAGAAAAGTTCACAATATCCAACTGCTCAGTACACAGTGTATATTCGACTAGTAATCATTTAAGCCCAACAACGCTATGATTTTAAATCCCACCTGAGCCCAAATTATGCAGGAGAAGAAGCTGACAAGCTTGCTTAAAGGAGTACCCTTGAAGTCTTCCTCCACTTTTAAAGTTGGATAAAACAAAATCCTGGTTTTTTTTGTGCGACATGAAACTCCAGAGTAGAAAAAAAGATTTAGCATATTAAAGATGTATCACAGCAGAAGCCACAGGCACAAGCCGCACATGATGTGTTAATGATTTATGTAGGATGTTAGTTGGTTACAAAACAGCTACAGAAAATACTGCTGCAAAAAAAACATTCAATACAATTTGATACATCATTGTAATAAGTCAAGTCAATATATCATGATTGTGTTCTATATTAAGCTCTAGTATTTTCTTTATGATATGTTGTATTTGATTTGAAGTGACAGACATTTTCAAACTATTTCATATGTTTTATGTGCCTTGTACATGTAACAAATGCAATACAAATTAATCACATTTACTGAATGAAAGTAAATATATGTATGAAATTACTTTATATAGACATATATAAATGTATACATATATTTCAGACTATTGTAAATTTACAGTTTTATTAAATTGTCCTTTCTTAATCTTGACTACCGGGTATTCCCCTTAATTTAATTGTACATCAGAGAATGTAAATATTTTAATAGAGTCATTTGTGCAATGACAGACAGTAAGAAACAAAATGCAGCCACTGTATTTAGTCGTATAACTGTTCAGGCATAAAAACAAGAGGGCCATGATGGCCCTATAAATGCTCACCAGGAGAAAAGGTCATTTGGAGATTAACATTGTTGAAGTTTTCTATACGAGTCTAAGTAAGATCAAGTGACCCATCTGGGCCGTTTTTTATCCCATGGCCATTATATGAACAGATTTAAAAGAGGTCCATTAGACAAAGCTAGATACCAAATATCTTAGCTCCAGGCCTTGTGGTTTCGGAGAAGAAGATTTTTTAAATTTTCCTATATAAATTAGAATAAACCCCAGGGCACGGCTAATTTTGACCCCGGGGCCATAATTTGAACAAACTTGGTAGAGGTCCACTAGACAATGCCACATACAAAATATCTAAGCTCTAGGCCTTGCGGTTTCAGAGAAGAAGACTTTTTTAATTTTCCTATATAAGTCTATATAAATCAAGTGACCCCCGGGGCGGGGCCAATTTTGACCCTAGGGCAATAATTTGAACAAACTTGGTAGAGGTCCACTAGACAATGCCACATACAAAATATCTAAGCTCTAGGCCTTGCGGTTTCAGAGAAGAAGACTTTTTTAATTTTCCTATATAAGTCTATATAAATCAAGTGACCCCCGGGGCGGGGCCAATTTTGACCCTAGGGCAATAATTTGAACAAACTTGGTAGAGGTCCACTAGACTATGCTACACACCAAATATCAAAGCTCTAGGCATTGTAGTTTTTGACGAGAAGATTTTTTAAATTTCCTATATAAGTCTATGTAAAATCAAGTTACCCCCGGGGCGGAGCCAATTTTGACCCAAGGGGAATAATTTGAACAAACTTTGTAGAGTTTCATTAGACAATGCTACATACCAAATATCTCAGCTCTAGGCCCTGTGGTTTCAGACAAGAAGATTTTTTAAGTTTTTTCTATTTGTTGCCATAGCAACCAGAGTTTTTAATGAAATTTAATTTTTTGAACAACTTTGAAAGGGGACCACCCAAGGATCATTCCAGCAAAGTTTGGTTGCAATCGGCATAGCGGTGTAGGAGGAGATGTTGTTTTAAGTAAACATGGACGCAACGTAATCATAACGACGCACGATGGACGCAGGGCGATCACAAAAGCTCACCCTGAGCACATTCGTGCTCTGGTGAGCTAAAAATAAGTTTGTTTCTGGTTACATGCTCATTAAAACAGGGTTAAGGTGGAGAGGGATCTTTTTTAATTATTAATCTTCTTGAAATAGTGAGGAAAGGTAAAAAATGAGACAGTGAATGTACTGTTCCTCAGGGCTAATAAAAAGTCTAGGGTGTATCATAACCAAAAACAAACCGATATTTTTTTTGTCTTGTCCAGACAGTAGTTGTGAATATAAACATAAAAGAGATAGATCTACTTCAGTATTAGTGCAATTATTTTGGCAGTAGTAAGTTAAAGTCATCTATATACACTAACTTAATGTGAGCATATCTTTTTAAATAATGATCATGTTATTACTCTAGAATTCAACCGCGAAATTGTGTCATTTGTACACATATTATTTATATCCAGTACTTCAAAAGTGTCGTTATTTGAAAAAGAATCCAATTTGAATCGAAAACTTTGCACCAAATTACATGGTAGGCATCTTTTGAAAGGTAAGACTAGGTATCGTATGGACTAGATTGAAACTATGAGATGAACAAACATATAAGATGGTCTGTCTATAAATACCATAGCATACAATTACACTGTAAGGTAACAACTCAACTGTAGAACTATGATAGAAATTGATGTAATGAATACTAAAATAGGTTTTCAACAACAAAAATGTCAGTCATTTGATACGGCAAAGAAGTCATTGTTGAAGCAGAAAACGAGGGTTAAACACTTTTTGTCAATGTATCTAAGGAGAATACAGTGTTTGTTACAGATAATTCTAAATCAGGTTTCTTTTAAATGACACAAGGCTCGTTATAGCCTTAATAGATTTAATCCAATTGTAAAACATTTGGTGCATGTAACAGTCCGAGTGAAAACTGATAATGATCATGATTTAACTGATTGAATCAGTAAGCTTGCAAAGAATTCACTTTTTTGTATAAATGGATCATTCAACTGCCTTAAAGCTCACAGCAGTACATTATATTTAACACCACTACATACTGCAGAGTAACTCTCTTTTTTGAAACTGAACAGTAGTTCAACTTTGCAAAGCTGTCACTTGCTCGGAGCATATGAATTTTGGTGAGGACCAAAGTACGTTTTCTACATCTGCCTTGCAATCCGAGGGTTCAACGCAACAGTGTCCTAACTCATATTGAAATAAGAACAAGTTACGAGAGTGTTGCGCTGAGCCCTCGAATTGTGAAACTATGTTGCAGTACAAGTCTATGTAAGTTCAGTTTCCATGAGTACTCTCAGTCCTTTGATTTTTCACTGGAGTTTAATGTCGCACAAATACCGGTAGCCAGGGTCATTTGGCAAGCTTCCTCACATGTAAATGTTTGGTCTAAGATAGGATTTAAGCCAACAACGGTGAGGTGCTAGTGATTACAAGTCAGAGACCCAATGTTCCTAGTTGGATTTATCCTTGTAGTGTGCCACAGCATCATGTAGTCATCATTTGTAAATTAGTTCTTAAGGGTGCATGGTATATTTGTACAAATATACATCAATTTCATTGTTCAGGGGTTTTATTGTAATGGGTGAATAATACCATACAACTATTCAACAAAAAAATCTTTTTCAGCAGATCTGGACTGAATCAGAACATTTTCAGGGTCCTCATTGAGGACCAAGAATGACCCTTAGCTAATAATAATTTGAAGAACCAACACAATTTACTACTAATGTAATTTGACCCTTTGTTACAATTTCTCAAGATTCAGAAGCTTTATTTTACTAATTTCAAGAGTTAAAATGTCATTTTAAAGGGTAAAATGAAAGCCCTGATTTTTTAAAGAGAAAATCAACTGACAAGAGGAAAATCACATCCCAGTGTTCATTTGTATTTCAAATTTTAGGAACACACTCTGTTCATTAATTATTATTTTCTGCATTTTAAGCATTCAGAAAAAATAACCTATACAGTATTTGATTATGTACTGATAACACACAGACACAAAAGAAAATGACAAATCAATATAAACCTTCAATATAACACATAGTAAAAATTTATTTCTAACATATGAGTACATAAATCATCTCTCACAAGTTAATTACAGTCAAAGTGTGATATAAGAGTATCTGTACAATCTTCAGAGTTAATAATAAGTTAATCAAATAATCAATTAAAATAGTAATTAGATCATTGTTGGCCATGTGTCCCTAATCAGTGAATGACAAATGGTTTATTCTATCAGATTGTATAGAATCAAGGTAGGTACACACACACATCATTGAAAACTAACCAGTATTGAAAACTAAAATGATTTGTATATTTGTATAATAGGTCTCTTACTAGTTTAACACCTAAACAATGACTGAGCACCACAAAGCTTCAGTCAGAAAATCTTTAGAATAAACAGAAGCCCCGTGGCTTTATGTATGGACACATTGAGTACAAATGAAATTGATTCGTTCTTGAGAATGGACCAATTTGTTTAACCATAAAGAAAGGACAAAATGATTTGAAGGTAACAAGACACAAAATGAACTCTATAAACGAGAGAATAAAGTTAAATGAAGCTTTATAGTCAGCACACACTGATGCATGAGTATTGGTTGTATTCTAAAGTATTTGTATAAATAAATTAACCAGTACTCAAAGGTGTCCAAATAATGCTAAAACAAACAAAAATCTATAAAAAGTATTGCTTATTAAGAAATTTTGATAACATCGAAACATTTTCAGTCAATGAAGAAAACAATATTTTTTTGCAGCAGCTGAAAAGATATATATTTCACAACAAGACATTAGCAATGATTTTTTTCTAAACAAAGCAAAAAATAGGTAAAACATTTTGTACAAATGTTGGTATAAATGGCAAACACATATCTCCATAACATTACACACTTTTTTACAAATGTAACTAGATCTCATAGATGCATATTTTTTTGAATTCTGGAATAAAATATCCTTGAAATGTAAATAACATTCTAAGGAATACCGGTACTGCACCTCAACTGGTTTTCACTGAACCAGTATCACATGATGTGTCTGACTAAGTTCAAAGAAAATAATACAAGGATGTGGAGACATAAATATCCTTTATCTAACAAGACAGTTTTTAGTGATTAGTGTAATTTAGTGTAACAGTATAAACTTGTAAATAACAGTATCGTTTCAATTTTCTGAGGAAATAAACAAAGTAAGAGCATAACCTATCGATGCAAAGCTAATTTTCAAAAGCCTTAAACTGTCTGTATATTCCTGTATTCATTTCAAAATGATTAGGTTCAGTTAAGACAAAGAAAATGTTAACAAAGTTTAGATATGACTTAGTATGTCTTGTTGCATCCTGTCAAATAGGTTTGATTTTCTTTGTTTGTCTGATTGAAGTTTTATCTCTCATAAACCAATATTTTTTTCCAATTGAAAATCCCCCCCCCCCAAAAAAAACGGTTCTTTAATGTTTATATGAAAAAGTATGTCCCTGATATTGTATATATAATGTATTCATTTTAGGGAAAATAAGAATATTAATAGGTGAAAGGTCAGTCATGATGTAACTTGACAACCATTCCATTCTGATCTTCACTATTACAATATGGACATAGAATTTGTAATGTGACATATTATATAGGTAGACCAACATATCACATCACTTTTAATGTGCACAATGATATCAGGATGTCAATATTTCTTGTCTGATTGTCTCTTCCGACAATATTGTATCTAACACCGGATTATCTTCAGCTATCACATTCTCGTTACCATGGTTACTGTCAGAATCATCCTCATCTTCTAACTGACACAGAAGATTGTCATTCTCATAGGTGGGAAAGTAATACCTGTAAAATAAACAATACGGATGTACAATATGTGCTTAAAATAGACCACTTATTTACACATATTAACTTAACAGTCTGGAACAGTTTTCTAGACCATAAACATTTGTCTTAATTCTACAATCAATACATAGTTCCCACATCTACAATATTTATCTCCCTTGGCGGCCATCTTGCTTGGCAAATTCAACGGGTATTGATAGAAGATATTTATATTTTTGTTTTGATAATTCTAAATATAGGATATTCATATGTGACAACTACATTTTCTTAAACCTGATGTGCTTATGGCATTAACAACTTCATGATTAAGTAAAAATTTTATAAAATGAGTTGTTTAATAACCAATTTTCAGATTTTTTCTATTAAGCGCATGAAATATTTGCCTAGCAAGATGGCCACCAAGGGAGGTAAATATTGTAGATGTGGGAACTACGATGAATATCCGTAGACAATCACATCAATCTCGACCATACTTACAGGCTTTTTACATATATTTCCTTACTTCAAGTGGGGGCATTTATAGCAGCCTAAAATTAATTATGAAAATGACTACTCCATACAGCAAAGGACTGGATCTGATATAGATGAGATTTGTTTGAGACACCTGAGAAACTATATTTTTCCTTTAACAAGAGCACCACGAGCGGTGCCAACACTCATCTGTTCACAGCCTCAGTGAGGTCTATCCATCTCTTGTAGTTTCAGAGATATAAGCTACATCAATGTTTTTGCATGATGCAGAATTCGAGGGTTCAACGCAACAGTGTCGTAACTCATATGGAAATAAGAACAAGTTATGACAGTGTTGCGCTGAGCCCTCGAGATGCTGCAGTGATCACAATAGCTTGAATTTTTCTATGTAAACAGATGAGCTAAAAATGGAGATCTTGCATCCAGAGAATGATGTCTTCTAACTTTGATTTACAGGATGGCAGGAGAAACTGGCTAATACTGTTAAGTACAGCTAAGGTCAGAAAAAAATATATATGTTTTACAACTTTACAGGTACCCAACTAACTCTTTTATGCAGCAAAATCTTAAGTTTCGGGGACAAATCAGTTTTTGTAACCAACCTTTCCTAACCTTTTTGGTCAAGTTACCCAGCATATGACTACTTTCTAGCCATACCCAGGAGCAACAATTAGGAAAACCATGTATGACTGACTGTATCACAATAAATACCCAGCATACATTACAATACAAACACCAAGAATATGTTTGTATAATATTAATGTCACAGTAAGGGATTAAATGTTGAAGGAGGAGGAAAATATTTATAGCGGTTGCTGATTACAATAGATGATAGATCAAAGAAAATCAAGATAAAAATGAATTGTATGAAAGATGGATATAAGATTATCAACAGAATAAATTACTGTAAGGGCACAAAATTTAATCCTACCACAAACAAACCACATATTTATCATTTTTAAGCTCAACTATTTTTTGCGAAAAACTCTCTTTTTCATAAGAATGTAAAATATAAATATAAGAATCACGAAAACTGTTGATTCTGCGCATTAAAAACTTATTTAGGTCATAAAAAGTAGAATTATTCTTTACTTAGCATAATTTCTCCGCAGTCTGTCAGCCAAGACTTAAAAGTGAAAATAATTTTTTTTTTTTTTTTTATTAATTAGATTTTTCATTTAAATTATCAGTAGATTAAAGCTAATACTTATGAAAAAGTAAATCTTTGTTTTATAAAAATGAAATATTCTTATTATTAATAATTAAAAAGACAATTAAATCTGTTATAATCTGCTAACTTGATCAAAATGACACAACAGATTTTGTCTATACTTTAATACATGGAATGCAAGTACAAAACTTCGTCAAAATATAGAACATCTACAAGGAATCACATGACCAATTAAATTCAGGTGTTTTCAATATTTCACATTATATTGAGACATTTAACATCTATTTTTTCATTCAATTGATTTGATCATCTGACAAAAGTATTCATGTGTTAATATCATCCAATCAGATGACTGAATGGAGAAATAAACAAAATTTGGATGAATTTCATGATAACTGAATATACACAGAAATTTTCTCATTCAAACTTGATAGACCTTGCGCTCATAAAAGTATATTTAGGCGCTGAAATATTATAATTACGAAAATTGCTCCATATTAAAAAAAGATAGGAGTTCATAGCGGTACATTACCTACTGTGTAAATCTTAATACATCCATTATTAGATTTTTATCCCTGTCTCGTTAAAATTTCATTACAAAAAAAAGCATAAGGTTCAGATATTTATAGTTAGGCCACAGAAAAAAAATTAAGATCAGGCCATCCTTAAAAAAATGTGTTATGCACTGGCAGAGAATTTTCAGTGAGTAGGTGAAGTACAAAATATTTTTTTTTACAATTCAATTTTTAAATTGATCCCAAAATACATGTCAGAGTGCTATTTTTATTTGGAAAAAAATACCAAGAGGCCAAAGAAAGATGGGTAGGGGCATTTTTGGTGAGTAGTTAGCTTTACAGAAAGCAAATTATTTTTTAAGGATGGCCTTCACCATGCAAGTTTTTAAAAAATTGAACTTAATGTTTAGGTGCAAACAGAAGTTTGTAGACATTTTATCTCACATTAAGGTATTTCATATTGAAATACTATACCTTGTTTGAGTCAAACCATCTTAGACATAAACTGGAAACAATGAAAATTCTTATGGCCTAAGAGAGACACATATTGAAAACTCAGGCAATCAGGGATGGTAGTTTTCATGTGTCTATACCATGACAAGCAATTTTAGAAAGTTGTGGAAAAGTAAGCCAAATCTATCTTGTTCTAGTATGAAGTTGACACACAAGGGAATATTAAGTGTTCTATTCAGTCATAAAAATGCATAAAGCAACTAAATACTAACACTTTAATAACTGAAGTCTGTATGCATTAATAAAGTTGATTTCAAACCCTACATTATATCATACATTCACCTACCTACCTTTAAAAGTATAATGTAACAAAAGGATGAACAATTCAAGAAGATGCAACTAAAGCTAGTCCAAATTATGCTGAATCACTCAGCAACCATTGAATTCTAATTCATAAACAACTAAAGCATATTAAATTTTATTCAGCATGTTTCAAACAAAAAGTGAATCTGTATGCAGGGTTCAAGTCATTTGGAAATGGGCTGGGTACCAACCTTAGAAGATCATTGCAAACCGGAAACATAGCATTTTACTGTTTATTGATCAGACACTGTGTTTCTATTTTAAGTAATCAACCTTGACCCCAGACCCCCCAAATCCCCTTTCTATATACCAAGTTTGGCAGCAATAGGTCAAACAAAAACCAATTATTTGACACAGCTGCCCAATGCACCCAGCATGTTTTAAATTAGATCAATATAATTTCAGTCATAATGGTACTTGTTTTTTTGTTACTGGACTTCCCCAATATGTTTTCTATGTTTGTAAAGTTTCTGATTTCAAAGCCAAAGGCAATGGTCACTGAGAAAGGTGAAGAAAGAACATCATTCTTATGCATCATAATCAGAGGGTTATGAATTTCTACCTTCTTCAAAAATTACGCATCATCAATAAACTTAATGCTAGATTTATATGTCGCCTTTAATCATAACTTTATACACAGGAGAGTTTCTATGCATACAATGGATGGTAAAAGTATGGATTTGAAAATGAAAATACTAAATTAGATTTAGTTAAACCAAACTTGCAGAAGCATATCACTGATGCTAAAATCATAACATAATATAACACGTTGTTAAATGGTTTTCTATTTGCATAATCTTTCTACCTCGTAAATTTATAAAGAAAAAATATAGACTCGGTTACAATAAGATGACAAATCTCATTTGTTATATGGGTAACCAGGGCATGTTTAAATATTTAAAATATTCTTTCATCATCATAAAAACATAAAATATGCACTGAAATATTTTTTCTCAAGTGCAAAGTTTAAGAAAAATAATTTTTTGCACTTTAATATTTCTTACCAATGGGTTAATTATGTTTACAAACTCAAATGAACTTAGCTGAACACCTAATGTGAGTGAATTGACATCTAAAACACATTTGATAGGAAATAGAATGTAAATATGTTTTATCTTGACATCTGAACTCAATAGAATTTCATTAGATAGAATCGATAGATTGATACATTAACTTCATTATGCAACTTTAAAGCTGCAATAAAGTTCTCCAACGGTTAATGTGACTGACTGAATGAGATTGATCTTGAAGATTTAATTTTTCCACTTCCACCAGGGCATATTTTTCAATAAGAATACTAGTATACAAGTCAGTAGGAAATGAGAGAGATGTCATGATGACTTTGTGTGCTGTTCATTTATTCATCATATAACCAACACCAGTTTGGACTTTTGTTTCAAAATAATTGTGTTTTCAGACAAAGTTATTACAGACAAAAAATGGACACAGTGTCCACAGTAACTGCACATTAACTCCTAAGTTGTCTCTTTTACTGTAAATACTTGATATATATTTAACTAATTTCTTTTCTAACAAAAACACTTAATATATCTATTAAGTACATTAAGATTCCTAGAGAAATAACATCAACATGGTACTATTAAAATAGTAATATATGCACTGATAAGAATATTTAACTAGAAGATTATAGTTTATAATAACATAAATAGGACAGCCTAAACACATCAGCAGTGACTAGCAATTACCAAATTGAATACTAACCACTTTGTCAACTATTGAAAAGATAAATTACTTATTGATCAAATAATTACATACACATAGACTATTGTAATACATCATCACCTCCAGAAAACAAGAGTAATGAATCATTCAAAGGTCAAAAGAGCAATTCTTGTAATAAGGAACTGAATTATAAACAGGAAAAGAAGTACCGGTACCAATTTTGCCCTTAGTAAAACTGATAAAATACAATACATTTTAATAAGATCATTTATTCAGTAAGTTTATAATAATGGAAAATGAAACAAACAGGAATAAATCACAGATGTCAAGGTTTTATGTCAATACAATACTATTGTCCACGTGACAGCTTATTAGCACTAATGGCTAACATAATTATAAGACATGGTTAGTAAAGGAAGTCCTATAGTAGACTGTTGACCGCGAGAGCAATTATTGCTGTATATAAATCAAGTCCAGTGTCAATGAGACCCAATGTCCAAGTTAGTAAATCATTATCTGATAAAATCTCAAATAAATAACAACTGATTTATACCAGGTACTAACAGAGGATAAAGCAGTCACCATCCTAGCACTGTGTTAAGAAATTACTGCTTATTGAGTCATGAATCAATAATATAATTTACTGCAAAATCTGCCCACCTGGGACTTAGACAAACACAAACAGTTAATTGGATAGCTGAACTAAATATCTACATTCTTACCATATCATACTTTCATGCACCAAGTTCATTCATCGTATTTATATCAAAACACCTGGCTATGAGTTCATAAAGTCATATTTCACATTTGTAAATGTTAAACATTGAAAATTACATTCCTAATGACTTACTAAGTATCTTTTTAACAATGGAAACCATGTAAAGCAAATTACTTTCATCTAATAGTGAAAGATAAAAATAAAAACCAAATCAAATAAGCTATAATTCCGATCAGCTTTCAATGAAAAAAAAATGTAAATTGAAATTTTGTTTGAGTTATCTTTAAATATGCTATAAATCCCTTAAATTGCCATCAACAGAACTTCTTTATATGGTACGCAAGAAATATATTTTTTATCAAATTCTGTAGAAAGGATAAACAACAAGAAAGAAGAAATTACATAGGGAAGAAAATAAACAAATACATAAATGAAGAAAAACATGCAAGTACAGATTTATTACATGCTTAAGATAATTAACATTATTCTAGTATCACCATAACATAAGCAAGAAAAAAACACTTGTTCACCTATTTTTATAGACATTTGGGGTAATCCCCCCTTAGTAACTGTGCTCAACAAAATTGTACTTATTCATTAAGATTAACAGCATGAAAAATACTGAACAGTACAAGTGTACTTTGTGCTGAACATAAGTATAGTAACTGTTGTATCTTGATTTAAATCTGCATTATTCACTGTGTGATTAAACATAGCTAATTTCTTATTTTTTGCTGGCTGTCCAATTCTTATATAAAGAGCACACATGCTTCAATATATTTGTCATTACTTTAGGAGAAAACCAAATTATGTTAGTATGATAAAGTTAGCTAATATCATTGACAGTCCATGGTTTGAACTTTTTTCAAATAACTATTTCCACAACAGTACACGAGTAAACAAGGCTAGATTTATTACCTACAGCTTAAAATTCAATAATTATAAAACACCTACATTGTATAATTCTGTAATAATGATCATTAGGAGATGTTAAGGCTAGAAGAAGTACAGTACAACCTCTGTAGAGCATTACCCTGGGGGAGCTGCGAATATTGGCTGTTGTTTAGAGGTTGTTGCTCTACATAGGTTAAATTTATAGTAAATATCAGATTAGGGAAATTTTGAAGGTGTTGTATTGAGAGGTTGTTGCTGTACAGAGGGCCACTCTGGAGAGGTTGTACTGTACTGGTAGTGATGTTATTGGTTACCAGACCAAAGCTACTTTTTAGCACCGAACAGTACAATCCAAGTATGCAAACATTAGGAGATGAATAACATCTTGTATTCTCACAAAAGCAATATCAAGGAAAAAATCATGAAAGAAGTTTCTTTACCAACCTAATTATTTTGGGTCAAGTAACACTATATGTGACTTTTTATGTTAAAATAATTAATATCTCATTGAGTAGTTTTTAATAAGATGTGAATTTACTACATCACTGCAGTGATCCTGTAAAAAACTTCTGAAACAGACACAGTATTCGAAGCAGGATTCTTCCAGTTCAGTGACAGCTAATTCAATTCAACCTAGCTCTCGAGCGGGTACATAACAAAGGAATAAAGTGAGATAGTAACTTACTGTGGTTGATCCCAGACTGACACTTCAGGTAAGATATTTGTATGACTTTTCTCATGCATATGATCTAACAATGTTGATTTGTTCTCAAATTTACAGCAACAACCAATACATACACATAAATGTACCTGGAATTCAATAATAATCAGACATATAGAACTAAGAAGGTATCTGGACTTTTATTCAGAGAATGAAATATACTGACAAACTACTGGTCCTTTAAAGGTTGGCAGTCTCTGTTCACAAGGGGTCTTTAACACAGGTTAAACTTATCTAACACTAATAATGTAAAACAATTGTTAGTCAGAATTTCAGTATGCCATAAAATCAGTAAATACAATATGTAGCAAGTAGTCCAGTAAGTTTGTTTGTTTGTTTCTTCTGATTTAACACCATTCTCAACATTATTTCAGTCATATCGTGGCGGGCAGTTATCCTATCCAGCTTCTCTGGATTTCATTTAGGCCTTAACTAGGACTAACCACATTCTATCCACAAGCTATTACCAAGCTATCCCACGTAATTCAGTGGTAAGGGACAATTCAAAATAGGATGTAATATCTTCAGTCAAATTTGTCACAGACAGTGTGAGCCTTACGCTAGGGTTTGAACTCACAACCTCTCGATCTGAAGACCAACGCACTAATCACTGAGCTAACTGGGCAGGCCTTCTAGCAAGTTACTAGTATTAGCATTAAGAAACTTACATTTATTTACTAATACAAAAATCATGGTCAATGCTCAGGGTTCGACACTAACAGTGTCCTAAGGACACCAGATTTTTAGCCTTGACCTCTAAGATAGGAATCTAGCCAGGACTCCTTATTTTCTAGGTAGAAAACATATAAAAGTCAACTGAACTATCAAAAAAAACAGAAAACAACACAATTGTTCAAATTTTGTCCAAAAAAACTCGTGTTGAACCCAGATGCTAATAGGTTTTATGCACTTACCTGTCTTCTAATGTAATTCACTAGTTTCACTTGTTGATAATAACTCAAGTTCAATCTAAGTTTAATCTCCTGTAAGTCAAAATCATGTAGTTCTAACATATGTTGTCTAAGTTTATCTGCATTACTTGATGAAAACTCACAGTACAAACATATAGCCTGACCACTCACATCTTCTACCCAGCCTGACCATTCACTGTAATAATATAATACTGACAAATTATACAGATGTGTATGCTTACATTAGGGGTAAAATATTCCTACAATTCATCTTATAAACTCACTATGGCTATTTATCTAGGTTACTTACAAAAACTCAAAGCCTATTTCAGAAATTAAGCGGTGGCACATATTTAACTTATGCATTGATTTCAATCCTTAACTTTCAGATTAAGATCTGAGACAATAAAACTTAAAACAGTCGCCAAGGTTGAATCTCACGCTCATTCCCAACTTACTGAACTTAATTTAATGTATACTTTAGTGGTATAGCAGTGGATATGAAGATGTGTCAGAATACTGAATTATTAACTGAATCCAAACTGGAGACTTGAGCACTTAAGCCAAAGTTTTATAACACTTGACTCTCAGTGTAAGAGGAAGGGAGACAACTTACTCTTCAGATTCAGTGTCTTCCATATCTGGCTCAATTATGTCCCTTTCATTTTGAATATTCTCCCAGTTCTTTCCAAGTTCCTGAACAAATAAAAATCAATAAAATTTGCAATGTTTTAACATTATGTAATAGATACTAAATATTTCACATCACCAATTTAATCTACACATTAAGTTAAATTTGTTAAATGATTAAAAAACATCTAACTTTGAAGCAAAAAATTTGATGACATAGAAATTTACATACATGGTATATAAACAAATTTAAGATATATACCACACATAAATAAGTAAAGCTGTCAGATTAACAGCAAACAGATAGATTACAATAAAAATGTTACCAGATAATTCACAACATAAAATTTATCGTAAATTTTATTCTTGCTGTTAATTTTTCTATGTTGCTTTTTTCTCATATGTTCTTTTAATACAATCTTATCACGGAAGGTTTTCTCACAGTACAAACATTGTAAACTGTAAAACAAAATGAACAACTTTATCAGGATATGTTTCTTTATAGCTGAACATGCTAACATAATGTTTGTCATCGGATTCACAATACATGAATTTGTTGTGTCTAAAAATTCATGTTGACAAAATATCTACATTAAAAAGAAGTTGCATACTAAAATAAATCTCAGTGAGAAATCTAGATAAATTTGTCCAACTGATTGATACAATAAAAATGAATTAGAGTACAAAATTAATATGCAATATCTTACCAATGACGAGACTTAAGCAACTTTCCTAACAACCAAATTCTATAAGTTGAAAATGAAAATTCTTTGACTAATGAATTAAAATTCAATTTTCATGAAGCTAGATAAGACATTGTTCATATTACACACATTTGTGGCTTACTGATCATCTAAAATGATTAAAACAACTGCAAATATGACTTAAAAAACAAGTCTTTATACTGATCTGTATGATTTAAGGACAATGGCCTCGTTTCATCAATATATTCTTATCTTTCCTAAGATTCTTTCCTACGAAGACACTTACGACAAAAGTTACGAAATTCTTAAACCGTTTTATCAACTGTTCTTATCTAAATATGTAAAGACCGCGACACAGTCTGCACGGGTAAAGTTTATTCACTGGCCCTAGCTATGTAAATAAGAAAAATACACTTGATTCTATACATATGTTATATAGAGAATTTTATTTTATTTCTCAACAGATTTTTGTAAATTATATACCAAATTAAAGATGAAGCTCTAATCTTTCAGAAAATGTAAACTATTTGATATATATTAACTGAAAATATGTTTTTAAACAATGTGAACATTGACTCAAACTTGCACATAAGAGAATTACTTCGCATGCCATGTATGTTGTGCTCGTCAGATAATATTATTATTGTTTGACCAGTAAGATTCCACAGCAAGATTCGGAGAAAACAGTTAATAAATACGAGAACTCCAAATGTATTTAAATATCTTTTAGCTTATTTTTCAAGTTTTATCATGAAAAATATGTAGTAAGGCTATTAACGCACATACGATCGGTTAAAGAGAAATGCAAAAAAGGTTTCTTTTGAAGAATTGTTCACGGACTTAAAATAAGTTTTAAAAATCAGATTGTCAATAAGTTGTAACATCAGCGTAACAAAAAGTGAACAATATAAAAATGCCATCTAAGTTAATATTATGTCTTACAATCGTTATTACGGTGTTTGAAATAAATGCATTCAAATAAATAATATTTGACAGTGCCTCTAATCCCTGCTAATACAACTGAAAGTTCACCATTTGAGTTCTAATTTAAACTAGAAATGTGTCCGGATGACACGAATGCCTCTCCGAGAGCTATGTAAAAAGGGACCGTAACTACTGAGAAAAACTTTAAGTGAAATCGATCTTGACCTGCATTTTATTATTATATTCAATCATGTAAAATATGAAACCAACCCTTGAAATATTTCTTGAGTTATTGCTCGGAAGCCAAAATTTGAACGGACGGACACACAGCCGCACGGATGGACAGGGGAAAAACTTTATGCTCTTCCGCAATTTCAAATAGCAGGCCATAAAAAATCCAGAACCAAACAACAGCCAGGGTTACATTCTTCCTTGTGTGCATAAAATTAATTTGTAGCTGGCTACGCCCCTGAACATTAAAACGGAATTTCTTTTCCATTATTTACGAATATCTTGAACATTGCACTCAACAGTCTTAAAATAACAGGCCGTCTCGTAATAATAAAGGCAAAAGCCGCGTTTTCTTATCTTTAAGATAGCCCATGAGCTATCGTAAAGTTAAGAAGGAATTGTTTCCAAACTTAAGAATTCGTAGCTGAGAAACTATTGATGAAACGTATTTTAACGCTAAGAAGGGAGATAAGACACGTCTTACTAAAGAAGTGGCGTAAGATGTTTGATGAAACGAGGCCAATGAACGCATCAAAGCATACTTACTTGCTTAATTTTTCTTCTAATAGGTCCAAAAACTCTGATGTAAAGACTGTAAAAAATAGAGATAACTTTCTAACAAATATAATATACCATTACAACCGACCCTTGAACAATTAAGTAAATGTGTACTATGTCTGTGAAAGACAAGATAATAACCTACAAATTAATGCATCATTACAAAAGTAATAATTAAGTATTGTCTATTGATGTCTAGTAATATAATTGTAATTATACAATTTTCATGAAGCAAAAGTAAGATTTAAGTTTTTATCACACAACATATTACAAAATATGTCAATATATATTTACCAAGATTATCAGGTTGTCCAACATTAAATCCATGATCTTCTATCATGTGAGTAAATATATCAGACCTGAAAATACAAATACAATGTACTAGTAATATATCAACAAAAAAAAGAAGTTATTACCGTAAGCCAAAACAAAGCAAACAGTGAAAGTGTCTGTAACGACTAGATACATAAATGTTGAACATAAATGTCTGAATTCATGAAATCTTATAAAAAATAATTCTTCATATTAATATCTATATTCACTTCAAGTTCAAGTAACAATGAAAAATATTCAGTTGAAACAGCGGACAGCAAACAGCAGGTTTGGCAACAATTACAAATCGATCATTCTTTGACACAAAACAGGAAATAATTTTAACACAGCATGTACTCTACCTATTTCCACTAAACTGTTCTCTACAGAACAGACAACATCTACAGAAGTTTTCATTTTCTCTCTCTCTCTGTTGTGTTGCTAAAATATATTCCTGTAAGAAAGCAACAGCATATGATAGATGACCATAGTTACCGTGTTTCTATGTATTGTTGGTAACAATGAGATTAATGCTACCGGTAAGTATTATCAATTTATGCCAGTTGTGACACCTGGATCACTTACAGTCAAACCTGTGTTAGCGACCACCTCTGAATAAAGGCAAATCTATTAAAAAAAATGTCTTTCCCAATGGTGACCTTTGTTCACAGGTTTGAATGTACCATCCATTCATTCTATTCCTAGAAGCAACTGACAATGTTCCCTGGTGACTAATAAAACAGCATTCATCTGATAACACTGTTCTTTGATTCTTTGCAAGACTGATTAAGTATAGTATGCTTAAGCCAGAACAAATTATGCTTTTTGTTTTGTTAATCTGAGGTAGGAAGTAATAATAATAATAGAAATATTATCATAGTTTAAACAAACCCAGGGACTCTTAGCACTCTATTATCCAACCATTTATAGGTACAACATTGAAATACTATGAAATAAATTAGAGGAAAAAGTAAGCAAATAATTACACTATTTTCTAAAATTGTACACTGAGCCAGACATGGGGTAATCAAAATCGTTAATCATCATGGTTATTTATCAATTAATAATTCCATTAATCAGGCATTAATTATTAATCACTAAATCTTGTGATTATTTTGATAATCATTTAATTGATTAATGCTAAAATACTGGCAATAATCAGAGTCACTGACCAATTTTCTTTTCTGTAATAAATCCCTGAACTGTTTGTCTTCAGGTAATATATCACTTAACATGTAGTATCCATTACCTGTGAAGAAAAAAGTCACATTTACTGATTCTCAGTCTGGAGAATACTCACTTCTATCATATCACAAACAAGAAAGTCATCCCTTGTATAAGTTGTCACAAACCAAACATAGCATTTGATAGTTCAGACAAAGTTCAATAAAAAGTATTTTTGGAAGGATACAACTAACATTATTTGCATCCAATTAATGAAATGGTAGAGAAAAGTGTTCCACTGATTAACAAAAGCTGATCAACTGAACTCATTCAAATAATTTACAGTGAGTAGTATGGATAATGAATTATTTTCAATCAACTGTTGTTCAATTAGAATTTATATATGCAAGAGATAATTATTTCCTAAACAATACAAACTAATTTAAAATTTAAGTCATTAATTTGAGAAACAAAAGTCAATCATTTTTAATAAGAACACTACATTAATAAGCAAAGTAAATAAATCTAAGTTAATAGTATGAAATTTACCATCCTGAGTGGAGGTTGTGTGTATTTCTGTACAGAATTCTTTCAAATGTTGTTGCTTAAATCTTTCCTTCCAGTACATGCAATAACTGTAATAGTAAGTATGGTGAAATAAGACTTTTAAGAACTCACTGCAATCTTTGGACAATATTTCCCTAGATCAAAATTCATATGCAATAAAGTTTCCCTTCTTATAGAAAATGTTACTCTAATCTTTGTTTTCTTTGAAGATAAAACAAGAGGATTTTACAAGTTTCTATACTTTTTCATCCATTAACCAGCCCCGTCATTGATAATCAGTTATTATAACTAATATAGTGACCCTGTTGCGGTTCACATACATTGTATGATCAACTAATTGGAAAACTTATTAATAGGCTATGTTTGGTATTATATTGCAAAAAGTATGGTTACAATTATATCTGAATACCTTCTGAAGTTAGCAATAAGTTTCACATCTGCTATAACAAATTTGTGCTCTTCCAACAAATGCTTGAGATAATCATTTAATGTATTTGTAATGTCTAATGCATCGTCACACAACATACAAGGCACAGATTTCCTCGGAGAGTCGTTACTTCCATCACACAAACCCTGTCCATCTGGGAGCAACAATGGCTCCAACACAGGTTGGTCTACAGTTTTGAATGCATCACCTGAATAACATATCAGAACAGAAATTAATTTTAGCATATTCAAACCAATAAAGACTACAATAAGTTTTTCATCATCCATTGGAATGCCTTGATCAAGATAATGTCAAATTGTCTGGGACACAGTTCACTGTTCAGTCAGGCTATAAGTTGGAGTGAGCATGTTTCACATTAAACATACCCACCCTGTTTATAATCTGTCATTTCTTTTATCTGATTTTATTACTCCTTCTTACTAGCTGACACGCTAATAACAGGTGGGGACAGGGTTTAGACTAAATCCAAGATAGATGGATAGAATTTACAGACTATTAAATATTATGAAATATGGACAATATCCTGGTATAACAGAACGAACAGTATAGATCTATCTATCTATATCTATACTGCACACGTTCAAAACTGAACATCACAGCATATATAACGTCTGTTTCGAAGTATACCATTGGAAGTTTTTCAAAAATCAAGATATTCACAAAATAAACTATTAAAAAGGTAAGTTATAATTGCTTAAAATGCTCTTAGTACGTCGTATTCGTAATGTTGTATCCATGAATTATTGTTTATCCGAAAATAATTTGTAGCCGAAAACAGACAACTTTGTCCCAAGTTAAATGTTGAAGAATCATGAATGACACTGCTATCACCTTGAGACTGATGACATATCATTAATATTCAATAATTTTACATAAGCTAAGCTTAAAGATTTATTCACAAACAAACAGAAATAAAAAATAACATCACTTGATTCCAAAGATTCTGCCATGTTTTTCGCTTTTTAACGACTACAGATAATTGGAATATACGTCGTCTCTGCACATCACCGTCCAGAGTTATCGTTCCTGCTGATGACCAAATGTAAAATAATGATCATATAAAATGCAGATTTTTCTTTAAAACGACAATTTATGTAGGCTGAAGTTATCGCCTCAAGTCTTTCAGCTTTATGGAAGAAGTTGATGCCAAGAAATACTGATGTTCTATTGTGCACATATTAATATTTACCAGTACCAACCTTTGATAACCAGCCAAACTTGATCATCAAGACCTTTCAGTCCGTTCTTGTACTCAAAAAGCCAATAAAAATATCACAGAATTAACCTGGTAGTGTTAAAACTTTTTTAATGCCAAATTTGTTAAACAATTCTAATTGTTTAAAGTCCCATAAGCATATAAATTTATCGGCCGTAATAGTTTCTGTTTGTCCTATAACAGAGGAATCTGGGGTGTTTTCCTCTCGTGCATACTTTATAGCAAGAAAAAATGTTTCCAAAACCACTATTGTATTTATTTCAATATCCTTGAAAAAAAACACTATTTATAGAACATCGTGTTTTCCCGCAGTCATAACATGTAAGTGACATGCGCTCTATATATTTCAAGTTTACAAAAGCAAAATTCACAGCTAAAGAAGAAAAATGACTTGTTTTGTTGGTAATTATTATTTTGGGATAATATCAGCAATTGTTTGTTTTTTGCATATATTTTTCTATAGCAAAAGGCTAATGGAACTTTAAGTTTAAGGTAGGTAAATTTATGGTGTTTATTTATTTCATTTATTTAGGTTTGACTGTATTCATACTAGTTCTTACTTACCCTTCCACTAGGAACTGACAACTTCTCCATATGTCTAGTAGAGTAAAATTTTGATATTGTAATAAAATTTTCACGGAAGGGCATGACCAGCTGGATTGCCGGGTTACAAATCCAGCGCTCAACCACTGGACCACAACCGTGGCCCAGACATGGTGTACTTCAAATGTAAGATCAATTTATATCACATGTTTAGTTTTGCAAACTGATTGCAAAAGCCCAAGTTTCATGTTTGTTTGTTTGAGTTTTACACTCCTTTTCAACAGTTATATGAGGCGGACAGTTCACTTAACCATCATTCCTTGAAGAACCATTCCTAGACTTCCATCCTCCGTAAGCAACTGCCTACTTTCTCACATAAAGAGACATGGTCAGTAGCAGGGCTCAAACCCATGACTCTATCAGTGAGAGGTTACAGTGGTTTGAAGTCAGCAACCTTAACCACTCAATCATGCAGGTGGGCCCAACCACTGGAGAGTGCTTCTGAGGAATTTATTCCAATCATAATAAAGCATATATCTGTGCAATAGTGCTCCTTAATCTTGAACAAATAAAATTAAAAGTAAATTTACATGCAGTTTTATAAAATAAAAAACACACATTTTTCAATATTCTTTATTTACTAGCATATAGTAACAACAACAGCGTCAACAACACGTGATAATAAGCATTTGTCACAAAATACTAATGCATACCTTGCAAATAATTATGGAAACCATTTCAACCCGGTATGCAGACAATTCGAAGTTAATAATAAACATGTTCTGTGTTACTATACAAAGATCTCATCATAAATTATTATCTATAAATTAGCAAAAAGCTGTGCTCAGCTCCTAATGCTACATACTTGTACTAGGTAGCTTGAAAGTCTGATAACAGTGAATTAATTGGCACATGAATTCAGGACTTTTCCCCAACATTCTCTATATGAAATTAATCATCCACAAGCAAACACTGATGGATTACTTGAAACAGATAATTTATATCATCTCTAAATGTTTCCTTCCTCAAATATACATAATTTTGCTTCTAATTCAAAGAGACAGGCAAGCAGAAAAACTTTTGATCATTAAAAACAATTTTCAAAATTAACAATTTAATACAGAGTGAGCTTTAAACATGTGCAGTTCAATATATAGAGGATATTAAATGAGTGAGGATTCCGTATTTAATTTATTGAACGAGTTGTATAAAACAGTATGAAGCGAGCCTTTGGCGAGCTTCATACTGTTTTATTCAACGAGTTCAATGAATTAATGACGGAATCTACACGAATTTGATATTCTTTTTATCATATACCTTTAAAATACGGCGAAAACCAACAAACTTGTTTGACATTGCTACTAATAACAAAAGAGTGACAACTGACAAGTAATAAGGCTTTTTAATCAGGAGTACAAAAATAGTTACATTATGAAACAGTCATCATAAATAATAAATGTGTGAACATATCTAACGATGTGAACAGTATTTTTGCTTACTCAAATTGTTAAAATCAATTCTACATTACTTCTATGCTTCGTCAAGTTCATGACGTCACTTTGTGACGTCATTTACATATTATATGCACGGCCGTGCCATATCGTTTTTATGGCACGGCAAAAACGGCACGGGTATGTGATAAAATATAATCATTTATGTCATAGCAACTATTCTAACTGTGCAATCACACTAATTTATTTCTATTTTAATGTTCTTTTGTTTTTCTGGAGTTATCAGATGTTGACATTTGTTTGATATATTCACTTTGAAACCTAAACACATCTTCCATGGATTCTGGTGAATTAAACCTCCTTTGTCCATTTCTATAGTGATGTTGAGTGGATGGATTAAAGCTGCTTCTAAAATTACCATATGGAAACCACTGTTGATTACAAGGAGCAGAATAGGGATGCATACCTTGACCCCAAGGGTTCTCCTGCCAATACTGAGGCATATCAGCAGCATGGTGACCACTGTATCCTGTTTGATTAGGGTAAATATGTTGGTATCCATAGCAACCAGACTGGTTTGTTTGATTAGAACTTTGTTGTTGAGACATAGAGTATGTAAACCAGTCATTGTACCATTGACGCCAATAATCCTGATAGGATGGTCTGCTATAAACACCACTATCATTGGTTTTACTATCACTATTGATACTTCTTACAGATCTTGCTTGGCTATCACTATCATTAACATCTCTTTGTCTAGTGTTCACACTATGCTCGTATATATTTCCAGGATGTTCTTCCCCAGAACTTTCAGAATAAGATTCTGAATCAGAATCAGAAATGTCACTAGAACTAACAAACTCAGATTCTGAAGTATCATGGAGCTGCTGGTCTATTTCTGTATAATGACTATGGTAATTCTTTTCACAATCACCATCCTTTATTTCATCCAAACAAGTGTTATTATATTTATTCCCTGGTACATCTACAGATGTTCTATCATAATCCTCAACCATACATTGGGTCTCCATTCCTTGAGCTAACAGTTCAATGCTTTGCAAATGCTTAAGTTCAGTGAAATTTTCTTCTTTGTCTGTGAGATTTGTACCAGTTTCCAGATCAGCTTCATTCTCTACAGCTAATTTGTATTGGTCATTGTCCCTTTCTAGTTGTAACAGATGACCAATAGCAAAGTTCCCGCTATATCCAAACCTCTTTCGTCTGATTTTTGGACTTTGTCTTCTCTTTTCCTCTGCTTTTATATCAGTATTATCATTTGAACCAACAACTTCTAAATCATTCAATATCGCTTGTTTGGCAAGTTCAATGTCATGATCGTGGTCATCAGCCAAGTTTTTGTCAATTTGTTCAAACTTAATCTCAGTGTTTGCTTTCTTCACAGTAATGTCATCATTTGGAAAATCTGTGTCAACTTCTTCTTTATTTACAGTATCAGCAGCTTGATCATCAAGACCAGCAAACACACCCATACCACTAGAAGATTCAAGATCATCAGCTTGAGTAACTAATAATGAACTAGGACTACATTCATGTATATTCTGAACCTGAGAGATGGCTCTCTTGAGAGTTTCTGTATCTAAATGTTCTCCACTAGGCTTAAATACACTGCAATAAGTCAGCAATTTACTGTTTCTTTCACTTTCATTATCAGGCACATTTTGTTCTCTATTTCTGAAGTCTGTCAATGATTCTCTCGCAGATTTATAAGTACTACATCTAGAAAGCTTCTTATATCCAATATTATGCTGAATGACATCAGTAATGTCAAGGTTTTCCAAACTTGGGAAAGAAATCTTAGATTTAAGATTTATAGCAGAATTTTGACTGAATTTGTTATAATATTTGGACGAACTACTCATACAAAATTTTGGCACTGTTGGTGATTTCACACATTCTTTTTTATGTTCCATATTAATTAATTTTTCTTCATCATTGTTTTCTTCAAATGACAATGTATGACCAGACAATTCACTATGTAAAAATTTGGTGTCACCAGCTCTAACTAAGTTACAATCGTCCATAGAAATTGACTTTAAACAAGGCACTTCATCAGTTTCATCAATTTTATCAACTTCATCACAATCATCTAAATTAGGATTGCTTGATTTAAAACTAGAATTAGATCTGTCACAATTATCTATTGAGTCATCAGACTTGTGTTTCTTTGACTGGTTGACAGTATCATTTTCAGCATCTATATTAGTTCGGTCTTTGTTCTTAACTGATTTAGAATTATCATTATGTCTAAGCAAGTAAGGAAATGTTCTAGACTTATAGCTATGTTCTGTTGACTTGATTTCTTCTTCTTGTTCATTCTGATTTTCAATCTTTCTAGGACTTCGGGGTAGATTCTGTCTCTTTTGACTTGTATTGATGACCTCTGAGGACACTACATCATCCAGGAAAATTGGACAATCTGGCCTAGCAAGATCGCTAGGGATAGGATCTATAAAATACAACAGCCTATAAATGCTTGTGTATCAAATTAAAGTTTGATAATACCTTTTTTAATTTTTTGAAATTTATGAAAAATTAATGTTTTTATCAGAATCATCTTCATACTCCAGTATTTTCAGGTTCAGGAAAGCTCATTCCTCAAAATCAGAAACAAATTCAAAAGAACTACAAAATTATGGAACAGAAGTCAATAATATCATTTTGAAATATGCTAAATTGTATCACAAATTGACTTTAGACATATATAAAAACAATTAGACATAATTGTCATAATTCAGTCATTCATGGCATTACTAAAACTTGTTTACCTGGCAATGGATGGATTTGTGTGTTGCATCTTTTTTCAATGGAATTCATGTTCAGCCTCTCCTGACCCTCACTTATAAGTGTTATAGCAATACCAAATGATCCTAAACAATAAAATCAAACATTCTAAGAATAAAATATCATGATAAAGCATCTGCTCATTCCAGCTATATCAATTTCTGATACAAATGGAAATGTACATGAATTATAATTTACAGCGCACTTCTCAAATAAAATATCTTTATTGACTCAAAAAATACTTCAATCAAATTTTATGGCAATTATTTAGTGTTTAAGCATCTTGACACAGGTAATAAAACATACTCATTATAGTCATTTTACAAACAGTATAAATAAATTTATAATACAGCTTATAAGTACACTTATATAACATACCAAATCTTCCGGCTCTTCCAATCCTATGTAGGTAAGTTTCGTGATCTTTAGGTATATCCATATTTATAACAAGGTTCACTTTATCTGCATCAATACCTCGGGCTGTCTAAAAACAACAATCTATTGTGAGTGTGGCTATATAGATAACAGTTAATCATAGATATGAAGACTTCATGTTTATCCACTTTTCCAAAACTAAGTGATACATTGTATTACTGGTAATTTCAGCAGCACTTCTTACTCATGATTTTTAACTGGCATACTAGAAACTTTAAATCAGGGTACATATTTTAATTTATGCCACTCAATGTAGACTTATACAGATAAAAGAAAGTGAAGTCCATACTAAATTCAAGCCGTTGGAAAACATTGAGCCTTTGAAATAAATAATGATCATTCCAAAGTTCTATATCATTAGTTACAAGGCTTTTTACTGACCAGATATGGTGTCATGCAGGTTCCATAAATAAATATTGGGCAAGAAAGAAGCCTTGTAACAAATTTATCTTACCAAGCACCATTCATTAATCAATTTACCAAACTTTTATGGTTTCACTTTTATGTTCATTTAGAAAATGTGATAACTGACTAAATATGAATGCTACTGAGTCAGAACTGACCTAATAAAAATTATGTTAAAATATATTGTCAGAATGTGTTCCAGCTCAACCAATCAACATCATTGTAGTCGGTATGGTTAATTTTTTAAATACAAACTTAGGGCTGAAAAATTATTCAATGAACAAGACCAGTCATTCATCAGAATTTACTGGTTTGGACCAAAGGGCCCCATGTCTTTAGCATAAACTACTTGCTTATCTGTCAAATGTATATCAACTGCCAAAGTACTACTCACCAAATCAGTAGATATAAGCACTCTACATTTGTAAGTTTTCAGTTGAGCCATTGCATTATTTCTCTCAGTTTGATCTAAACATCCAGCAATACATGAAGTTGGCCAGCCAGCTTTAGTCAACATATCTGCCAATGTTTGTGCTCTGAATGGAAGACAAAATCATAATAAAATCTTATTATGTGGCTCTTGCTTCACCATTCATATATAATGTTTGTAATATGTGTAAGTACAAAGGCATTTAACACAGCAATATAGCATTTTAATCAAGATCAGTTACCTAAAACAATAACATGTCTTAATTAGCCTTTTCTCATAAATAATTTGGCTTATTTTAATAACTAAAATGCTATTAAGGATTTTTTCTGAAAAAAAAGAAGAAATTACTTTACATGAAAGAAAAGAATATACCTTGTTTGAAGATTTGAGAAGACCAGACATTGTTGAAAACTAATTGATGATAAAATATGAGATAAGACTTTGGTCTTCTCTTCAAAAACAACATGAGACATCGGATGATAAGCTACAGCCTGGAAGTATTGTCTTATACCTGTAATATAAATGCATGTAATAACAATAATAACAAATACCCAGATTATCCAAACAAAAATAATAAACAGTGCTAAGCTAGAAAAAATACTGCTTTCTTTAGGGCAAACTGACCAAAAAAATAGGGTAGACAGGTTGAAACACTTTTCTTAAAGATCAACAGATGTATGTATGAATCAATATACAACTGATAGTCTCGCTGAAAGTGTATAGGTAGTACAAACTACATTATATCACTAAAAGATCAAATATAATACAGAACAATGTTCATATAAATAAATTACATAAACTAAATATAGACAAAGATTAATGCAATTTTGTTGAAACCATGGACAATTTGTTTAAAACACTCATAAGAAATTCCTAACATACATGCATTCCTTTTATATTCTTATGTTTGATAAAGAAAACTGTTTTATTACCAAGTAATGCTGGATCAGTTATGTTGAGACGTAGAAATGTTGGATTTCTCATGTAAGCAGTAAGATGGTCTGCCAAATATTCTGGATACGTGGCAGACAGTGCCAACATTTGTTTGTTCTCTGGTAAAGTTGAATATATCCAACTGAAAAATAACAAAGTGAAGAATTTGGCAACTAAGTACATGCAGTTGAATTAATTACTTTCCATAACCTCAAGAACCCAGCTAAACAGCTGAATTCAAGTATAAAGTATTACTGTAATTAAGCATCTAGCAATAAAATGCATGGTTACTGGTAATAGCAAAGATTATAATACAATCCCAAGAATTTCCAAATCCGAAACAAAGTCGGTCTGAGGTAAAGCATGTTCAGCATAATATTTATAAGAATAATTCTTACTTTATTTGGTCCTGAAAACTTTCTTCAAGAAGTTTGTCAGCCTCATCTAATACAAACAATCTGATACTCTCAGTTCTTAATGCTCCACCTTCTATCAACTGTTTTATACGACCTGAAAATTGTAAATATATAATAATATATACGGAATTTCCAATCTTCAAAATACAACATTCACTTAAGTCAGGAAGAAATTATACTGGATTCAACAAAAAAATGTGACTTAATGAAAATCTCTACATTGGATTTAACTCTACCAATATCAATTTTATTTTTTCTTTATATTTCACGATTATTTAAAACTTATACATGTAGCCAGTAAGTTACGGACATTTTAAATTTAATTACCAGGTGAACCAACAGCAATATGACATTTCTTCAGTTTTATTCTATCTTCGTGTAATGGCATTCCACCAATGAAGGTATGACATTGCAAGCCATTCACAGCACTACCAATACTGTTGATTACTTCCCATATCTGAACAGCGATCTCTCTAGTTGGAGCCAACACCAAGACCTGAAAATACATATCCAAGAATAATTTACTTTTTTGCATGGAAATGTATCTGTATTCTATACCTGTAAATAATGAAGACAGATATAAAAAGTTTTCAACATTTAAAGATAACCACAATTCAATGATGGTAATTTTCCAGTTCTTTTTTTATGACTTGCCATCAATTTTGATAAGGCTAAATTAAGATATCTAAAGATTTTGAGTCTGAACCAGTGTTCAATCTAGCTTGTGCCAGGAAAGGACCCTATGGGCCCACAAATGTTCACCAAGGGGGTCATTTTAAAAAGTAGGGGGTCATGAAATAAAATCACAAAAAGTACCATCTAACATAATGTTGTATTATGCAGCCTCTGCCCTCTTATCCCACTGCTAAGATAAGTTTTATTTTCAAACAAATCAAATGTGCTTGAAATTAAAAACATTAGTTTATCACTCAATGAGTTAATTTAATGTGATCTGAAACCATTATATGTATGTGTCTGTAAGCGTCGACGTGTGGAAATTTGAACAACCAGAGACAAAAGGGTTCTTTTACCAGTGGAAATGCATAAAGAACACTGCATGACCGAGTGACTGAGGCCTTTTCCATCAAAGTCTGACAAAGACAAGCCAGTTTTTAAAACATTCATCGGCCAGTCATTTATTTTTAAAATCAAGTTTTTAAACATCTACATGTATAACCATTTTGTTGGTAGTGGCAGTCATCTGAGTTGATGGACAAGGCTGAGCCCCATCATTTTGACATTAATTGTCAGAACATTTCAATATTATCGTCGCCAAAGACAAGAAAAAATCAGTCTTTATACGCTTTGACACTAGTCTGTTATTAAAGATAGACTGCTATTAGCAACCGACTGGTTTAGCAATTTTCATCCATTAGGCCATTATAAATTAATTGATTGATTATCATACAATTTTTTCTCAAAAAGGTGGCGGGGGGAGAATTTTATTTTTCCAAAAAGCTTATTGAGACCAGAATATATATGGGAAATACGAATAAAACACTGACAACTGTCCTTTTGTTTACTTAAGTGAGATTCAGCATATTCTGAAGATTTTTCTATCGGTAACCAGGGGGAGTTCTAACCTCCACAAAAATGCCTACTTCTTTGAACATCTTCTGCTTTTTGGAACTAGAGGCTTCTTCTCAATTAGACACATATCACAAATCGGATAAAAATTGTCATCCACTGCGAGGCAATTTCCACTACTAGTACTACAGTAATAGCAAACAGGGGTATAACCTGCAGAAAGGTCAGGTCAGCTTAACTGCTGCATAACTGATCTCAGCTATTTTGGTTAATGGATCGCACTGTGTCAGCCTGGAGTCGAGTTTGGTTCTACCAACGAACGCCTTGGTGCAACATTGGATTCGGTCAATTGGTGCCGTTTGGTCAAGTTTGCCAGTCACAAAATCATTATACAAGTCAAACAATGACGATACGTTGCTATAATTACATGCAAACCAGACTTTTTCCACCTTTAATAGGCCGTCATAAACGGCAACAATCAGAAAAACATGTTTACATTTTCAAGATTTAGGCTGCACAAAAATCAGCTGTATATACTCTTCAACGCGGAGAACACGACAAGTTTACTATGCGACATATAGCTTACGCTTATACTGCACATTTTACTAATATGCAGCACCAACTGATGGATAGGTTTTTCTCGCGATTTTTTTTCAAAATAAAATTTGTCGGGTGGCACTAAAAAGAGGGGGCGGGTGGGGATGATAATCAAGCAATTAATTTATAATGGTCTTAGCGGGTACTGCTTAAACAGCATTTATTAATCCAGCCTCAAATAATTAACGGAAAGCAAGTCAATGTTGGCAAAAGATGAATTACACATAAATGTATTAGGTATCAGCAGTTGCGCCCATCAAGCCTGATAGACTACTGAAAATGCGCCATTTAGATTTTTTAGCAGTCAATGGCACAATAGCCCATTCTAGATTAAACACTGGTTCTGAACAATTTATTTTTTACCTGAGTTGATGCTGTATCAGTCACAATACTTTCTAATGCAATCACAGAAAAGACACATGTTTTACCAGTGCCAGACTTTGCTTGAACAATCAAGTCTGAAAACAAAAGAGAAATTAAAATTATGCTCAAATAAAATCCAAATGCAGTCCTCGAATTTAGCGGTGGTCTGACTCTGAGTCCACCAAAATGGTTGTCAGTCCAGTGAATTTGATAAGCTAGATCAGTGGTCCGATGGGTCATATAACGTTAATTCAGATTTTAAAGCTTAACGATTATAACTTTTAACACTTTAAGTACGTTTACATAACAGAAAGTTGGTTTTTCATGGTTTTATGGAAATGGTCCAGACTAAGTAATAAAATCAGCCAATTTAGTTAGGCTTATAATGGATAGGGTTATAAAATGTAAACAAATATGGCAGACTAATAGCCGAAGATGACAGCCAATGACAATTTTGATGTTTTCATTTCCCTATGAATGCTAAACATAACCAAGAATGTTACTGGTTTAGTGCTAGGAGCTAATCAGCTAATGAGTCAATTAACAGTGATTAAGGTTTAGCACTATCCATAGGCCTATACTCAAATATAAAGCTACTATTACAGGGTTCTCAATAAGTTTGTGGCCAGCAGGCCCAAAAGCTAGACTAACAGGCCTGCAAGGGGGGTCCGGACATTTTCTAGCAATATTTTATAAACTTTTGAGATTCCTAACCCCCCAAACACATTTCTAAGTGGCTAAATTGGCCTGCAGCCTGTTGTTATTGAGAACCCTGTATTACGTACCTAATCCACACCTTCCCAACGGAATAGCTTTCAACTGGATAGGTGATGGCCTGACAAAGCCTGCATTTTTCAATCCATTCAAAACACAATCTGAGAGCAACAAATTATTGAAGTCAACTGACTCTGAAATAATGACATCTCCTGTCCTTGTTTTGGCTTGGAAACTATGAGCCACTTTAGACATTTTCGGGGTAAACCATGCGTACCAAGCTTAACCTATTCGAATACGTTAAAAAACGTAAATTCACACATGTACAAAAACACTTTTGTCGGCCATTTTGAATTCGTGGACAATGGTAAAGTCCGGTATCCGTACTAGACAAAACGAAAGTAAAACGCAAAAGTTGATGTACGATATATTATTTGGTTTCTATTATATCAAGTAGGCCAACAAAACCTGTGTCAATTTTTATTCTACTTTCTATCTATTGCAACGTTCTTTCTAAAAGTTATGGCGATTTATATTGGAGCGATTGAATTTGAGAACGAAACGGTGACTACTATCACGTGATACGTAGGTGTTTACTAATTTTCACTTCCGCATTATCTGATAACATCGAAATGTCTCATCAAACTGGAATTACAGGTATACTCACTTATATTAATATGAACTTTATGTTGATAGAATTGTCTGTTTATCACGTGTCATCTGTACACATTATTTTTACGGTTACACTGATAATTGCTTGTCTAAAATGTGGGGTGAGACATGTGGGTGGGGTAGGGGGGTCTATGATCGTTTTATGAGAGCCCTTGTAAAAAGTACCATGTTGTCTGAATCGGTTTAATATGCAGTTTGTTTCAAAGATGTGGTTATTCAAATTATATTATAACATGCTTGTTTAAATCAGCTTAGTGTCACTAGAGGTGCCATATATCCTAAACTGGATACGTTCTTTTCAAATTGGTCGGAGTCAAACTGTTGTCTTAGATGGTGAACATTCAACAGAAGTCACTGTAAATTCTGGGATCCCCCAAAGCTCAGTCCTTGGACCACTCTGCTTCCTCATCTACATCAACGACCTTCCTCTGTCTCTAACTCTCAAATCCGCCTCTTTGCCGATGACACTGCGGTCTACATTATAAATACAATAAACTCCTCCTCTGATTCTGAATCCCTGCAGGAGGATCTCAATAAGATGCAGATCTGGGAGAAAGAGTGGGATATGGAGTTCAATCCTTCTTAATGCCAGGTTCTTCATATAACCAGAAATAGAAAAATTCTAAAAAACAAGTACTTTCTCCATGACCATGCATGTCTTAACATAGATCTGTACAAAGCGCAAAATACCTTGGTCTAGACCTAACAACAGATCTAAATTACAATACACACATCTCAAGAATAACATCAAACGCAAATAAAACTTTAGGATTCATTAAAAGAAATCTAAACACAAAAAATGAAAACGTAAAACAATTAGCCTACAAATCTTTGGTCCGGCCTCAGTTGGAATATGCCTCGACAGTTTGGTGCCCATATACTTAGACAAATATTCAAAGAATTGAAATGGTGCAAAGGCGAGCGATATGTTGGGTGAAGCAGGATTATTCCGCTTTATCATCTGTAACATTCATGCAGGAAGATCTTGGCTGGCGCTCTCTCGAACATTGCAGACTGGACTTCAGACTTATAATGCTTTTTAAAATTGACCATAATTTAGTAGCCACTAGCCTTCCTGCATGCATTGAACCACCATCTAGAACAACTAGACACATGCATCCCCTCTCTCTAAGACAACTACAAGATACATCAGATAATCATAAATTTTCCTTTTTCCTCCACTGTATCATCCTTTGGAACCAACTTCTGAGTAACATTGCTACCCTGTCTGACCTTGATCATTTCAAGCAGGCAGTGGTTAGGATACAATATTAGTTGACATGCTGTGTTTTTTATTTTTAACCTATTCTTCACTATTACTAACAAAACATTTTAACAATGACTTGATCGTCTTCTAAGTCTCTCACTGTATCGTGATAATATTCATTATCAGGTCTTTTATCTCTTCACTAACAATTCCGACATGCACTTATCCTACCTATAACACTCAGAAGAGGGGTTGGCAGTATATTAATTATTATAGTCCCAATATTACGAATTATATGTAATATAGCATACCTAGCATACCACAGAGGAACCCAGCTATTAAGCTTTTGGTTGGCAGATTTCATAAACAAACTCGGAAGGGCCATATCGAAAAAGTGTCTCGACTGGACAGTATAATTAGTTGGACTATGAGAAACCATGGTATCATAATTCATCAACTGAGTTGGCAGTCTGCTGCACATACTGAATTTAGATGGATCATCCCCAGGACAGCATATGGGATCGTGCTTAATAATAAAATGTCTCTCAGTCATCAACAGTCTTAATAACTCTTTTTACAGAAATGACCTTAACTTAATATAAGAAAGATCTGCTGTCGCAAACTCATATATGAACTCGTATAGTTCATTATTATTGGGCTCAATTTTAACAGTTCTTATTGATCTTATATCAATTTTTAGTCAAGTTCTGTTAAGCTTTTATCAAATAAAATACAAAACTATTGCTTTATTTATGTACAATGGCAAATGGGAAGCAACTACTACCGTTGCACATACAAGAGGGTTGAAAAGAGGTTGTCTTTCTTATTTATGATGCACAGCCTGGATTATGCATGGATTAATGGAGAATTAAAAGTTTTTGAAAAGCCTGTTGAAACAATTAACAGATCTGTATTATTTTATGCACAGGCACAAATTTAAATGATTTTTGGTACTGTTTCTGTTCTCCTCATCATGTTGTCACTGTTTTTTCATACCTATTAATACCCATGTTTGTGTTTTAGCTTCCAAGGATTTATCAGAGTTTCTTGCTGATGCTAGAGATGGATCATACAGACTCTTGAAGGTGTCCATTGTGGATGGTATGTACTTTACTACTTATACACTTTAAGTAACAATGAACCTTTTAGATGCTCAAATTGTTTTCCATGCAGGTTACCTTAACTAAGTTTTTAAACATTTTTAAGCCTTAGCAGCAAAATGTTACCCAAATGTTGATATTTCAAATATATATCAGTAGTTAGTTATGTATGAGTATAAACATCATAATTCTACGGTATCCTGTAAGTTTTATATTAATAAAATATCTCATTTCTGTGTAATAGTGATGATTCAGTCTCTCAACGAATGATCAGCTTTCCTAGATCCCAACTAAAATTGCTCTTCCTCTTCCATCAACTGCTGACAATTCCTCGTTTGCTTCATCAATGTAACACTGAGCAGATATGAAGACATTACACCATGGATAATTCTCCAATAAGATATGTCTCAGAATTTTATTTCATGTTCAACTTTATGTGTATCTTTGTCTTGCAGAGAACTTGGAATTATCTAACAGTGAGAAACCAATTGGATCGTGGGAAGATGATATCCTTTGTAAAAAATGATTTTGTTTCATTTTTGTAAAGTGCAGTTCAACATATGATTTATTAGGAGTGAATATGTGTGACTGACTTAATACTTTAAAAAATTTGTTATCAGGACCATTGTTGGCTGAATATTTTTTATATTGAGTAAATTGCTAGATTTTTGTATTTTAGTGCCTATTTGTATAACTATTTTTCTTTTGCCTACCAAAGAAAGGCCAGTTTCGAATATTCAAATATGTTACCTTGACAACCATCACATTATGATAAGCTAGTGTTATCACAATTAGAAGAGAAGCAGCCATGTTATATTATTTTCCGGTTAGACAGTAAGAACAATCAAGGATATCAGTGGGTTTTTATTGCCTGGTCTCCAGATTTTTCTCCAGTAAGTCTTTCCATGTGTTAATAATTACTAAGCCAGTTAACTTTCACTAAACTTAAATTTAAATTATGTGTTTTAAATAGTTTTCAAGTCACTTCTGTCACAGTTGTAAAAATTTATCGTATTTATTCGGAATGTTACATGTAGCTAGTCTTTGTGGTGTAAATTCTGACAATTATTTTCTTTAGGAAATAGAGAATTATTTTTCCTACACTGCATAATAAAAATTGAACAATGCAATGTTCTTAAATCTTTGCTGACAAGTGTTTTTTTTCAATGGAACATGTGTTGAACTTTCGTTCAGTATTTCTATAATTATATATGAATTGTAGTACAAACCATGTACATTTTGTATGTGATTTATAATTGATAGGTACGTGAGAAGATGTTGTATGCAGCTACAAGATCTACATTGAAGACTGAATTTGGTACTGGTATTATCAAAGAGGAAATGTTTGGTACTGTACAGGTATAGTTGTCTATCTTTTCTCACCATAAAATTAATTATTTACAGTTCTTCTCATCAAGTAAGTTCTAGTATTGTGAGTATTGTGGCATTATAGCTTAGCATACGTTTGTAAATGTCAATAAACAGAAATATCTCTATTTCTATCTGTCTGAATAGATTTTTTTGTCAGTGCCTGTATGTTACATGATGTGGGATGATAATAATTATTATATTTAAAGTCATCCAGATCAGTGTCAATCCAATCACTGCCTGTTTATAATAAAAGAAATTGCTATTGAGCTGAATACCCGATAATACATTTTGGACCCTTCGATGTAAAACATCAGATTTCTGAAACTGGTTTGCTATAAACTTGTCCAAGTGTTGATTGAACTAAACTCATTCGTATGTAGAAAGACTACTTTTTATAGAAATACCAAAAAATTAAATCCTTTACTTGAAACTGCGCATATTTAAAAGTATACTAATAAGGTACTTATTATTTAATTATATTTAATATTTCTATATATCAAACAGGAAGATGTATGTTTAGCCGGATTTAAGAAACACATTGTATCACAATCTGCCGATGCACCGCTTACAGCTGCAGAGGAGGAACTAGCACATATAAATAAAACAGAGGTAGCCATATAATGTAGATAATTGGATTTTAATTGATTTCTGTGTGGTGATTAAGACTTTGGTGAAGTACTGTACGTATATTTAGCTTATCATCTTGGATAAACAAACAATGACTTGATAGAGATTTTTTGTACAGAGAAGGTAAATTGTAAAAAGTCATACTTAGGGATTTTTTTGGAATTGAAGTAGAAAATTGGGATCATATTGTCTATTCACAAAACTCATATTGTTTTTGGCAGTCAGTATTTTCCTTTCAAAATTAAGGATGGAATATTCTGTAAAATTACATATTGGTGAGTGGTCAGTTCATATCTTACTAGTATCTTGAGTTCATAACAAAATGCTCAATAGATATTTGACTCTGGAATATATTTCTACCTTAATTAAAATAAAATGGGTTATTGTGTTTCTGGCTCAATGTTTAATTAAATTAATTTGGATTATACAACAAAAAACACAAATATACGAACTAGTATTATTATTTCATTTTATTTTTGGCTCAATGTTTATAATACATTTTGAACACATTATGGAAATGTTATGTTCTGACAATTTATTTTGGAATAGATTTGAAATAAGATGTAAATGATTTTGACAAAATGCCTGTGAATGGTATTATGACTTGTCATTATATTGATATTTTCAGGATTTGGTAAGTTTTGGATATGTAGTCAAGTGTGTGATCTATCCTTGTTGCAAATTAATGTTTGGTCAATAACCGCATCAAAGTTTTTCTTTATGAGGAATGGTTTTGTCCAAAGTTATACTAATCTTTAAAAGAAGTGTGGGAATTGCGAAAGAAATTGGCACATTTCTCATTGCATATTATGCTTACCTTATAGCTTTTATTATTATAAGGATGCCAGTATCTTATTTGTGTTGATACATTGTATGATGTAAAAGATGGTGATAGATTGGGATGATTTGGCAGCTTATTTTATTTCATCCAAAGTTCTAGTTTGTACTAATTTGTAAATCTAAGCTCATCACAATAAGGCATGTTAGTATGTCGAGGGTTCAGCGCAACAGTGTCGTAACTCATATTGAAATAAGAAATAAGTTATGACAGTGTTGCGCTAAGCCAACGATATGGCTTAATCTACAAAACTAAAGAATGCAAGTATACATTCAGTTATGAGAGTGCTTGCTGAGTGCAGTTTGAAATTTGTTTGTTTTGATGATTGTGTTTTATGCCTCTTTTCAACAGTCAGAGGCATATGAGGCAGACAGTTAGCCTACACCTAACCATTATTCCTGGGTAAAACCAGTACTAGACTCCCATCCACCGTAACCAACTGCCTACTTTAACACATAAAGAGACATGGTCTGTAGCTGGGATCAAACCAACGACCCACATTCTGTGAGAGTTTACAGAGATTTGAAGTCAGCAACCTTAACCACTCGACCTTTTTTTAATGTTGGCTTTCATAGGGGTGACAATATTCCGGATATATCCTGAATTCCTGATTTATCTGTCTTGAAAGAGCCATGATTTCTGAGCAATACAAAAGTTGTTTGCTGAAAGTATCTCAAGAAATGGCAAAGTTATGATCTATTTAATCTGCTATGAAGGAACTTCTTTATTACAAACTGAGTAAATATGGAAACTACATGTATGTAGTTGAAGGCCTCTTGTTTCGCAAAAATGTTGGCTGTGTATGATTTTCGGGATTTTTAATTTTGCTCTGTTGACATCCTGCTTTTAGTGAACTATGTGTGATAATCATTGATTTTGTGATTTTTTTTATGTATGATTATTTGTTTGATAAAGTATTTGTTGCACTGAATTTAGACTGGTGCTCCCGAAGTAAGTTATATGAATGCCAAATCTCTACTAGTATTCTGAAATGCATGAATACATCATGTTCTACTACACCTAAAACTGGACTTAATTATAGTCCACCTGTTACACTGATTCCTTTTTACATGGATTTTTTATGGGTTATATTATTCAGGTAGTGACTGATTTTTATACCCCTACAATTTGTAATGGCGAAAGAGCATAAAGTGTTAACCCAGTCTGTGCTTCTGTTCAAAGTTTGGTTTATGGATTGGTTTCGTATTTTACATAACGATATATCATAATAAAATACAGGTCAGGTTTGATTTCTGTTAAAATCCAAACAGTTTTACTAGAGTTATGGCCCATGTTTTTTACTTAGTTCTCAGTGGGGGCATTTGTGTCCTCCTCTTGACACATTTCTAGCTATTTATTATTTATTTTTAACCTATTTTAGTGTCTCTCAGTGTCAAGATATGTTTGTTATTTTCCTTGTACATTGTAGTAATTTTGAATTATCACAAATCTTACAATATGTGTGATGCTGGTGCCTGGCCTATTCTCTTCTGTTCTATACATCCATGTACATACAGAATACTGATAAAACTGGTCTGGCTCCTGTGAGATGTATAAGGTGTAACTCATGACTAATTCTGATAGTTTTCAAATCTGTGACTTTTACAGAAATCTTTTTCCCTTTCCCTCTAGTCATCTTTTGTCATTCACAGTTATCAATGTACACTGTTGATAGATCCTGTTACTCTTTGAGTAGCTTTAAGTTCAAACCTGATATAAATTCATTCATCTTTTCACTCTGTGAAAGGAGTACAGAATATTTGTATATTTCTGCATTTATGTCTGTACATTTCTTGGTCTCTTCAACAAAACTGCTGTAACTACAGTACTGTATATCATTTTTTTACTTATTTGACTTAGTAACTGAATTATGTCTACCACTGTTTTAACTCCAGCATTTTTATTATGCAAGCTCCTTTAAAGTCCCATAAGCATATACATTTATCGGTCGTAATAGTTTCTATTTGTCCTATAACTGAGGAATCCGGGGTGTTTTCCTCCTGTGCATATTTTATAGCAAGAAAAAAATGTCTCCGAAACCATTATCGTATTTTTTTCAATATCATTGAAAAAAATACTATTTATAGAGCAGCTGTGTTTTCCCACAGTCATATTATGCACACATCATAAAGTGACGTCACACGCTCTGTATATTTAAAGTTTACAAAAGCAAAATTCACAGCGAAATGAGTGTTTTTAGAAGAAAAATGGTTCGTTTTGTCGGTAATAATTATTTTGGGATGATATCAGCAATTATTTGTTTTTTTGCATATATTTTTTGTAGCAAAAAGCTAATGGGACTTTAAAGGTTCCCTTATCACATCACTATGAAGACTTAAGATAAAAAAGTCTACAGATTAAACTTTCAATTCCCTGAAATACCCACTTGTCTAGGATATTGATTGAGAATTTTGAATGAAGCTTTTGAAAATGTTTCACTGTACATTGTATTTCAAGATTTGATATGATTGAATAATCATGTTATTTAGCATCGTTCAAGTAAGGCCAGAAAAAACATGTGTTTTCAGTTACCCAAACCAATATTATTATTTGGTGTCAACCCTTTTAATTCAAAAAGCAAATTCAAGGTACAATAATATTTGGGGATAAATTGTACCTCCTAAGTATGAAAATACTTTGAGGATAAATTTTTTAAAGTTTTTTACATGCGACAGTTTTTTCTGGCCTAGTGGATATTAAGTTGTACCGGTATTTGTTTCAGGTAAAATTTGTTTTATTTTATTTCAACATAATTCCTAGGCAAACCTAGTTTTTTGCTGTATGAAAATTCAAATCCAGATTGCCACATTAAAAGTCCAGCATATTAACCACTGGACAATGGCCGCGGCTTCATGATCATTACATTTTATTGTTTTATTTCTACTGCACCAAAACACTTTAAATTCTATTTATATTCCAGACAAGAACTGATGTACATATAGACTCTAAACATCAGACAATGAAAGGACTTGCATTTCCCATTTCTGATGCAGCTGCTCATCGTATTGTTGATTTCAAAGAGGAGAAAGTGTCATATGTGCAACTGGTAGGTTATTGAAGATGAAATTATTTTTTTATCAAATTCAAGGTTTTATATTTAATAGTGTTTCTGATATACTCTTGTAGGTTATTAATGGATTATAAGTATTGTTCCTTCTATTTTGTTTTCAGTTTTACTCATTCACTTGTAGATAAAACATGCAATTCTAAAAGTATTTAAGACGCTTTTCAATTAATGTTTAATGAATGCTGATAAGAGAAAAAAAATGTTCAAATGAAACTGGCTTTATTTTTTTAAATGCTGGATTATTTATATTATGTTAAATCTTTGATTTAATTGGAAATATAATGCTTGAATTTCAGCTTCTCTAACATGTTTTATATACTAGTATGCACTCATACAGACACCATATTTGTATTTTTAGAAATTAGATATAAATGCAGAAACTATAGAGTTAGGGGACTCAGGAGATATAACTACGAGTCAGTTACCATCTAAAGTGCCTACAGACTCTGCAAGATATCATCTGTTTGCTTTTAAACATACGCATGAAGGAGATTACCTTAATTCTAAAGGTATATATTCTACTGTCATATTTAATTCATGATTTTTAAGTTGTTTTTTGTAAGCTTGGTCATAGCTGCGGATAGAATGTGGTTAGTACTGGTTAAGGCCTAAATGAAGTCCTGGGAAGCTGGTTAGGATAACTGCCCACTATGATATAACTGAAATAATGTTGAAATTGTGTAAAATCTGATGAAATAAATTCATATTTGTGCCATTATTTGCTCCATAAAACATGTAATTTTATAAGAAACCTTGAAGGACACTGTTAGTCAGTCCATTCCACTTGGTATATCTATTACACTTTGGTAACATCAATTGGTCTGTGTTGTTTTAAATACTTGAACTAACAACATGGATTATCAGCCTTTATTTCTGATATCTTAGCTATTATGCCACCTGCATCTACTGATGTGGGGGGCTGGGGGCATATAGTGATTTGAGTTGTGTAACTGTCTGTATGAGGTTAATTAAAGTTTATCATTTCATTTATTGCTTTGATGCTTATAGAGTTCTTGCTTTGGACCATTCCCAATCCATCCATATCACCCAACTTTGATTTTCAAAAAATGGAGGGGGCAGATATGGACCGATTTGATTTCAATTTTTTATACGCCCCTGGTTGTTGCCATATACTATTCTCAATCCACCCTTATTGCTCAATCTTGAATTAACCTTGGCTTTATTTGGATATAATTTTAATGGGTTATTTCTCCTTCACTGTATTATATTCTTTTGTCTAGCATCTAACTAAGTTATTTTTTATATCTAATAATTTTTACCCAAATGATTACATGTAAGCCTTTTATAATGTTGTGTTGATATTTCAGTTTTCATATATTCAATGCCTGGCTTTAAGAGCCCTATAAAGGAGAGAATGTTGTATTCAAGTTGTAAAGGTCCATTTATCAGCTCATTAGAACAGACACTAGAAATGAATTTCGAGAAAAAGGTAAATGGTTGTATGTTGTACTATCCTTTCTATGAAAATACTAGAATTAACAAGGGATTAATTAACCTGTTGTATGGACAGAATCAACAGTCTTTTATGCTCTCATAGAAAATGTGCTGAAGCTTTAAATGCTTGCTTTTTAACCAATCAAGGCATTTTTAAAACCATTGCAACATTGTAGATGATGAAACACATCTTTATTTCTAATTGTTTTGAAAGCATTAAAGATATATATATGATAAAATCTTTTTGTCGGGTCTCGGCTGTGGTCCATTGGTTAGTATGCTAGATTTGTTACCCGGTGATCTTGGTTCAATTCGGGAGATAGTAGGTTATACCTTTCTATGAAAACTATAAAATATATTTATTTTCCTCCATATGTTGAGGAGTTGCTGGTTCCTTGTTGAAGTGTAAGATAGTGCTGGTTCCTTGTTGAAGTGTAAGATAGTGCTGGTTCCTTGTTGAAGTGTAAGATAGTGCTGGTTCCTTGTTGAAGTGTAAGATACTGCTGGTTCCTTGTTGAAGTGTAAGATAGTGCTGGTTCCTTGTTGAAGTGTAAGATAGTGCTGGTTCCTTGTTGAAGTGTAAGATAGTTGAAGTGTAAGATAGTGCAGGTTCCTTGTTGAAGTGGAAGATAGTGCTGGTTTGAAAACAGTCCTGGATAACTGGTTAAGTGAACCAGTCGCTGTATATAACTGAAATGTCATAGAATATGGTGTTAAAAGCACGGAAACAGAAATATCTATTGGTCATGTTATTATTTCTATAATTCTGTCAAGTTAATATTATTATCTACAATTCATTTAGTTTCGTGAAGAAACTTGGTTGCCATGGTAACAGTTTCTCAGTTATTGTGTATTATTGTTCTGTAGGCTCATTAACCATGGATTATGTGTTGTTACAGGTTGAAATAGATGATGGTAATGAATTAACTGAAGAGTACTTATACGATGAAATACATCCAAAGAAAAATATTGCCACAATGAAATTTGAAAAACCCAAAGGACCTGCAAGGAAAGGCCCTAGAAAGTTACTGAAGAACACATCGGATCAGTCATAACAATGTTAAAATGTTAGAGTGATTAATGAACATTTCTATTTTTACAAAAAACAATATTTTCGACATAAGAACTACTGTGATGTTCTAAATAGCTAATGTGCATTTACTATTAAGAACTAATTTTTTTACAGTTTGATTGAAATTATACTCTACACTTGTAAGGTACTACATGTGAGTAAGCATCAATATGTCCAATACTTAGTGGAAAAAAAGTATAAAATGGTAGTTAAAATAAATGAAAAGATTCCATGGAAATGTAGACAATTCTTACAGCAATCATTTAATAACCATTTACCATTTATTCATTGCTAATTGGCATAACAAGGAACACGTGTTACGGACTTCAATGTTACCAGAACTTTATTTCTGATTTGGTGCATTTTAATTTGAGTAGCCATTACCTAATCCCAGGTATTAGTTGAGTCATTATTGAAAAGTGTTATCGGTAGTTGTACCCAATACATATGAAAGGAATTACTGGTGATTTAGTTGGCAATGTTTTGGTGTATATACATTATGTTGTTATGTAAACTTTGTTTATGTCTGTAGATTTTATTTTCAAGCATAAACATAAGTACTATTGTCAAATACATTTCATGACATTTGTATTGATTAGTATTCTGATCATTTACACAGTGTATGACTTAGCTTTTGAAACTCATTTTTTAAGGCATTTTATCTTTTCACAGACTTACTTTGGTTTGTTCACAGACTGTTATTGTTGAAAATATTCAGTTAACATGACAGATCACATTCTGTCTCAGCTATATTTCATTGAACATTCCTTTCCATTTCATACAGGGATTGTTAAAACTTGTTAATATCGTCTGCCTGTTAACTTTCGTGGTCATGCTTATATTTGTTCTCAATGTTTAGTTCATGATCTCAAAGATCGTTATACGTGAGATTGGCGTCCATGCTCATATCATACCAGTATTGCTGTTCTCTTTTTGTATTAGATTGCTGAACTAAGTCTGTAAATTTGAGATTGGAGCCTTTGATTGGTCGATTTTGAATTTACTTTTCTAATTGACCAATGATTTGGCTGCTTTCGAAACTGGTACCAAACTCGATTTTATTATCTTTAGATACTGTGCATTGTTGCTCATGCATTTTTACAAGTTCTTGACATAAATGGTACTGATTATGCGCTAGAAATTAATGATACAATTTGTTTGATAATCTTTTCACATGAAACTAAGTCATGTCATATTAGTAATATATTTGTTCAGATAATTGTTACCTATATAGTTAAATTTTGTATTTTAACTTTATGAAGTGGTGATCCCAACATCCTTATAGGTGTGTGTATGATAAGCCGGAGCTTACTTACTCTTGTTGCAGCTTTTTGCTTTGCAATTGTTATCTTTATTCTTGCTCATAATGGTATAGTCAGCCTATTTACTAAACTTTCTGTATGTGATACTTATATTCTCAATCCAATCTTTCTTTTCGGTAATGAAGGTCAAATAACACATCAGTTTGTCCATTGTTAATGGTGCTATTATGTATATAGGCAAGTATACATATCAAGTGCTTTGATTGACTGTGCAATTTATTACATGAAATGAAGTCCTATTTTGATCATCTTTTTGTTGCTCTAATAGTTTAGAATTGCTTCATTGCCTTATGATAGTTTAGTTATGCCTAATTATGCTAAAGATTTAAGTTCAAAACCTAGGATGTTATTGTATCTCTATTTATAAGACGGCAAAATAATTGAAATTAATTTATGGACACAATGGCCGTATACATGGTCTAACTCTAATAGTGTACACAATTATGACTGTCTTAGCTGTTCTACAATCTTATATAATGTTCATGTTTCCTGTTCTGTATGTGTCAAAAACTGACATCTTTTAAATTTTAGTGACTGTAAGCAAAATATGCTTCCAAGGTTTGCAGCATGTGGTTTAATTCATTACATTTGTTGTGTTTTGTGTGGTGACTCAAATGTTGGTTAAAGGATGGTGTTTTGATAAGGCATATAGGATTTTGGTATTAAATAAGGGTGTTGGACAGAATATTAAAACGACAGTAGTCATGGATTTTTTTGTGGGATTTAGTGTCCATTCTCTATCATGCTATTCCTATGCATATATACTTTCAGTAACATCTGTCATTTGCATGCAAATATATATATGTACAGTGTGTGGGCTTATCTTCACCATTTGTTCAAAAAGTGCTTAACATGTTAGAATTATAGTGTTTTTTCAGGCTAAAAATTAAGTATGTTTCTGGTCTCCTTGTCATCCCTTTGAATTTGCTGAGTGACCCCTATTTGCTGATTTTGTTACTATTTACTATTGTCTCAAGTGACAACTTATAGTTATCACTCAAAATATAAATGATTGTCCAACTACCCTATTAAATTTTTCTCAGGACTGGTACGCTGGAAATATATCATGTTTTGTTTGGCCTCATTCACCTGAACTATTTATTGATCATTAGATATGGTAGATTTGTTGTTTTATGGAATGTCCAATTCACCTTATATAAGTTAATACCAATTATACTCTTGTTAGATACATCATAATATGATGAATGTTACAAGATAAAATAAACAAAAGATAAAAAAACAACCATTTTGTGTTTCTAATTCTGTTTTAATGTCTTGCAGTTCTTTTAAAACACAATAATGACAAAACACAAATGCTAGGACAACTCTGAATCAAGATATGCAGTGTACCACATCATTATGGGAGACTGTTAACAAATCATAATAAAAAATCCTGTTTGTATATGTTGATTTACTTTTTAGGTCTATTATCAATTCACTTAAAAGTTACTATATACATAGTCATAAGAAGAGCTAGAAATGCCTATGTTTATATATTTAACATTGTCTATCAGTTTATAGCCAGTAAAATAATAGATTTCCACATTTTTTTCTTTCCACTTGTTCAATTATATGAAGCTATGAATGAACGCCATAAATAAACATACCGGTAAGTATTCATTCGACTCAACATCTATTAACCAATACTAAAGATTCTAAAAATTGAGATTGAGACAAATCTTTTCAGCATTGTCATTGGTCAATAGCATCCCAAGAACATCCAATCAGATGCTTTAGTTTTGAAATTTTATCAAAGTTCAGTGACCAATCAGGTTATTATACTTAGTAAAGACTTGCACACAATCCACATATTACTCTGGTTCAGACTTGTTTTAACATATGTAAATAAATTTATCTATATTCTATAACAATACATAAACTACTTAACACATATATGGTATAAACACATACACCAATAAAGTGAAGATATGCTCAAAGAAAGACCAACATAAAGGCTTACACACAGACAGATATATTAATACAAGAGACTTCTAACAAATTATATTCTCTATAATGTTAAGGTAAATACAACAACTTGATCAAAATTCTAGAATTTGTTTTTTCAGTTTCCATCAACATCAAATTTATTTCTCATAATTTCTCCCACAAAATTTGTTACCAATCTCTGCACACTAATTGAATGTAAACCTAAAAACATGTTTGTGCAAGAGAAGATTGTTTATAAATCTAATCTGAATTGATGATGATCCATCATTCACAAGACAAGTTTACTTTCCTAGTTGTATCTGTTTAAATACTACAAGATTTCATGTCAGAGAAACATACAAATTATCTGAAGATGTTCTCTGTAAAAAATCATTCGGTAAACTAAAGCTTTTATGTAAAATGCTCATTTTGAAGCCATGCAATAAATCAATTAATTAGAAGTGGGTCATATGATACATCTTTAACAAGTGAAGTTTTTTTAAAAGCTTGAACTCTATGGTAATGGAAGAAAATGTTACATTCATTGTCATGACCGTGAAGCGAAATTTTTATTTATTAGTAAATATCGATCTGAGAACTCGAGTTGTCTCCCTTAGTAGACTTTACCATGCATTTCTATTTCATTAGCATTAAATGTTCATAACATATCTACTTATCAGAATTGTACATTGCCTGTAATGAGACTTAGTTATTCAATTAGTGGTATATCGCTCCAATAGGAACATCAGATGGTTCAATTAACCTCAATTATGGTACATGTCTATGATAAGGGTTAAGTTTTGCAGGAAGACCCCAACTGTGTCATCATGATTGCATGTGAATATTTTATGATGAAATTATCAGCAGCTGTCGTGAAAGTCTCCGTTCATCTTGATTAATTTAGTCCTGAACCAATTTCTGACACACCGCAGTTCAGTACGTAACCATGAATTTATGAATACTTGTTGATCATAAATGAATATTTCAGTGGAAACCAACAAGAACGACCCTCAGACTGGTCCAGTTTCACAAACATAATCAACCATTCTTCTTCCATGTTTGACTTTACCATCAGTCACTCTTTAAGATAAGATCTAGGATTTCACCACAAGCATTTCAGGTACATTCCTTGTACATTGACGTCATCAAAAATACCATTGCAACCTTGAACATTTTTTGAACACAAAGAAATTCAAACTTGAATTGAATCCATGTCTAAATAACTAAATGAAGACTTAACAATGAGGAAGTCAGCATACAACAAAATAATGACAGTAATGCACACTAAGATTCACACAGGACACAATACATATAATTGTCGCTGGTTTATATACTAACAAATCATCGCGGACATTCGCATGCAACTTCTACCTATTCAATGGAATGTTCTACGTTATCATATATGACTAAATTACATTCATAAAACAAACTACATAATATTCTATGACAACATATATATTATAAAACAAAGGGAGTTGACACAAAAGTCTTGGCCCCAAGAACACACGCAAGATAAAAGCTTGAGTACATAAAACAGTTCATACATGTAGTTGCAAAATGTTTTGTTTTTTGTACAAAACATGAACAGATGTTAGAATACTGGAACTCTCATCTTCGTACATAGATCTTGAACTAGGGTATTGTGCAATTTTATCAAACTGTCAAAGCTGCATAATTTCATGGTCAATGCTTGCATTTATTTTTAGCTTCTGTGAGATTTGATAACTTTTGTAAGCTATACAATAATTTTCGTTTTGTCAGTTGTCAAATGTACATGTATTTAACAATGCCTTACAGCCCTACATAATATTATATAAACAAGCAAAATGGAACATTCCCTTATAGTAAATAAACGAAACTATCAACTGGGGTACGAAGCTAAAAATAATCACATTCAGTGACCGTGTAATTATTCAGCTTTGACAGTTTTATAAATTGCACTTTAACAGTAATTAATAAAAATCTTAACAATAAAAATTTGAATAATCATTAGAAAACATAGTGAAGATACACAGATAAATACAAGATAATAAGGTGAAAATGTCAAGGTATATTTATATATGAGTAAAAGGTGTTTTACACATGATCGGTATTGGCAGTGATCTTAATTATGAATTCATACCTAAAACTGTCTTAACACAGAACACTGTGATGATATCCATTTTCTTAGCAAGTATCATCTTTACTGGAAAATGAATAAGAATCTCTTACAAGCAACTATTGATAATTTGTAGAGATATGCAACTGGATATGTTTAAATTACTTGTGATATTTGTTAAGAACAGGCCCCGAGGGTATATAACTTATTATCGGTCTGTGAGCTTGACTCTCATATTTTGTCTTCTAATATTTCTAAGTGAATTATTATCAGACAATAATGATATTATCGATACATAAGTGTGAGAGCATAATTGATCTGAATACAAGTATGTATTTTAACATTAATCTTTTCAACCATAATACAATGTACTTTGAGAATGGAATTGAGATTTGAGCTCGGAGACCCTTTATAAGTTTTATAACCTTGGGGCCAGGTCACTGAAATATTAAAGTTATAATCTGTGAAGTCAAAAAATGTATCCTTAAATGAAGAATTAGATTCACAATGGTGTATCAGCCGGTATGATCAATACAGACACAATCATCATCAAATTATTTCATCAAGCCTTCAAGGCAAAATCATTTACTTAACACAGCACATTACTTCACTAACATTAAACTCTCAATGATCATGATTCAAAGTTGTACACGTCCAGGAAAGATATGTGATTCCTTTCAGGCTTTCTAGTATTATTTTTAATAGTAGAAAATATCAAAACAATAAGACATTACACTTCCTCCTATGTAAGGCATTTAGTAAAAACAATAAAAATGGAACATAATGAAACTGACAAACCCAAAATATTATTTCAATAAAAAGTTTAGGCTTAAGAAGAAAGATGGTTTCATAAGTTTTTAGGTTTTTAAAAGTAAGTAAATAGTAATAGATATACAAAAGACATTAAGAAGGTTGTGCTTTTTTAAAATTTAGCACAAAATTTTAATTGATAGGGAGACACACTAGTCATTGTTTCTGTAACGGGATTTTTTTATAAAATCTGACAAAAAAATCTACAGCTCTAGAGAGAACCATTAATGATTTTCAATTGATTCTTTTAAGAGAAAACAAGACAATTGAATTTGGTGTTTTTTTCCAGGAAAACATCACCAAGCGATATTAATCAATATCAGACACAGCTGATACTGAGGATGTGTTGCTGATAACAAGGATTAAATTACTTCATTCTAATAACTGACAACATTAACAATAAACAGGCAATGAAATATCAGAGACTACCTAAAACAAAAACAAATAAAGTATCACAGCTAAGGTTTATCAGAAAATACCGAGCATTTAACACAAAATAAAACAATGACTAGAATAATAAAGTATACCATCAACAATAGTAACAAAAAATGGGTGAAATATGGCATTCCTCGTCTTTTTGATATCAGTTTATAATCTCAGAATAATTTAATTTTTATCTAATTACAGCAAGAATACATGAGCATTGTACATGTTAACACCTTGAGAAAATAAAACAATACCTAAGCCTTTTCTAAGATCAAATTGTATATAACATTAGGAATTGAATATTTTCAATACAATTTTTACATCACGGTACTACAATTTATCAGGTTATATAATATTATATAAAGATATATATGCAGAGATTTTAAGGAAAAAACTAGTATTATAAAAAAGTTGCAAAAAACTATTTTAATAAAAGGAAGGTGTTCTAGTTTTGTATAGATATGACACTGATGTCAATCAGTACAAATCTTGAGTCAAATACAGCAGTAACATAATGATGAAATGCGTGGGTATGGGTATGACATCATATACATAATCATATTCATAAAGTCAACAATATCAGCTATATCAGGTCATTTCTATCCCTATCATCAATAATTTTCACTCTTCAATATGTTAGGCATGCCACACAATCTTATCAACATAAAACTTATACATTGACACTGATTTTATTAAGAAACAAAGGAATCTTAAATAACAAACCGTGACTAGAGTACTTTTTGGTTAAAAATTCTATTATACTTGCTTGAATGGGTAAACATTAGAGGAACTGGTGATCTGATTGAAGATTGACAGCTATTGACATGAGTTAATACATTCTTTGGAAGCAAGTATCTTACCTTAACAAGACTTTATGATCATATATATATTGGTCAAACTACAACATAAAATGTACATAAGGACCCAAAATATTATCATATGACATAGACAATGGAATGCATTCTAGTTTTGTCAATATACATAGGATTATTTCAAATATGAGCCACATACATGTATACAGAACAGTAATATTTTATACACAGTATATATTATGCAGCTTAATGTTTTTTTAATGTAAAATGTGAACATTAATAATGATGAATACATGCATGTAATATATATTAATGATAGCACATAGACTACTAATTTACAACATGTCTGTGTCTGCATGTATTTTATAGAAACCAAAGATCAAAATGTTCAGCAAAGATAAAAATGTTCAACAAAATTCAATTTCACTGTAACCATTGGTTCCCTGAACATTAATATATTATTCCAACCAAATCAATGATTATATGACTATCAGTTGGGTACCAAAAGATTGGTTTTCATCATTAATGTAATATAGCTCCCAATTACTTCCATTTAATTATTGCTTTTAGGGTTTTTGGTAGAACACATAATGATATATATTTACATCATAATGAAAACTCTGCATTTCTTTCCATTACTATGGTTACAGTATAATAGAGTCTTTAAAAAAAGAAATTACGATTAAATGTCTGTATCAATTATATGCAGTTAAACAAAATGAGAGAGATTCTCCGCTAAAGCCTTGGAACCCTTGGAATTATATGTATATAAGAGTCTGCATTCAATTACTTGTAAATGATTAAATACTGCAACTAGTTTGTCAACTTCATACAAAGTTTGCTAATTATCATATATCTTAAAGGGGCATACCCTACAACTTAGTACATCTAGAATCAAGGCAAAATGATGATAAATTAGATGCTTGTAAAGAAAAAAACCAACGAAGAAAGTTTCAGCCAAAAATTCATCCAATTAAAAATAAAATCACAAAAAATATTAGTTTTCATAAAAGATCGGAAACTCTTTGGAATGTGTTGTACAATTTTTGGGTGGAAGTGATTTATTATTCATAGCTATGATTTTTGCGGCCAGTACCTAAACTAGTCATTTTATGACCCAAGTTCTTCTTGCAATTGTCCATTATATATTGTTTTACATATACATCTAACACATTTTTACACTTTCACAGAATGTTTGTCAGTTGTAGGGTATGCCCCTTTAATAAGAGATAAATTGTTCATCAGTAATTCAATCGTTATTTTGTGTTATCTCCAGACAAGATATAAATTATCTAAGTATTTATTTGTTTGTATAATAGAACAATTTTATCATACAAAGCAAACTACATGTATGTAATTTTCAGACAGTCGTTTCAAAATCTAATCTAATGCTTGCCTGGATTTTGTCATTCGTCATAAACAATTATTCCATGCAAATGAACACACAATATTGTTGAATACTTGTAATAAATACATTACATAAATGTTCATCATTAACTATCCCATGTGAAAACTCTAAATCACACATACAGTTACATGTAGCAGCACTAAAAGAAATACCAGGTTTTTATAGGACAAATTTACATAAATTAGCTAGTACTAAACTTAGGTTACATATCTCCAAATATGCCAGCGAATGTTTTACGAAGGTTTTTCATCGTGTCCTCTTCTTCCTTGGATTGGCCCCTAGACATCTGTCTCTGACCTGTTTGTGGTGCCTCACCAGGTTTGGGAGGGGGTGGGGGTCTGTGCACCATATTGTGGGGTGGAGGGCCTCTAGAGTGTAACATACATAAACATATTAGTCTAGCAGAAAGATAGCATAAACAACAACAAGTTTCTAAGGATTTTTTCCCCAATAAACATCATTATAAAATCAATGTCCTTTATACACCACAATGTCCCCTAAAACATTACAAGTCATCTAGAATTTCAGTATTTCAACCCTCTAGCAATTCTTTCATACCAACATCTATATATTGATTAAATAGGAAAAATCACTCATACTACAAACAGAATGCACAATTGACAAACAGGCAAATTTAGATCAATAAACTTCAGATAAAATATATAGTTCTTCCATCAAGTGTTCCTCTACCAAAACAAGATTGATTCATCAATAAACTGTTTGATATTAGATATAATGAGTTTATGCTTTATAAGCATGAGATAAATTAGACAGCCATATCATCTGCAAACATTTGAAGACAATTATTTATAAAGTTTACATTGAATCATACTGCATGCATATTTTCTGACAATGATCAATGCATGATACTGACAATAAGAAAAAACAACTAAGTATTAACATACATATTATCTAACTATCTTCAAGGATCTATTGTTTTCATTGTGGGTTGTTTGATTTGCATGCTCAATGTTCCATAAACTTTTTCTCTGCAAGTATATTTTGGTTACGCTTAGATCCTACCTTAGCAGTTCTTTTTAATATCAACAGAGCTTAAGGCTATGTGTCTGGAATAGAGTAATCTCATTGTATCCATGCATGACATAATTCCAGGATGGGTTGAAATTAACATAACAATCCTCCAGCAATTTTTTATGGCATACGAAAGAGCAATCAATTCTGAAGAACGTTAAAAGCTGCCACAGTACCATACTTTGCAAAGTTTGCAGGAGACACCACAACATTATAAGTTTCACTACACATAAAAGTCTGTATTAAGATAGTAGATAATAAAGAAGATTCTTGTCTGTCATTAAAACCCTTACCTGGGGCCATCCCTTAATTGTTGTTGCTGCTGCTGTTGAAGAGGTCTTTGCTGTTGTTGCTGTTGTTGCTGTGATGATTGCTGGGGTGGTGCATGTGGCAATCCTTGCTGCTGTTGTTGTGGAGGAGCATGCGGTAAACCTTGTTGTTGTTGGTGTCTCGGATCCATATCTCTACGTCCATTCATCTGCAAGAATTAATACATCATTGTATACATACCATTACGTTGAAAGCCAAATGGCAAGATGAATTTTATTTTGAACAGAGCTTTTCTATTGCAAAATAAGCCACGGTTTACAACCTGATGGTATAGGTGAATTATAAGAACCAAAGACTTTCATTGTACATAAATCCACAATTGTAAACAAGAGGGCCATGATGGACTTGTATCGCTTGCCTGGACAGGGTGTACAGGTTGTGTTCAGTTTAATGCTTATTGATAGAGGCTACTTGCATGATATTTATTTTGAAATCGAGTCAGCACTTTTAAATTCTCCACATAGCAATACTGGGAAAACTAGCCCCATGGCAACCAGAGTTTTTCATGGATCAACCAGATTTGAAGGAATCTGATATAGAACCATCCAAGGATGACTGCTATAAAGTTTCAATACATTTGGCCCTGTGGTTTTAGAGGAAAAGTTTGTTAAGCAAAATGTTGACACCGCACAGTGGAAGATGGACACAGGGCAATCCAAATAACTCACCTTGGCACTTTGTGCCAGTTTAGCTAAAAAGCTACTTTTCCATTGATAACTTTAAGAGACTGAATTTTCCTGACAGCATCCATATCAGCACACTATCCACTGGCATTGTTGTTTATTTGGTTGGCCACTAATGGAGATGGGAAATTAACTACTGCATGAAATACTGTAACTGTATTTTCCTGACAGCATCCATATCACCAGACCATCCACACACATTGTTGTCTAATTGGATGCCACTAATGGAGATGGGAAACACTAATTTTGAGGCCTGAGAAGACCTACATATTCCTAGAGGATAGTTCACAAAATAGTAAATTAAATTTGGTTAAAGGAACAGACCAATTTCTATAAGTTAAACTTACTTGTTGACCTCTTGCATCAGACTGTGGTCTTTGTTGCTGACCTTGACCTGCCTGAGGTCGTCCTTGTGCAGCGCCAACAGCACTGGGTGGTCCAGCAGTTCCAAGACCCATACTAGAACCATTACCATTCATTGTATAACCAATGACAGAGCTGGTACTTGAGACTTTCCTGTTGAATGATAATTCTGATGGTCAAATGTTGTCTTTAAAAGTAAATACAGTATGCTTAGACAATTCAAGTTTACAGTTTCCAAACTGATTGTTATGGCATCGACTCTCAGATTCAAATGGCAAAATCCAAAGTACAAAAAAAATGTTAATGTGTCATACTTTGTATTCTCACAAAAGGCTTTAGAAATAATTAGGAAAGAAAAGTTCTTTGATCTACCCACATTAATTTTGTTTGGTCAAGTAAACCTAGACATAATTGTTTTTCCTAGCCTAACAGGGATATTGAAATAGATAGCTAATAACAGATCTATAATGCCTCATGTTTGCAAAGCTGAAAAACCTGAGCGGGTTGGGGCCCAGGGAGGAGGGCGAAGTTCCTGAAATTATTATTTTTGAAGATTGCAACATATAAAGTTCCAGCTACTATATATATGTTCTTATTGCCAATAGTCAGAAATGATCAAGTAATCAAATGTCAATAATAAATAGTTGTAAGTGTTCAAGATGTCAGAGATATGAATGTTCCAGCAATCCAGCTATTACTGGTATTTAGATGTTTTCACTGCCAACAATCAGAAATGATCACGTACAAACAAACTTGGTTTGGGTGACACTAGGGTTAGGGTTAGAACTCTTTATTCAACCGGAGTCATTTAAAGAAATGTCCATAAGTGGATTTATGTGACTAAAATCGGGTTTATGTAGCTAAATTTTAACAAATTTTAACATGGGAAAGCCACTTAAGTATCCTATCATTAGATCCTCCGTACTCACATGTCACAAAATATTCTATACACCAATCATTATAAAATGTTTTTAGTAAAGCTAGCTGCAAATAGTTATAATAATATAATACAGCCTGTAAATGTGAAAGGGTTAAGTTTGCTTTAAAGTAAAGAAATTGAGAGGGCTACAAAGGTATCCAACATTCTATTAAAAGCTGCTTGTAAAGAGTGAATCACACAGGTGAATGTCTGACTACACCCTTGTTTAAAGTCAAATCGCCGCCAACCACAACAGTAGGTTATGATCAAAGTGTTTCGTTCATCTTTCATTTCTTAACATTTTACTTTACTTTCATCATAATAAAACCTAACAGTCATATGTAATAATGTGTGTAAGAATGATATTGGCAAGGACTTTCTTAATTTCAATAGCAGATGGAGATTGTGGGAGGAGTCTATTGATCACAAGGTCACACAAACATTCCAACAATTAATAAGATGAGTGTTTTAGCAATTTGCTGTTCAGATTTCCCCTATACGCAAGTAAGTATAGTCACAAGAGTCTATACTTTGGGAATAGACTTACATAGATGTTTGGACTGGTTTCAGTGTAGCTTGCATCTTTGACAAAGTTAATTCTGATATCAGTTTTCTATCTTCTTCTTGCGTTTCACCTAACAAAGTCATCGCTGAATCATTTACCTGCAATATAATTTGTGTCTTAGAAATGAGGAGTTCATTATCAGTGTTATGACTTAATTTTACAAGAAAGCAGTACTCCATAGATTCAATATTTTTCCACATCCAGATACTAAACAGTAACATCACATTAACAAGGCCAGGCAATAACATAAAACACTCTGTTCTCAAAGCTTACTTTTATAACAATCTGTCCAGATTTATTCACTAAATCTTTTTTGTACTTTTATAAGTTTTCATAGACATTGCATACATTGGTAACAGGCTTATTTGAAATTTGTCATACTTACTCCAATGATGTACTCCTTCCCATCCTTTCCTTGTATGGCTTCAACAACCAACACATCTAGACCACCAAACATCTTACTACATTCATCTACCCATAGTTTGTATCTAAAATCAACAAAAATGCTATCAATGATGGTGAATTATGAACAAAACAGGATGGATATCATAGCACCAGAAATTACCAGGACTGGTACTGGTAGCTTTTATAATTTGGTACATAAAAACATCCTGTATATACTGAGGCTTAGATACAACAATAAATCATTATTATACCAGATCAATAGTTTTATGCTAAGAGAGTAATTAGACAAAAGAACAAAAAGCCTGCAAGTATAAGCTTTAAAAAAGACACACAGGCAGAGTAATGTATGTGATGGTACATAGCAAATCAAGAAACCAGAAGTGGTTTGTACCTGTACAATGACTTAACAAGGACATTTCAGAACAAACATTATAAAACATTGTTGAGCTTCAATAAATATTGACACATATTATGGTAAACATGTATTTTGTTCAAGATTTAACAGAAATGTCCCACAATAAAATCTCAAGATACCCTTTAGGTATTATGTTAAACTTTTCCATTCTTTTCCTTAACGTTGTGGATATTTTAACCTACTTGTATATTTCTCAATTAAAAACACATGCATTTATTCCAGAGAAATCAAATTCTGCTTCTACATTACATTTACTCGTCATGATAAATTACTACAAATGGGAATAAAATTGGGAATGAAAGACAAGATTGGACATATATAAGGTTCCATGTCAATACTCTATGATACATGTTCTAGATATATCATATGGTATGATGACATCCCTCCCATAGGAAATGTACACTGAACCATTTTTCTCAGGAACAGCAATCAATATTGAGGGCTCAGCGCAACACTGTCGTAACTTGTTCTTATTTCAATATGAGTTACGACACTGTTGCGTTGAACCCTCGATATGTCATGTAACGTTAATCAAAGTAACCATGTACTGTAGAGCACAGTTATGGTAAAATCCTGGCGAGAAGAATAAATACAACATTATATCCATACATGTACAGTCCAACCTGTCTTAAGCAGCCAGTCAAGGGAAATGACCAAACTGGCTGCTTAAGGCAGGTGACCACTTAACACAGGTGTACAATATCAGTACCATTTTTCACTAATCTTTGTTTTATTAATACAGGTGTAGTGCTATACACTATGATTACCAAGTAAATATAATCAGTACATGTATCAACATTTAGTACAGAAAAATACAAAAGGAATAGAAATTAACAATTTATGTATTACATGTACTATTTATTTTAGTTACCAACCAATCCAAAAATAAGGCAGACGACAGTATTTTCCCCTACATTTTCCTAAGATACGTACGTCTTCGTACTTTTTAATAATATAATTATCGATATATCCATACATGTATCAATAAAATTAAGAAGAGCATGTTCAGGGATAAATATATACAGTGCAACCTCTACAAATCAACACCCTTTGGGAGTAGCAAAATTATGTTGTTGCTCTTAGAGAGGTTAAATTACATGTAATAGTTAAATCATGCAGTGGGAAAAACCATGCTGTTATTGAAAGGATCAAGGTTGTTGATCAAGAGAGGGCTGCTCTGGAGAGGTTGTACAGTACTTCAAAGTATCTGAATCTCCACTAAGTCAAATTTAACTGTGTTTTACTGTATTATTTTGATAAGTGAGGAATTATGCACAACAGAGCTGTGTGTATGAAATATAAGGTTTGTGGAAAGATCAAATTTAGTGCTATAAAGAGCAATTGCTGCATTTGTAATGGTAGTAACCAATACTTGATGGACATCAGGGGGAAATAAACTACTCTTAGTAAGTCAATATATTCTATGTAAGTTTGCAAGACTTGATAAATAATTACAGACTGTTACTAACAATCATCTATGGATTGTTTTGACACGGAACCACGAAAATAGTCGAGGACCCATTCTGATCAGCCATGGACATTTTTCACTACAATTATATGCAGACAGTAAATAGTAACCCTGTCTAACAAACCGTATATCCCCTAATAAAGACCCATACCCTAATTAACGCTCAAAGCTTTTCTTAGATTGTGACTTATATCTAAAGCTTTAGGACATTTCCAAAGCATACAAATATCGATCAAACAATTACAAGCTCATCAAAAAGAAAAAGATCAGTGAAATGTTTAATATGGATTATTCTGTGATGTAAATATCTTGATTGATTGGCTTTTTATACCAATTTATTACATACAGACAGCTAAATCTCTGTCATTTTAGGGCCATCCCAGAGAGAGGGGAGAGAAGATACAGGAAAACTAGGCATTAATCGAGGGTTGAATGCAACAGTGTCGTAACTCATATTGAAATAAGAACAAGTTATGTCAGTGTTGCGCTGAGCCCTCGAATTTTGATTCTCTACTCTTATTTCTTTTTATTGTGCCTGGTGTAAAGCACCGATACAAGCCACGCCTTTTTATCCTGTGATTTTCTAGACACAGATTCGAATCCCGCCTCCACCTTCCAAATTTCACAGAGACACTTTTCAACTACCATGCCAAGTACCGTGTCTAGAAATATGGTACATTGTCAATGGTTCAAGGCAACATTGGTATAACCAAAGCACTAGACAAACCGGTAAAATCTACTTAACCTCAGACGAACGTACGAACAAGGCAATCAATATCATTAATTGCCAGGGGTATATAAGTACAGTTAATTTTTACAAAACAGAAACAAGAACCACACATTGATTAGATAAACACAATTGTTCTGTTGAAAATCAAATCTGAAGTACTTTAGACATACAATGTATATAGCTGGCATGCTTTTTCACTTTTTTGACATCTACAATGTTTGGGTCTGACAACCAGAATGACATTGCATTTACAGAATGCTGTAAAATATGTTGCTATCGCCTGGAGCTATAATTTCTTTAATTTAATCCCATGACATACAGTCCAGACAATGATTAAGGTTCCTTGTTGGGAAAATCAATCACATAATCAAACACCACATTCAGACAGTTCATGCCATGTAGATCAAATCTTATTGTATTCATCAGTTTCTGCAAGCTAGCAGTCAGTTTTTACTCCATCCATTTTTAGGCAAACAGGAAAACAAATGTTGGATAGGAAACTCTCAACAGTTAATCATTTACACAATAACATCAATTTTGATTCCTGCTGGCAAATTGCCAAAATTGGAAGCTATACAGAATGCTACTGAGATTGGTGTTTCTGACTTAACATTGGCATATTTGGATATGAAACAGATGAACACCAAATGGTATTAATCAAATGTCATCAGACTGTGTATCAAGGCACAGGCAATTAAGATTTTGCTGATGTAATGGATTCATTTCTTCTCCCTAATGGTCATTTTATAAGATGAAGAAAATTTATCAACACAAAAAATTACCAGTAAACTAGAAATGCGTCCGGAGAACATGATTGTCCACGCTGAGAACTAAGTCAAAAAGGGGCCATAACTACTGTGAAAATGTTTGGATTTTAACGGAAATCGTTCCAGGAAATATTGCTTGAGTTATCGCCCAGATAACATTTAATCCGTCTATGAAGTTTCATGCTGCTACCTCTTATAGTTCCTGAGTTATGAGCTACTTTAAAGATCTTGCATGATGCAGATTTGACAGTGCTCATGATAGCATGACCGTTACTTTGAAAACAGACAAGCTAAATATTGAAAAAGGGCTTTTTTGTGGTTTTCAGAAAATGGTTTTATCTGACAGTTTTTATGTAATTTTTGGATGCGTCACTATTTATATGATGTACTTTTAAATGTTATGTAATGAACAACATGTGCCCAATAGAACTAACTTGCATTAAAATATCAAAGATGATTAATTTCCTAAAATCCTCTATTAGTTTCCATGATGACAAGGATCTAAATTCTATGCAAAAAAAAAATATGTTAAATTACATTTTATTGTATCTGCATATGAAAATTAAGAATTAATCAGGCTCTTTAATGAGGTAACATGGAACCATTTCTCTGTCTTATAATACCCTAATATAAAAGCATTCAGACCAGACAAAGTCTATTAGATATTTCATGAGTTATTGCTCAGATACCCAAAATTAAATGGACACACGGACAGACAGAGGTTACACTTTATGCCCTTCTGCCATTTCGAATGGTGGCGGCATATAAAACACTTTAGGCGAAAAGGTACGAGTCACAGTACATCTATAATTTCTAACTTTTTTAACCTTTACACATGCTTTCAAGATCAAAAGCCCCTGACCTACCTACCCTATTTTTGATGAGCATGTACCCAAAAAGCAAAAACATTTTTCAAGGCCTCAATGAACAGCAGCTGTTTCAGAATTAATAGATTGTCAATATCCAATCAACAACTTTTCTAATTTTCATTCATCTTAAGAAATAATAACATAATGATCTAGATGTGGATTCTGAACTACAATTTTACAATACCAGATTTGTAAGTAGGCAAGCAGTACTTAGATTACAATCACCAATCACAGCAACATAAGCCCGTTATTTTCATATGGATTATAGAAATAAGGCTACGTTTAAGGCATGACTGCCTTTTCATCAGGTCTTGTATATTTTAACATGTGCATGCAACGAGATAATTATCTGTTTGTTTCTAATGATTTAATCATTAGGGAGTGCTCTTGGAGAACATAGGAAACACCTTTAAGTCAATGTTATAGATGTCACACCCACAGAATCTTGTATGAATAATGTTGTATGTTATACATCACAGAATAAAGAGAACATTTACAAAGCCACTGCAATGAGTCATAGTTTAAACAAGAGGGCCATGATGGCAACATGTGGTTTCAGACAAGAAGATTTTAAAAGTTTTTCCTATTGGTTGCCGTGGCAATCAGAATTTTTGATGAAATTTGATTTTTTTTAACAACTTAGGAAGAGCTAGATGTACAGAACATTCCTGTAAAGTTTCGTTGAAATTGGTCGACTGCTTAAGAAGGAGATATTGTTTAAAGCAATAAATTAATGACGGACAGACGGACTCACGCACACACACAGAGACAAATGGACAACAGACAACACAGGATCACAATATCTCACATTGAGCGCTTTGTTCTCTAGTGACCTAAAAAGAGATAATACAGAGAAGTCTGTATCAGTCTGAATAAAATCATGATTTCTAAAGTTGATGGAACTAACCTCTCATTCATCTGTACTTGTTCTAACATTGCTGACCCTGTGTTAGCCTTCCAGTTACCAGATATTGATTTGCGTCTGAAATGTATAAAAAAGGTTCATACACTCAAATAAACTACGCCCCCAAGTTCCATGTTAAATATTTTTCTAATAAGAAAAGGCAGAGTGTTAAATTTCAAAATGTTAAAGTTTAAAATATATCCAATATCTTTGCATAATTATATTACAAAATTGTTTGTGGTTGGATGAACTTTTGGAAGTGATGAAGAAGAAGCTTGGTTGCTAATTGTGTTTCTATCTAAATGTCATCAAGGCTTGAATTATTTGAAGATATGGGTGTGAAAAGTTTCGATTAGTACATACAAATAAATGTTGGAATATAATATGATACATGTATTTAGGAACATTCTTTATCAATTATGTGTTACAGAAAAAGCTGAAAAGGGGCTCTTTTTGTGGTCTTCAGAAAATGGTTTTATCTAACAGTTTTTATGACCATACAATGTAATTTTTAGAAGGTGATTTTTCCTTTGTAGTCATATATCTATCTATCCTCCTTGGACTCCATAACAGCTTGGTTAAAAGAACAGCCGCGCAAGGAAATAGTGCTCAACTAAATGGTGTGGTTATATAGATATATCTGGTAAAATTCTCAATTATGTGCATTGGATCTAAATATATTTCAGATCATTTTATCGTACCACAAGGAAAGAGTCATGTTTCTAAATAAGTGCATGTTGGTAAAATAATGACATATTCAAATGTATGGCATTTAACCTGCGTATCTGCTGTTAGCCATTGAAATAGCGCACCTGTGTTGCTGTTTTGCATATATCCTGTTTCTGTAAAATAGTTCTACATTGTACTTTCGGTTTTCATTAGATGGGTCAGTAATTTCACAACATGTATGCATGCATTTGCAACAAACTACCATTGTGCCTTTATCTTAATATTTCAGAGCGAATTCTTGTCTATTGATTTATACTTTACATAAAATGGCAACTTAAACATCGAGTTCATGTCGGGTAACCTGCGGAGGTCAAATGTTTAAACTGCGGCTTACGAATAATAATTTGAGTCGCTAAATATGAATGTAAAATACTGGTTATGTCCTTTTAAAAAATGATAATTAAAGAGTTTTTTTTTAGGCAAGATTATTTAGAATTACGTGATTACATCTGAATCTGTTACATTGGGTTAACTAATCATAAACTAATATGTCGGGTCTTTTTGATTTGAGTGACCTTGATAGTGTTCAATGTGGTGATCATCTATCATGTATAACAAAGAGTCTTTAATGCAATTTCATTACTTAATTATCTTAATTAAATATGTTGTTAAACTTTCCAATGATTTATTTCTTTTTTTTGTTGCTAAGTGACTAGTAAAGCGTATGTTCTTCTTCAGTGTCAAGCACACGTATGTGTAAATAAATGAAAAGTCGGTCCATTAGTGTAAATGTTAAAAATATTTGCAAAGGTACGAATGATATGGGTACCTATTTCTCTTGTTTGTTTTGCATGGAAAAAATCATGTTCCGACAGTACTTTCAGTACTTTGATTTTATGTCTTATTATATGATGTATGCTTAAATGTAATATATTGAACAACAGGTGACCAATAGAATTAACTTGCATTTAATCATCAACAATGATTAATTTCCTAATATTCTCTTCTAGTTTCCATGACAATTAAAGATTTAAATGCTATGCAAAAACAAACTTCAAATCACATTTTATTGTACCCGCATATGAAAATAAAGAATGATTCAGACTCTTTAACGAGGAAACATAGAACAATATCACTGTCTTGTAATACCCTCACATGAAATCATTCAGACCAGACAAACTGTTGTTTAAACATTAATATTAGTTAAGACTGTCTCACATATGGTTGATAACAATAATCCATTATAATTCCACCAGAAAAACAATCTGTGTAATCAATTATTGTTTTTATAAACAGAGAAAATATACAAGTTTGTGAATAATAGGTCAGGAGGGAATTATAAGGTATACAGTGTTTATATAATATTATACTTACAGGAAAGCCTTGTAATGTGTTCCAATCTTTTGTATATGGATATCATATTTACTCTCTATATAGTGCTCGGTAGCAGCATATGATTTGGACAGAGCTACAACACTTGCAATGTCTTGGAACTGGTGATGGGTCTCAATCTTCACCTTGAAACAAAATATATTACATTTAAGGTATATTTGAACGTCTCATCTCTATCAGAAATATACTTTCCTTCTATAAAGAAAGATTGATTTTCTAAAATTATGGAAACTAGAAATGTCTACCATAATGGTAAGCTTATGTTCCATACCTTTCACAGCGTTCCTTTATTTTAAACATGAAAATAGCATCAAGGAATTAATGAGAAAGTTGACAAAACTAGTTGAAGAGGAAGACAACATTATTACTATTATCATATATGCTATAAATCAAACGAAACAAAGACAGGGATGTCTGAAGATTTGTTAAGACAGAGTTTCTGAAAGATTTAGATTATGTTTCCATTGTCATATCACATCAATGAATAAATTATTGTATGATTACATGATAGGGAAAATGATCAAGACCAATCATTTCACTCTTGAAAAAATTGTAACCATAGGAATATACTTACTTTCCCATTTCCACAATGTGCATGACCAACTTTGACTACGACAGGAAACTTAGGGGTGATGAGCTGAAATACAAAAATAACTTACTGTAGAATGTTGATACTATCTGATATATCTGTTGTTACAACATGGTAAATCAATAGAAATAAATCGATGTAGTTAGACTCCAAGTATCTTATGTGATTATGTTCTGAGCTAGACCAGTAAGTCATAAAGTTCTATCAAAGATATGGAGATAATTTTGATGTAGGAAACACCAATACTAGTGGGTAATGTTCCAATGAATGATTGAATACCGGTAGTACATAACTTGGAAACATCATATTACATTGTACTTTAAATTGGCCATATCATACAGCCCGTTACTAGACATGTGAAATTACATAAATTCAATACAAGTATATTGAATTTACCATCCAATTTGTCTGCAGGTCTCGATATGAACAATTTTTGCAACATAAACTTGCATTAAATATTCCCCACCCAATTCAATTGAAGCTTGGCGTAATACACAAAGCATGCCTTGATAGGGACTATAGTTGATTTTCCGATCATTTGTTGTTTGCTAAATTTATGTCAAGAACTGAATACTTTCTGAGTGTTCCCATTATTGTTATTGGTATCTATAACTAAGAACTGAGGAATAATTTTCTTTGGCCTATTCGGAAGCAAAGCAGAAATACTAATCTTAAATCACTCAAATAATCTCAATAACCCTGTACTAGGTACAGAAATAAAACAACAAGATTGGACAAAATGCTTCCATCCCACATCAGGGTGGATCTCTACTCACTTTTCAACCTTCAAAGACAGAATTAATTGCAAGAAATTACAGGAAGGTGTGTGGGAGTACAGGCTGCAATAACATTCAAAACGAGCCATTCTGACAGGGGAAGAAGAGGTAAACAATAAACAAACATGTTCCGCTCTCTGAGAAATGAAGGAACACACAGATTGTAAACAGAAAATATTTACATTGAAAATAGTTTTCCTGTTAATTTATATACAATTAACAACCAACCATATGAATTAGGCTATAAAAGTTTTTCTTCTGGTTACCTACCCTTATTCCCCCTCCTCTGCATCCTAGACTTTTAATTAGGCCAGAGGAATGGAAAATTCATTTTCTCATTTTTTTACCTTTCCACACATTAATTTTACCAGAGCCTAAAAAAGCCCAACTTACATACCCTACTTTTAAATTAATGAGCATGTAACAAGAAGCACACATTTGTTTTGGGCCTCAAACAATTTACATTCTGACACATTAACTGATCACGTTACAATGACTATCTGTCATGGTAAAAAGGGAGTCTATTAATTTAATAAGTGGCAGTTCATTTTTATTCCCATCAAAACATCAGTTAACTTCAGAAATTAATTAGTAACAAAAAATATGAATTAAATGTTTGTCCTATAATACTATACTTTTATGACAAAATCATTTTCCCCTTGAATATATATTCATTTGTTAAATTATCACGACAAAGCATGATATTGTTGTATTACATTGAACCAAATTGTGGAATTACATGAAAATAAGGGGACATAATCACTGACATGATGATTACTAACACACAGCACACCTCAGCAGACTCTGTACATGTACATCTATTATCCGTAAAATATATTTTTAGTAGGAAAGAAATATTTATTTTACAAGTTATTTTATACTAAACCCAAAATACACATCACTAAGCTTTTTTTCATTTAAAAAAATCACCCAAGAGGTAAATAAAGTTAGGTATGGGCCTTTTTGGGTGAGTAGGTAGGGGTAGCATTACCCCAAACACTTCTTTTAAGGATGGCCTTATTATTCTTATATTTGTTTATTTGCTTATACATTATAGTTTTCCTTCTCATTATATTTCAGATCTTTTAAACATTTGAATAATTATGTAATGTCCAATATATAAGGTGCTATAGCAATTCTTAATCTTTTTATTTTTCAAATGCAGCATACTTAAAACAGCTCATTATAGGGGTATGCCCTACAACTTGGTACATCTAGAATCAAGGCAACTGAGCTTGTAAAGAAAAAAGCTGAAAAAGAAAGTTTCAGCCAAAAATTCAACAGCACACTCTTCAGCAACAACTTCCCTTCAACAACAGCAAGATTCTATTTAACTATTAATTCAACCTATCTAAGGCAACAAACTCTCAACAACAACATAATTTTGCCACTCCCACAGGGTGTTGCTTAGGAGAGGTTGCACTGTAAAACAAATACAGCCAGATATGAGTTCAAAAGCCATCTGACAGAAAAAATAAATTCAACTTTTAATTATGCACATTTGGAATTCATTCGGGGGATAATATAGGTCTGTGTTATTGAAGAATGTTTGAACAAGAATGGCCTTTATTCATGTGATAGTAATTCATCACCATTTACACAGGTTTCACAGTATTATACAGAATAAAGTTTGATGGATTATCCATCAGAAATTTCATATCCGAGTTTATTTTCCATTAAATTTTCACTTTGACTGCCAAGTTACATTCAGATTATGGACCATTACTTATAATAAAAAAAAAGAACATTTCTCTCCGAACAAATTATTTCATTATAATGGAATCAATTAGCAAAGCTCATAATGAGGAATTGTTTTACAATAATAGAGTAATAAATTGTGATAATGATACAGACAGTATTTTGAGTACATTAATTATAGGAACTGGTTGCTATAGAAATAAGATTTTATTATTTTCAAACATTCAAATATTTTATTGTTATGAATTTTGTTTATAAATCTGTAATATACCTTTGCTGTATTGCATAAAGCATTATACGGTCAAATCTGTAATCAATGGCCATCCATGAAAGATTTTAAAAGAATGACCTTTATTCACAGGGTTGCCTCTAAACATTTGGAGGTCACTTCATGTATAAAGGCCATTCTTATAAAACTGCCAATGGTAATTTAGAACAAAATGACCTCAAAATAAGGTCACCTGTCAATAAAGGTCGTGCTATGTCTTTCCCAAAGGTGGTCTTTGTTCACAGGGCTGACTATACAGTCAGATATATATAAAGTAATTATTTCTTTCCCCAATTTAACTACAACAGGGTCGCACTATACTTGCAACGGAAAGTAATTTCTGAGTTTCAAGAATAAACGCTTTGAGGTAACTATCCTTCAATGTATCAAGATCCGCAGGAGCCATGACTAGCAGTTGTTCATGTTTATGTTCAATTAATGTAATTAATTAAACATATTGACTAATATCCTGGAAGGAATTTAAATGCATTCATAGATCAAGCAAGCTTAGAAGGTAGTTGCATCTGCACTAAAAGGCATAGCAGTCTTTGAAGTAAGAAATTAATAGTAAAATTATTAATATATCTTTGATGCATTAAAGTATAACAGAATTATTAAACATATTAAGTGTTTGATCTGGCTGAGCCCCTAAACAACAACAGGTGGTTGGTCTGGAACAAGTCCTTGTTATTACTATTTTAAGAATAAAGGTTCAACTCCATGTGATATCCACAACAGATACCATACTTACATCTATGTTTATATTCACATCAATTTTATATTTACATCAATATAAGATATTACCGTAGGCTGGGAGATGACAAGTTTTACACCCGTCATTCGAATAGAAAATTATTTAGTAATCTACACAAAAGCTCTTTTAAGATTTCATATCAATAAATCTGGATATATAAAAGATTTAACTGACAATATGGTCAATAAACTCTGATAAATATAGAGATCAAACAGTGTCAACAGTGTTCATACATAGGCCAAAAAATAATAATCTTATTTTCATTAACATTTAGAAAAACATGTACAGTAGGCAGAACTTATTTTTTCAGATATAATATTCTAGTATGGAGAAATAGTTCATTTGATAAGGAAATTATAAACAAGAAAAAAATAATTTAAAAAAAAAATCAGCAGAAAAATGAGGTCAGTCCAGCTAGTTGAAACTAAGCTTTTTATTATCCTATTGGCTCTATCTTGATGAAAAACTGATAAAGTTTCACCAATAACATCATATCTTTTAGACAACTTGGTCAATATTTACCATATTCAGGCCAAATAAGAGTAACCTTATTATCTATAAAGTTATTAGGCATAAAAGAAATTGTTTGTGTCTGGTACCCTAAATTTTCCCCTGCAACAATATACTTTTAGGCCGCCATACTCTCTGGAATGCTTATTTTTAAGTGGCAATGCAAAATCGCAACTTCTTGCGCGAAGCAGATTAGTGACAGTGCCCGAAATATTCCGAAATATCCGCAATGGTCATCACGTGATATAAACAAAACAGAAATAGAGCGAGGTCACGTGTTACTCACACCAACTAGTGTTAGCTTGATGACGCAGTCGCTATTTATAGTCTAAGAATGGAGCGAGCTCGATATCTGCCCATCTGTCAATAAATGCAGCCGAAACTCTTTATATCAAAGGAATTAGGAAAAATTGTTCGATCTAAATGAACTTCGATGTATAAATTATTAGAGAAATTCGCTGTGTTTATTATCGGTGTGTTGTAATAATCATTTAATCGTGTTATAAGATACGGAACACGGTATTTATACGTTTCGATGTATTTATTTTAGCAACATGTCGCAAATAAACAAAACATTATAAACATATTCACACAGACTAATTTTATAATCGCGAGCGTGGACACTAACTTTTTTACGCAATTGTCGTTAATTAAATATCGATTTCGGAGCTCAATACAAAAAATGTCCGATCAGGTGAGAAATGATGACTTAATTGGTTCGACATAGACGGTCACTTTAAGGTTCGATATAGATGGTCACTTTGCAGTTGAAAATCTATGTTTGGGACCGTTATACCAGGTTTTTACGACAACGTACCCTCAGACAACGGAGTATATTATTTTTGGAGACTTTATTTAAATATTTTATATGCATTCCAGCAGATATTGCAACGTCTGATACATCGAGGTGATAGTTTCCCCTGATTTTAATTTTAGGGTGGAAACAGGGACTACATATAGAGTACCTCGTGAACTGTAGAACCATATGACCAGATTCATGAGATTCATGAAACATCAACGGCTTGTATTTTTGATGGAGTAGATGATCACTTTAGTTTCGGGATCAGTTAAGTCAAAATAACAAATTCGTTTGATCTGAAACTTCGCACATCCTGATAAAAAATGCTACATAGGCCACATTCTAGTATTGAATTGCCGGATGCGATTTTGCGCCGTACAAACATTTAACTTGTTATGCCTGAGGAACAGTTAATTATGAGCATGTAACCGGAAACAAATTTTTATTTTCTCACCCAAACAAGAAACAAAACAACGTAGGGAGTTTATTCTATGACTTAAGTCCATGGCATCTTTCTACTCTTCCTAAATATTTTGTACTGATACAAACAAATAAATCAACAGCCAGTTAACTGACACAATAAATAAATGGTCTTCTTTTTTGTGAAGACTGGTATGTACTAATACATGAACTCTCCTTACTTAGGCGTAAACAATAAAATTTTTTGTTTCTGGTATCCCAATCAACCCTAACTTTTCCCAGTGACACTTGACTTTTCATTAGACCAACAAACGAAGATTCCACTTTTTCTACCTGTCCACATGTTTAAAAAGTAAAAAAAAATGCCCTGACCTACCGTACCTATTTTTAAAGAGCATGTAACCACGCAGAAACAAACAATTCTTTTAGGCCTTAGTGGTAAAGACAAGAAATATCTGCTGTCATGATTGTATACATTTAACTCCTTTCTTGAAATGCAATGACGTAAATAAATATTCATAATACAATTAATAGATTCAATTAATCCATGTTAACTCTACTCCCAAATAATTGATAGTGACTAGCTATGGTTAAGTCTATCCTAAATTAACAACTGATGAAGAATGTACTTCTAGAAGTTATGTACACCGCAAAATTATTGCTAATTAACTATACTGAATTATACCATTATTACGAGTTGCATCATACCAAGGCATGGTACATAATACAAGGAGAGATGACTAAAATCATTAGTTAAACCAGTATCTGAACCATGTTAAATATGAGACAATTTAAGCATTGCTAGATAATTTATTTAGTGGTAATAAATAGATAAGATAGCACAGCCCACACAATAATCAAGTGGTGTGATAATTTATTGTAGCCACTTGGGGATTGGAGAACAATGTTTCAAAATTTTCACACCATATTTGCCTCGGTGCTTTAACTAAAGGCCACATACTAAAAAATAATTGGTTCAATGATAAAAGTATCTCAGCTCACACTAAAAATACTCCAATTATGAAAACAATTTCAAAAAGAAAAAGAAATAGAAATTGTTTTATTTCAGCAATTCATGTTGTTGAATTGTGGATGAGAAGAATTTTGATAAAACTTGGTTTAAAAAAGTGTGGTTTATGCCAAAATTAAGTAAAAGATATTAAATGGTTTACTATTTCAGAGATTAATGTTTAGCTGCCTATTTTACAAACAATACAATACCAGCCACTTAATATACTTCAAGTTATCAAGATCAAGTTTTGTATCACTAATAACAGTAAAGAATTAAAGTTTGGATCTTTTTTTTATTGTCAAATCAGATGTGACAACTGAGTATGTATATTTCCATTGTTATTCTTTAATTTCACAAATAATCTGACCAGTAAAAAGTTCTGTTTTGTTTTCACAATTGTAAGTTGTTTGTGAATGAGGAAGGCTTATATCATACCTCAGTAGATACGGCTGTTATACACACTTTGGCCTTTATGCAAAGGTTCATAGACAGCCTTATAAACAGGTCATCAAAGTTCACAAATTGTCATATAAACAGGTGATTATTGTTCATAAATAGTCTTATAGGCAGGGCTGGTGGTCATAGTTCACAAATTGTCTTATAAAAAGTGATTCATAAATAGTCTTATAAACAGGTGATCATAGTTCACAAATTGTCTAATAAACAGGCCATTGTGAACAAATTGTCATATAAACAGGTGATTATTGTTCATAATAAGTCTTATAGCCAGGGCTGGTGGTCATAGTTCACAAATTGTCTTATAAAAAAGTGATTATTGTTCATAAATAGTCTTATAAACAGGTGATTATTGTTCATAAATGGCCTTATAAACAGTTGATTATTGTTCATAAATAGCCTTATAAACAGTCCATTATTGTTTACAAATAGCCTTTAAACAGGACCTGGTGATTATTGTTCATAAATTGTCTTATAAACAGGTGATCATAGTTCACAAATTGTCTTATAAACAGACCATTATTGTTCACAAATGGCCTTATAAACAGGTGATTATTGTTCATAAATAACTTTATAAACAGGTGATTATTGTTCACACAGGTGACTGTTATTCACAGGTTTGACAGTGACTATCATGTATGTGACACATGTACAATAGCTTAAACAACCTGCCTGCAAACATAAACTTAAGTGTTTCTTATTCATGCAAATAACTTTTACATTTGATATACTATTTGATAACTTGATAAAATACAAAGATAATTAATTTAAGTATGTCACACGAAAAGTATTTAATCCATTAAGTTTTCAAAAGTCAAGAAATTCAAAGCATCTGCTGTATTGATTTAAATCAATTTTTAACAATGTGCTATTTCACCATCACTATCAGAAACCAATAATTTATCATACTAGCCTTAATAACAAGTAGAAAGGAAACCAGAATACACCAGTTAACTAATATAAATGTGGAGAGATTTTGCTCACATAGGTATTTAGTCTACTATAAGCCTCACAGGCTTTCACTTCAAGTTATTTACTCACAAAAAACAACCACTTCAGAGGAAAGTGCTTGAATAATCCACAGATTTGGAATATACAGCTGAGGTATGAGGAATTTGTTACAATATAAGATGGACATGTATTTGAATGAATTTAGCATTTACTTTTTAATTCATTACAGATTAATGGATTTTGTTGATCTGACATAAAAGTTATTGTTTATTCATATTCTTCAGAAAACTGCATAATTATGTACATCAACAATGTTATATGATATAAAATGCTAAACTGTTAAGTCTAAATAATGCTCGTTAGTATATTCTTATTATTATCAATTATTTATCAATCATAAATCAATTAGTGGACATTATTGGATCTACCGCAGTAAGAGTAATAATTATATTAACCAATGGAATTTATCTGCCAGGTAAATAGACATCCTGGCATTTTTATGATACTCTGCTGCCACAGTTCTCTCAGAATAAAAAATCACCAAGATTAATAAAATTGCAAAGTTTTTGTATAGCACATGTCTACAATACTGTCTTAGATTATCTTGGAATTGTCCCCAGTAGATTAATGCAGAGACATGAATGACATAGAATACTGTATTATAACTAAGAGCCTGTTTTATAGTCTCAAATGATTTCTAACTCAAAACAATCAGTGATTTGTGTAGATAATTAAAGGATGATCAAACATATCAGTAGGAAGCAATTTCAAATTGGGGCGACTAATTTTTACGACAACAGAAAGGAGAGGGTTAGTCGTTAATACTGCTATTGCTAGTCCCTATAATTACCATTACAGCTTAAATTATTGGGGGCTAAACAAGCCCTACCACCCTGTTCCTGAGGATGTGACATATATATATAATATACACCAGGTATCTAATCAATCAGAAAGCACCATTTTTCAACATTTACTGATTGGTTTAAAACAAATATTTCCCCTGTTCTGGTATGGTTATATATTACCCAGTTTTATCTACTCTCAAGTTGATAATGTGACCAACTTGTAAGCTAGGTGCTTGAACTCTGAATACACGCAAGGAATAAAAGATAGGGGTAAATAAATATTCAATCAAGTATTTGTGGGACTTAAAGAATAAGATACGGTTTTATATTTTAGACGCCATCTCCACCCCCAAAATTGGTGTATAAAAGAGACAGGAGGGTCATGAGGTCAGATAAAATAATTGACAACATATTTTTATACATTTAGATGAGAAGGGACCAAAATTAATAATTTTACAATAAAAAAGCAAATAAAGGTCAAATAGACAGAAAGAATTGACAATCTTAAAGTTAATAATACACTTTAATAATTATGATCTTAACTTGAATTCATTCTTTCATGTTTTTTTTAATATTTCAGAAAAATTATATTTCATATCTTCACATTTCTATACCTTTAACATTTTACATTTCGAGGACTCAGCGCAACACTGTTGTAACTTGTTCTTATTTCAATATGAGTTACAACACTGTTGTGTTGAGCCCTCGATTTGTTTGAATAGCCACAATGAGATTATCAGTCAGACACATAGAACTGTATTTTGACAGAGCAATCATTCACTTCAATTTATTTTGAGCCCAGATTCACAACAAAAATAGTTTAGTGTTATAGAGCTCTTAATATTTACTACAACTCAGGGATTTTTTTGGGGCGATTTTATAGCCGAAATTCGGTCATATTCCCAATGGAAAATAGTATCTTTTTTTCCCAATTCACAGACAAAAATTTGTAGTTATACATTTTTCCCAATTTTGATTAAAACAACGTGAAAATTCCCAATCCCAAGGGTATGGGTCATATTCCCAAAATACCAAGAGAAAACCCTATAACTATTTGATGCAAAATTATATTCCATTTGTTCAGAAAGAATAGAAATCAAAGGACTGAAAGTACTCATGGAAACTGAACTTAATGGAACAGAAACTAGTACAATAACATGATGGATGTAGAAAAACGTAGTACTTTGATCCATATCAAAAATTATACACGCCAGGCAAGTGGCGGCTATCGAAAGTTGAACTATCGATCAGTTTCCAAAAAAGAAGAAAAACATACTAGCCAAATCTAACACCTCTTTCTACATATACAAATATCTGAAGTGACAAAAATGTGCTTCTTTGGAGATTAATCTTAACTGATGATATCGTGCATTTTAGAAGAAAGAACAAAAAATATACCACATACAGAATAAAGAAGATGAGTTGGTTCAATATTGTTGCCATGGTAACATTGGCTGTATCCATGGTTGATAAAAGTGAAGGATGTTCTTGTTTACAGTCCCATTTGCAGTATAATTATTGCAAGGCAGATTTTGGTAAGAACATTTTTTACATTGAATATGGATATTTGTTAGATATTTTTCTGAATTTTGCACAATTTAAAACATATTCCTGTATAGATTGTAATCAGTTTATATTGTAGAAAGAAATAAAGGCTGGTGCAGTGGTTTAAGTGCCTAGGACCTGTAACCCAGCAATATGGGACCTAATACCAGTAGTGGAGATCCATACCCTTCACTAGTTAGAAAACAGTCCAATACAACTGAAATGTCTTTGAAAAACAGTATTTTACCCACTAAAACGTAACAAAAGATTAGAGTTTGGAATGTTTTATATTTAATTAGCCACTTAGACAATAATTTGATGATACATATAAACAACTATGACTGACATATAATATGACACTATAATACATATAATATTACAGTAATGCTGGCACGTTTGAGAGGTGAGGGAGAGTACAAATACAAGAAAACATTGTCCAAGTTTGGAGATGAAACAATCGAATACAGACATGCTATTGAGCTGAAATATAATGTCAAAATTCTAAAGATGTTTAAAGTAAATGTAAGTAATCAAATACCTAAAGTTTCAATTAAAGGCACGGGGGGCCTCAGTGATTGAGTGGTACTTGTCTCTGACAAAGGGACTATCTTAGATAAGGCATGACAATGGAATGACACTCATGTTGTTGAACCCAGTAAATGTCCCAATCATATTTTTGCTTTAGACTAGTCAGTATATTAGTTACAGTATGTTAGCCAAGACCAATTGTTAAGGGTCAACATTTGATTATATTTCAAAGAATTTCTTTTGAAGACACAGTCAATCCAAACAGAAGAGAGAGCATGCAATATCACATCTTCAGACTAGAAAACAATTAATAGTCTTCAAATACTACAAGAAGTCCACTAAATGATTTACATTTAACCATAAGCAGTGGTTCATTGATTAGTTAATACTGTTAATGTTACAAAGATGATGTTCAATTTGCATTAGTTTTGCAAACTTCCCTTAAGCCATTAGATAGGAGAACATCTTCAAACTCCTATGTTTTGCAATGTATGCAAATATCTCTCACAGCATAAATGCTAATAGAAGAAAGCTCCTTTATCAATTGTCAATATTGCTTTACTTTGTACAGAGACACAGAGGCAATGCTGAAAGGCATACAGTCTTAAGATTCAATAGCTAAATGTGTATATTCAGTCAAATAAGACCAAATATTTCCAACCCATTAAAATATGTTTGCCTTTACATTTGTACAATATATGGCAGGAAATTTTATTTTCTAGGAAAACGATGCAGGGTTAGAGGAGAACAGCACAGTGGCCGTAATCCACACACCACCTAATGATGGAATGTGCAAAGTGGGGCTTGAAGTGAGAACCAAGTATCTACTAACAGGTAATTGTGATGCATGATGTTCACATAATCAATACAAAATTGTTTAAATCAGTTTATAATTCCGTTAGCTTTAATTATGAACAAAGATTTTCTGTTCTGTGATTCAGTGTGCAGATGAAATGTACAGTTTGAGAGCAATTTAAAATCATGTCTTTTTAACGTTACTTCAGTATGTGAATGTTATCGTGAACAAATACATCAATTTCTTTGCATCTCATAAAGTGCTTATCTATATAAATTGTATAGATATGCTTTATCTAAAACAGCAAATGACAATGTTGTAAATTTTAAGTTTATACTGTTAAGTCATTTTTAAAATACTGGTAGATATTTTGAGCAGACACATTAACCTACTTTTCCAAGCAATTTGAAAACAAAATTAATGGAACCCCAAACAAGAACGCTTTTATCAGACATTGTCAAATCAGTTCATGGTATTGATTTGAATTTATCTTCATTTCATAAAGTTGAAGCTTAGATGATTCATACGCGAATGCACCAAATTATCAACAGTTTTTCATCCATCTAATTAACTTTTAATCAAATGAAAAGTGTATTAGAACCATTGCACAAATTATGTTAAGATGACTCAAGTTTATTAACAGCATTAATACTATACAAGTTTGATGTGTTCAGTCAAAATACACTTGTTTGAGTCTGTCAAAAAAAATACATTTAGTACAATCATTTCATATTTATTAAAGATACATTTGTAAACCAAAATCGATTTCCTTCTTATTCAGACAGTAAACAAAGCAATTTAGTAAGACGAATGAATGATAGTAATTAGAATACATTGATCACAAAAATGCTTCCAAGGATGTCAAATTCACTGTCTTTCCTATACTAGAAGTTTCATAATTCAGTATAGTAAATGCCCATTATTTCCATATGCAGAAATACAATCCATGGCCATCATGGTTTCTGACCATCGAAAATCCAAATTGTGTTCCAACCACTAAATGCAATACAAACTCAGTCAGGGGTTGATATGAGGTTCTCTAATATATTGATTTATGGTATATATTCCGTATTCAGGAAACATATCTCTCCGGTTATTAATCATTGGTATCACATTCTAGGATCAAACAAATACTGAAACATCCTGAGGCGATTGTAATTCAGGCACAAATTATACTTATATTGATCCTAAGGGATATACTTCTAATGTAACACAATGCCTAAGATCATAAATAAGGGGAAGGCATTGATGAAGTGAAACTAACATGAAATCGAGGGCTCAGCGCAACACTGTCGTAACTTGCTCTTATTTCAATATGAGTTACGACACTGTTGCGTTGAACCCTCGAAATAGCAATGTATAAGAACCAAAGGCTAAGAAGACAAGGTCTAAGGGACAGCTAGGAGAAGGCTCACTCCCTGGAAGATTGGGTATCCCTTACCAATTTGGTTCAGTCGATATGGGGTCACCACCTTAAAGTTCATCTGGTTAAAATTGCATGTATTAGTGATATCATGGTTTATCTGTTCTACACTTCAGGTACTATCAGTGATGGGCAGCTCAATATTAACTTATGTTCATGGGGCACACCATGGGCTTGGGTCACAAAGTTGCAGAAAAAACATCTTAGGTTTACTTACGCACAGAACTGTGATTGTCAGGTATATTTTAGTAATACATTTTTTGTATTTAAATATGACCAGAGGTCTGTTTGACAAGAAATGAAATACACTGTAGTCCTGTTTACACTAACCTTATGGAGCCTGTTTTGGCATTGACCCTAAAGTAATGTAAGGCAAAAAGTTTTTCACTCATTCAAATTGTCATTTGGTCAAATAAACATTGTTTCTAGTCTATCAAAGACATTTCTCGGCTAAGCTAGCAACTCTTCAATATTTAGAAATAAAGTCAGGTGTATATTAAAGCCAATTATCTGAAATTTACACAATCAGCACAATTTGTAAGATGTCTGTAGCTGCAGGAGGCTCCAGTACCGAACATTTGAAAAGTTAGATTTAACGGCTTAGTTACAATGCTGTTGTATGATTGCTTTCAGAGTAATGTTTATTTCCTTACACTGGCTCTTTTATGTCAACTCAAAATAATAGACAAAATGTGAAACAAAGCTTTAGTGAAGTCAGATATCTATAATTATGAGTGAGTATAAAAACTCCTCATATAGGTGAAAAGTGTGAAGCTGTTTACATCTTAGCGTAATTGTACAACATTTTCTGTTCCAGCCACTCCCAGAACTAATGCAGCGGTATGGTAGCAACAAGAACAACAACAACGTCTGCTTTTGGAAATCACTCAATTCTGATGGAGAATGTTTCATGAGACAATCAGCCTGCATTCTTGATAAAAACAGTTCCACTGGGGGGTGTAAATGGCAGAGAAGTCAACGTCACAGGCAGTGTCGTAAGCAACACAAGCAAGCTAAACACAGAATTCTTCCATAAATGGTTGTTTTATGTCAAGATAGATGTTGGTTTTGATTATATTGGTAATAATTTTGAAATGTCTGATTTTATTCAGACTAGCATAGAAACTATCTAGAGTAGCTTTTGGATGAATACTACTAAGTAAGTAAATTGTATCTACTTACAGGATGGAAATATTGTGTTGGAATAATCATATTCTCTCCATTTACAGCTAATATCTTTTGCATCAAAATTAAAATGAAAAAGTAAATTCAAACCACGGATCTGTGTGAATTAAAAATATGAGAATTAATGAAACATTGTTTTCAAAATGTCCAATTGTTGACTAGTACCAACAAAAGATTCAGTTGTAAATTCATTCATTTTGAATGTTGCATATTACTTCAATGTCTTCAAACTCCTTGAAATCAAAGGAATAAATCTTAGTAAAAGGACATACTACTAGCTCCGAAATCAATTCCAAGGTCCTTTTAAGAACTTACAGTCCAACAATGTTCACTTTGTCTCAGACAAATAAGGTCAATGGGATAAACATGTATTCTGTTTGGTCCATTAGTAATTTGACAGGCCAACTGAAGTAACTAAGTTATATGTTTGACAAACTTGTTTTTTTTCAACCAAGTCTGCTCAGTAGCAAGTTTTACTACCCTGATCTCTGAAAATCAATTTATTTGACCAACCTGATTCACTATCGACCAGTCTGGTTCCCTCAATATAATCAGTAGACCAGCCTGGTCCCATTAATAAAAACTTCAACTGATCCTAGTACCATTGGTAATCAGTTTGACAGACCAGTTTCATTGACAGTCATTTAGATCATATTAGTTAACTAGATACTCAGTTTGGCAAGCCAGTCACAGCCTGGTCATCATGATGATCTGTCAGATAAACTTAATCATCAAAGTAACCAGTCTCACCAACTTGGTCACATAAACACATAATTCTTACTTCAAATAAAATATCAAATGATCACTATCACATGTAAACTTTGTAACTTAATATGCATTATTCATACATGTATGTAATGTTGTTTGTCAGATGTTGTGATATTAAATGTGTGTTGTTTCATACAAAATAAAATACAAAAAATATAAATGCTTGCAGTTCTATCATCATATTAAAATCGCAACCGTGGCCGAGTGGTTAGGGTGTCTTCCCTTCAGAGTGACAGATCAAAGGTTTGAAACCCCAGTGGAGAATAGATTAGTATTGATGTCGTCAGTTGGGGAGCCATCAGCTAGTTAAATAATGGTTACTGAAGGTGCCCGGCAAAGAGAAGGGTTTCGGGAGATACTGTGTGAACAAAAGATAGGTGTCTCATAAGTCAACTTGGCTGGCCCTTTTAATAGGGGTGACACTTTAATAAACAAAACCTTTACCATTTTGTACAATAGTTAAAATTCTAACAAGTACTGCACCATTCACAAATAAATTCTAAGGTAAACAATGACTTAAACTATTGAGCTAACTGCCTGCGGTATATTTGTAACAGAAATAATGCTAACAATTTGTGATAAAGACAAACATGACAAAACAGTGGAATCCAATTAATTTACAGCAACAACAAAACATCATAAGAGAGACTTGATCATAAAAATCACACTCAAGACCTTCCATCTTTACGAGCTCCTCAAGCAGATATCACCACAAAAACTGATCTTAAGACTTATTGCCTCAAGCGATGCATTGACAACATCTCCTATCTTGATTCTGAATGATCCATTTAGTCTCTAGCCAATTAATTCTACTAAGCCATTTTATTGTCATTTTATATCTGCAGTGAGGTCAACACAAGAACCAGAAATACATACAAGATAAACTGACATTTCGAGGGTTTAACGCAACAGTGTCGTAACTCATATTGAAATAAGAACAAGTTAGGACAGTGTTGCGCTGAGCCCTCAATTTGCTGAGAGAATTATCTTTATTATAGTGCTAATACATGTACATTTGTATATGTTTATTATTGGAGACAATCTGATTATTTGAATTTGGTAATCACTTGTCATGGGGTATGAAAAGATGTTCAGGAAACAAATGTGTTTATTCACAGTAAGGGGTATAACACATTATTAGAATCTCATTAGCATAGAATTGATCAAAGGGAGACAAATCTTACATGATTAAACAAAATATTCACCAAAATGTCAAAAAGATTCAATTCTCACAACCCAAATCAACTGCCTGCAAGCCTGACAGTTTCTACAACCATAAAATTCTCGTCCATTTCTTTTTTCACCTACTGACTTTCCTGAACGGACTAGTCCAACTTTCATTTTAGAACTAGCCATTATCAAATTAAAGACCCGCCTCCATGGTCAAGTGGTAAAAGGTCGCTGACTTCAAATCACTGAAACCTCTCAATGATAGAGGGTTGTGGGTTCAAGCCCAGCTACCGACCATGTCTCTTTATATGAGAAAGTAGGCAGTTGCTTACGGAGGATGGGAGTCTAGTACTGGCTCTTTGCAAGAATGATGCTTAGGTGAAATGCCTGCCTCGTATGACTCTTGAAAAGGGGTGTAAAACTCAAATAAGATAACAAAATTATCAATTAAAAAGACATCACAATGAAAATTACTTAGCCATTCAACAGTAAAGAGCCTGGCTAGACTGAATGGGTGACCTGGCTCTACCCTGGTGCTAAAGGCTTTGCAGTTTCGGTTCCTTCCAGCATTGTAATTTAGGGTAAACACAAAAACAAAATTTAATTATCAAGAGTACAAAGCCAGTCTTGAGCACGCAATTATTGTATCACATTTCAAATAAATTTCAGAATGAAGACCAGCTACAGTATATATGAAAGCTAACTTTTTTGCCCTCTGTTGAAAAAACTCTGCATTCAAACTTTGTTTTTCTATCACAGCTCCAGAATCCAATTAAGTTTGTGAAAATGATAAGATTTTATGCATTCAAAATGAACCCCATAAGTTCTTAGAACTTTAGTCATATATGAACATGGATATAGTAGAAATATTGTCTCGAATATATAAAGTAGTTTTCATATAAAAATGAAATATAACGCCTACAAAGGAGTGGTGATGTATTTAAACCCCTCCCCTATCATCCAATAATGGTTAGAATCTAATTTCATCTATGAAAAAAGTTCTATGGTGTCATTCCAATAACAATATTTCATTTCAAAAGGCGTCTCATTTGAAAGATATTTTTTAATATTATACTTAATGACCTGCAGTCTAGAAGTAATATCACAATACTTAATGAGATAAACCTGTCAAAATACATGCTATAGTCTCTACCATCAAACAAAACTAAAAATTATATCATCAGTTTAGATAGACAATTATACAGTCAAAACTGCCATAGCGGCCCACTGTATTCAACAACTTCCTGTCTTATGTGACCTTGTTCGAGTCTGCCCAAAGTAATTTGCTGTATCACCATTCAATCACATGGGGTGCGATTTTTCCTTTCAATTTCAACAACTAAAAATATCTACCAAAGCTAAGAAGTTTTGCATAGTCATGTCAGTGAAATTCTTCTCAACATTCAAAACCAACAATTTCTGATTGTATTCAATCTAAGTCTGAATGATCAATGAGTGCCTTTGGTGGTTTTGTTAGAGCTCATAGAAACTTTTAAGTCTTCTCTGTCAATCATATTGTATTGAATAATCAGCATTTATCATAACATCTAAGAGATTCTGATTTTCTCTGTATTTCCTCCACCAAAACACATATTGATTGATCACTTGGTCTAAAACTAGCAAGTAAGGAAAATTTACAGAAAATTTCAGTCCTATTGATCCGTGAATCTAGAGCCAATACACATTAACTGTCTAAGGGTAAACAGACAATACATGATGTGGATCTGAGATACTGCATGAAGACAAGTGAATTAAGTAGACTTTGTGGGTGAACCATATAAATCTTTAATTCACAACAACTTCAGTTAGGAAAGCATTCAAAGAAAAAAAAAGCACAAACTTAGTAACCAATCCAGAAGTAAACACTAAGGGTCAAAACACAATCTCCCAAAGAGGTACTGTCTTCTAGGGGTTTAATTGAAAATTTTCTTGTAATTATCCTAAAAACACTATGAACGCTGAAACATGCATATAACACCCTTATTCCAGGATCAAATCAAAGCACTGAGAGTACTGTCAGAAGCGTAAGTTATAATGTCATTATATGTGGTTAAGTGTGCTAGAGGTCCTGGGTTGAAAGAAATCTTAAAACATCCCTAATTCAGTGGAACTGTCATTTACAATTCTGTTTTAATAATTATTCATTTGATTTAAATAAAGATGTATTATGCAAACCTATCTCGCAAATACGAATTTCAGATCGAGTCCATTCCATACTTTATATCTATCCAGTAGGCGGAGTTATGGTTAACTGGTGTCCTCGCTCTGCTTATGTCTTTTAGCGACTCCCATGCATATAGCAGCGATGCACACTATTTATTGTCTGAATGAAACATTTGTGCCGATCGCCCTTATGAATGAAACTTTTGTGCGGATGAATATTGAATTATTAAACGTGTATCATAATTGCAATCGGTAGAGTTATACAACCAGTGGTACTATTTTCAATGCGAATGTATGGATAAGAGGCGTCATGTTTTTGATAATACAAAACTGTGTTTATCACTATAGAAGCTCTCGCTTCGCTTTCGCTTCTAAAAATGGTTGGTATTTTTTCTGTAACATATTTTCATGGACAGGTTAAGAAACCAGTACATATGTATTAGAGTACTATATATCTGTCAAATAGTTCTTCATACTTCATGAAGTCTGCAAGAAGAGTTCAAGAAAAGTTCATGTTTTCACGAATTCCTTTCTAGGGGAGAGCACCATATCAAAATCAGGACACATCTAGCTTAATCACATCTTAACTTAATCACTGATAGTGATAGTATATTAATTATACAGATGACCCTTTCTAATCTAAACTTCTTTTTGGATTCTGAATCATTTCATAAGAGTTGTATGCTGTACTTTTTTTAAATGTTCCTTATAATGAGTAATAGTAATCTGTAACAAAGCCATCCAATCTAATCCAATCAGGCAAAGATTTAAAACACCATTTCATCACTACCCAGTAAAGACTGAAACCTCATTTCAATAATCCATTATTACGAAAGAAAACAAATATAATTTTATCAATATAAAAATATTTTACATTTATTTCAATAACATTTATCATATACAGTGCACCCTCTCCAAAGCAACACCCTTTGGGAGAAACAAACTAATGTTGTAGTTGAGAGGTTGTTGCTCTAGAGAGGTTAAATTTACAGTTTAATCGTGCAGTAGGAAAAAAAATATGCTGTTGTAGAAAGGTTATTACTCAAGAGGGCCGCTCTGGAGAGGTTGCACATAACTGTAGTAAAAGTTTGGTTTCAGAGTACACATCAATTAGAGCCATGTCTTTAATTGTTGTCTTCGTAAGTTTTGCTAATTTTATTATCATGTTAATATTACGACACACAGACAGTGCAATTGTTGGCGCCTATCTTTTACTACCTCCATTGTTTGGTGTCACCTTAATGAGAGAATGTTATCACATTTGCAGCTTGAAGACATACATTCTAAAAAGCAAACCTTGACTGAAAACTAGAATTTGGATTAGAAAAGTTCAATAAATAGCAAGTATGCTTGAAATCTCAAAATTTTATTCGGTTTCTGGAATACAAAAGTTCCGAATTACACAGGTTTTCTAGTATTGAATACATAATAAATATCGGGACCTGCTGACATAAACAGTTTAGAAAGGATTCTAGATTAGAAAGGTTAGGAGTAAGGAGGTTCTACTGGTAGCATGCTCATAATAAAAATAGGAAGAGTACCTTTCTTTAATATTCTTGTAACCATGCAGAAAGTAAAAGAGAGACACAATGGATATACATTTCTTTTGGCCTCATAAACAATTATTACAGGTTCCCTTTACACCTAACAATGATTTGTTCAGTTGATTTACTGTGGAATCATTGATTTTCTTTGGGGATTTAATTTCGTGGGTCGGCTTATCCACGAAATCAAATCCCCACAAATTTAAACGCAGAGATAAAGCATTTCGTTTCAAAATCAAAATCCACGAATTTATGTCCCCATGAAATAGCCATTTTAGTAAAAACCACGAAAATTGAGCCAAACGAAAATAAATGAAAATACAGTATTTATTTCATAGCATTTAATGCCATTTTCAACAGACAGATGACATATATTTTAACATTCTTTCAGTTATGACGTGGCAGACAGTTATCCTAACCAGCTTCCTTGGACTTCATTAAGGCCTTAACCAGTACTAACCACATTCTGTCTGCAAGCTACCCCACACAATTCAGAGATGGAGGACAATTTAACATAGGATGTAACACCTTCAGTCAAATTCGTCACACGACAGTGAGAGGCCGGGTTCAAGCTTACAACCTTTTGATCAGTAGACCAAAGTTCAAACCACTGAGCTAACTGAATGAGCTTGTTCAGTAGAAAAACTGGTATATTTTTATTGCTGGTTATAACATTAACTTTATTTGAGAGAAACTTCCTATTTCTGTGATATAATTACATTTAAAATAGACAGTGAGGCATAATTGATTTATAACTATTTTTCAGTACATCATCTATGTAGTAGTCAGTTTGATAGACATAAAATAATCTAACATACCAATGTGGGATGATTACAAAGTTGGAAATTGAAACAGATTGTCATAACATCCACCTACATTATCAACTGGAAGTTCAAAATCACATTATAACTATAAACATGTGACACATTGTTTTAAAATGTCAAAGCTTTATATTTATAGGGTAACAAAACAATGTTTGCTTGAGTGTTAATTTCTTTCATATAGCTGGAAATAGCTTCCATACTGCAATAAGGCAGGATGTAATGTATGATCTTCAGTCGTCAGTGTGAGCCTTGCCCAGGGTTCGAACTCACAACCTCTTTAACAGTAGACAAATGCTCTAACCACTGAGCTAACCAGCAGGGCTGGAAAGGGTTTTTAAGTAAGAAAATGGATTTTCTGTTCCTCAGCTAATAAAAATTAGGCAGGGATTTCCCTGACGCAGGTTTTCTGCGTCCCTCGGGACCCGCAATTTGATCCGATGAATAAACGTTTTCCTTTTCGCTAAAATATTTCGTTCCGCTATTTAGTGAACTTGCGGTTCATTGAGCGATAAATATCATCTACGCGCTTCGATATCGAGCGTCTATTAACAATTATGATCACGGCAGACATACAGCAAACGATATTGAGTTTATTTGGCCAAATTTCTGCTTTAGGGAAGAAAATGTGCATGTATTAATTTGCTATTTTATTCATAAGTTTGATTCAGTGAACTTGACAGTGACTCAAGCACTTCAAGATCTATATATTACGTTTTCTAAACTTCAGCAATAAAATGCATATCCGTATATGGGACCCCCAAAATTTCTCAGGGACCCCCAAAATACAAATCCTGAGGGTCCTGGGACCCAAGTATGAAAAATTCCTAGGGAAAACCCTGATTAGGTTAGGCCGGGTAACCAGAAACAGACAATGCTTTAATCAATCATGATTGGAAGAAAACTGGATAGTTGACCTATTGAACTTAAAATCAATATGACAAGGTATCAAGATGACATCTACATGCAATAAACAACCTCCCAACCAAATTTGAGGACCTAAGGCCAAATCACACTCTAGTTCTTTGTCAGACAAGTTTTTTATACTGAAGGTCACTGACCTTTGACATATTGACCTCAAAATCAACAGGGGTCATCTACATGTGATGTCCAACCTCCGAACCAAATCTGAAGAGCCTAGGCTAAATTGTTTTGTTACGGATGGACAGTCCGACCTTCCGACAGGGGCAAAGCAATATACCCCCTTTTCATCTAAAGGGGGTATTATAATTAAGATGCTTTATAAATATGGGCCCATGCCATAGCACATAATAAAGTACAAGGGACAAAGATAATCATAAACATGATACATTTTCTCAAGATTTAGCAAAATTATAATATCAGAACAAAACTTCTCCCGGCATACAAACAGCCATATGTCAATTTGCATTCTGACACACAATATAGCTGACTTGCAAATATTTCAGACAGCCAACAAACTTGGTATCTTGAGTAAAATAACTTTACTGTACTGTCAGACAGATACATCAATCGGATCTCCCAAGATCCTACTTAAGGTCTTGGAAAATTATGCAACAGTTTTGAATAAAATTAAATATAAATTATATTTATTTTTGAACACTTCAAACTACAGTAATATCTCGTTGAACTTTAACCACCATATCAAGACCAATTGATAAAACATACCACTTATTTTTGGACCAGTTTTCTTCTTTTTTAATTTTGTTTTTCAGAAACAACCAAATTAATGTTAAAACCGTTTCTCTTAAGACTTTTTTTTCAATAATTTCATTCTTTTGTTTTTAAAAGCTTCATGATTGGGTCTGTAAAAGTAAATAATCCTATAATATTGATACATATGAAGAATAGGGCGTCAAAGGAATCCTCACAGAGTTTGGGTAATTTATTACTTAAAAATCAAAATGAACACTGTTCACTAGTATGTCATTATCTGTTGTTTAGAGGCCCATTCAACAGCTGTGGTCATTTCAGAGCCACTCGAGAGAGAGGAGAGAAGATATAGGGGGAACCAGCATTTCACAGTATTCCTATTCTTATTTTGAGAATTTTTCCTGGTTCTTTATTGTGCCTGGTGTAAAGCACTGATATGTGCGTCACCCGTATTTCTTAACACAGTACTTGGCTAGGTAGTGAGGAGGGGAAGACCTGAAATATCAGAAGTTGGAGCCAAGAATAAAATGTAAAACCTTTTGATTGGTAGTCCAACACTACATCACTGATCCATCCCTAATACGGTTTATATCAAACCAGTAGGAACCAATCAATAAATTTGCTAAATTTACTAGACACAAGTTACAAGATACCACATGTGTACATCAAATGTTTTTATAAATTTGTAGACTTTCCTTCATTGGAGTCAAGAGGGAGTCAAGAGGGAGTCAAGAGGAAATGAAAAAAATAATGATTTCAATTTAATTATTAACATTTCAGAATACCTCAAGAGAATTTTTGTATTTATACAGCTCAACAGCATATTCATGTACATCAACACACAATTGTTTAGGGACCTATTAAAGTGTCAATGATTTGTCTCAGACAAAACAGAAACAATCATAATTCATTAGAATTTATTTAATAAATATGCTGAACCCTGTAATAGAAGACATTTTTTAGTTCATCTAACCAATTGATCCCCACCCCCCCTTTTGGATGGAGAAATTGCCTGCTACTTGTGGTAGGGTATGTTTGTGTGTTTGTACTGGACCAAATACAATCCATGCAAATACACTGGTTAAGTGAACCAGCCTGCCTTATGTAACTGAAATAATGTTGAAAATGGCATTAAACCCCACTGAAATGAAAGAGCATTCATGGTTCATTGCCTTTGTGAAGTGATGACATTATAAAGTTGCACATGTTTCAAAATTTCATTGGTGCTTTAGTTGTGTAACAAGAGCATAGCAAGCCCTGCCAACACTCGTCTGTTCACCGCCTAAGTGAGATCTATCCACCTATGAAGATTCATTTGCTACCTCGTATAGTTTATGCGTTATGAGGGACATTAAAGTTTTGCAGGATGCACACACCCCAGTGATCACAACAGTTCAACGTTGTATTCATTCCTGCGTGATGGAAGTACCTATTATGATTACTATAACAACTTACCATTTCTCTATGATTTGGATAGTAGGCTTGGTTAATCAATGGAAAATTCTCATGCCCTAAACGATTCTGTAAAGATATCAACTGGGCAAACTGAAAAAAAACAAATACAAATATCTCTATACATTTTGTATTTCTAATAATACAAAACTTTGTTATCTATTTGGAACAGACTTACGCCGCAGAGGGAAGTTGTAGGTGGATCAATATTTTATCAACTGATCTCATAAACAAAATAAACATTCAACCACATGTTTCTTTTATTGTGTAACAGATCAAAATTATTACATGTAAATATTACTGTATTATTATCAGTTCTTGCCTAAAGAGGGGTTTTCTAGGAAATGTTTCCAGATAATCTATGACGCTGCTTTGTTGGCCTAAAGCTGTTGAAAGTCAATTAATCTCACTATTTTATGACATTTATGCACCTATGTTTTTCCTTGTAATTCCTCAAGAAATCCATGGAGGCCTCTGTGGTTTGTTAAGTGATTACTGTGGAATCATTAATTTTCATTGGGGATTTAATTTCGTGGATTTCGTGGGTCGGCTCATCCACAAAATCAAATCCCCACGAATTTAAATGCAGAGATAAGGCATTTCTTTTCAAAAATCTAAATCCACGAATTTATGTCCCCACGAAATAGCCATTTTAGTAAAAACCACGAAAATTGAGCCCAACGAAAATAAATGAAAATACAGTATGTTCTCTAACTAATAATTAAGTACAAGCCCTAATGTGAGTGTGAATCATGAACATGAGATGAAACTGGCCAGCTAACTTACAGAAGGTCAATGGTTCTTCCCAAGCGAACAACTAAGGTCTTCCTTTAGAAAAGTTGCCAGGAAAAATTCTCCTGGCTGTTGGTGCAACAAAAAAAACAAAATACAAAAAAAAATTCTAAGACACAAAACTATCAATTTTGCATCTGTGACGATTTTAAATAAAAGCAATGAGCAAACAGCTGCTAGAACTCACAGAAAATTTTAGATATCAGGATGAAAATCATATAATTATATCACAGCCTACGCTCGACTAATTACAGTCTCTTCAGTTTTGTCAATCCTACTTACAAATATTTAAACAAATTTTCAATAAATTATTCAGTGAAATTCTATTGTAGGATCACAAATGAACAGGAAAGATATTTTTAGAAAAATGTCGAGGCAGTACAGAAAATTGAGAACAGCATGCTTTCAATACAAATCAATGACTGACAGCAGAGCTATTATCGATTAAATAAAAATTCATCACAGATTGACATATTAATGACTTAATGAAACATTGTTGATTGCAGAAACCAACTATTTGCTGCCATTTGGACCAATTTAATAATCAGGGCATATTTAGAACTATAAAATATGGGAGTGGACAGCTTTACACAAAGAACGTAACTAATTTTGTACAGAAAATTCAGCTATATATCAGACAAATATAAGTCCATGTATTATTTAAACACAGGGAAACACTTTGGTAAGCAGTTTATAGCTGTAAATCAAACATGATGGTGTCTAACAAACAGATTGATTATAAATTATTTATTTACTGATTAATGTCAAGACTTTATTTTATCTTAGAACATAAAATTCTACATTTCTACAAGAATCAAATAAATAATGTTGACATAAATGAGTGATTTACATTACTCAAGCATTCTCAATAAACTTGATACATTGGAATATTCAAGTAAGAAAATAGTATACCCGGTACTTCTCCTTTCTACTTTTATAACTGCCCAAGACCAAAATAGCTTCTTTTTATCACTAGGGCTTTACATCGCAGTCTTCACGAAAAACTTTTTCAAGCACCGGACATTCAAGTTTAGGTGTACTGGGTAATTTTTACCAAATTAACTTTCATCAGACCGAATGTTAACCTGTCTTTGCATGATAGAATTTTGTTTCTATGACATTTATCAAAGAATTTATTTTTACATAATTATATAAGTTTTGAATGATGGTATTATAATAATTAATGGAAAGTTATTATTTACTAGTAAAATATTAGTTTTGGGTACACCATTATGCATTTTAGACAATTAATACCCGTTATATCAACTTAAAATTTCACTGAACCATCGGTCTGATGACCCGTCAATTTTAACCAGACTGGCAGTGATTTAGACAGACTTGGTCTTTGAACTGGTGGGCAAATTCGAAGACTGACATCACACCATCAGCCAGGTTGATTTGATGTCTTTCCCCGTTCAAATGATGGAGAAAGACCCAAAACAAGCATTCAGGGAAAACAATGGATCTTTCTTAAGCTAGCTGGCGACATCATGCATAAATGGGATTTAAGGTTACGGTTCTGGCTTTAAATGCTTAAAATAATATTTTAAGTTATTTACAAAGATTAAATTTCATACTTATTACCAAGCAAAAAAATCCTGACCGAACATGCAAAAATACGGGTAGTGTTTTATTGCGATAAACACTGCACCCGTTTATCGACTTTACCTTATCAGCGTTAACGGGTTGTGCATTTTATTGGTACAATATAATACCATTAAATTCGTTAATGACAATAATTTGTTATTAAATCTCTTACTAGACATCAAACCTGGGCGTGATTTTAATCATTGAACCGTAAACATTTGTAATTTTGATTGGCTATCAAAATTGAATGGAACGCATAAAATAAATACACAGTAGGTGTCATTTTCGAATAAGGATTGCTGCCTTTTTGGTGACGGATTTCAAAGCGGTTTTCAGTATTTTGTAGCAGAAATTTAATCTAGTGAATTGGGCCTCAGAATTTTGATACTTGTTTTCATTTTTTATTTATGGCGTATTACACAATAAACAGCAGGGTTCAGGGTACAAAATTGCTTTAAAGTCAAGTATCTAACGAATGGAGGACGTTATAAAAATTCTGAGGTCCAGTTCCCTGCATTATACATTTATAGGTATTGTAAGGCTATTTGTTGTAGTATATTCCAAAATAGAGTAGTTATCGTTGTTCAAAAGTTGTAAATTACGTGCAATATTGGTTTATAGAAGACCAACCAAATGTAACATTTGTTCTAAAACACATGTTATTGACTTTATGCAGTGGGTTTATTTCAGTATATAATTAAGGTTTAGTTATAAATTGGTAAAATTTGATATGACCAGACATCCACTCCCGATACCTTAATTAGGAAGTAATGTCTTTGTAGGAAGAACAAGATCTTTAATAATGAGAAACTGGAAAATTCTCAGAACAGTGTCATATGATCAGTGCAAAATATACTGGTAAGTGAAATATTACGTAATTATTATCATATCCAATTGAATGCTAGAGTTTTACATACCACCCATGGTTTATCCAGGAAGTTGTAGCAAGCATGTAAGTTATTGATACTAGGTATACCACCATACTGGAAGCCAATAAGGATGTTTCTCCAATCTTCTCCTGCATCTCTAACATGTTGTCGAATCAGCAGAAAATCTGGTTTAAATGATCTGAAATAATTATTTGAAGCTAAGTAAAAAACATATTACGCAAACAGCTTCAATATCTTTGTATCAGTGGTTTTAATGGTATTGAAATTTAATGACAATATTTCTGTTACACATAATGACAGTCTGTTACACATAATGACAGTCTGTTACACATAATGACAGTCTGTTACATATAATGACAGTCTGTTACACATAATGACAGTCTGTTACATATAATGACAGTCTGTTCACTTAATGACAGTCTGTTCACTTAATGACAGTCTGTTCACTTAATGACAGTCTGTTCACTTAATGACAGTCTGTTCACTTAATGACAGTCTGTTACACATAATGACAGTCTGTTACACATAATGACAGTCTGTTACACATAATGACAGCCTGTTACACATAATGACAGCCTGTTACACATAATGACAGCCTGTTACACATAATGACAGTCTGTTCACTTAATGACAGTCTGTTACACATAATGACAGTCTGTTACACTTAATGACAGTCTGTTACACATAATGACAGTCTGTTACACTTAATGACAGTCTGTTACACATAATGACAGTCTGTTACACATAATGACAGCCTGTTACACATAATGACAGTCTGTTACACATAATGACAGTCTGTTCACTTAATGACAGTCTGTTACACATAATGACAGTCTGTTACACACAATGACAGTCTGTTACACATAATGACAGTCTGTTACACATAATGACAGTCTGTTACACATAATGACAGGCAACTTCTCCACAAAAGGAGGAAATTTGAGTGAAGGAAAAGGGAAAAGATTAATCCAGTTGTGAGACTCAACCATACAAGAAGTGAGACACATTTCATGGTGAACATGACAAAGGTCAAGAAGATAATCAGAGAGCACCAAAAGCCAGAGTAATTTGGCAACTCTAGTGATCGACGGAAGACCACAAGCATACACCTGGGAAGAATCATCGTATTTCTACAAAATAGCTAGACAACTTCCTCATATGTGGAACTTTGTTGTGGATGGAATTTGAACTCACAGCAGAATGAAGCTAGTGATTACTAGACAGAGACCAAAACCACTCGTCTACAGACACCAACAATGTACAGAATGTCTTTTTTATGTCCTGGATAGGATTTGAACTCATAGTGATGAGAGGCTAGTGATAACTAGTCAGAGACAATATCCACTTGACCACAGATGCCCGCAATATGCAGAAAATTCTCTTCAGAAAGTAGACATGGTTATTGTAATAAATATAATTATACGGTGAGCAACTGATCATATTTCCAACAAGGCAAGGCTAATGCAGTTAAGCAAGCTATCATACTATAATGTGTCTATAAGAGTCCAAGACAATAAATTACAGAATCACAGTAATATCCCAGAGAAATAGTAACAATCAATAAACATTAACTACACTAGTGTATACTTTGATTTATTATCTATAGCAGAAGATTTTTATACACACAAGATAGCAATAAAAGGAAAAACAAAACAAAATGTTGTAACCCAATCTAATGGACTATACAGACTAAAGTATATTACAATGTACTTAATCCACCAATAAAGATAAAAATGGATGTAAACTGAAATACAACACTTCATAAATCGAGTATATGGGACTTAAGCAAATGTTGACAACTCGTGAATTATAATAATATTTATGGACTATGTTGTGTTGACATGCTATTCAGAAATACTTAGAAATCAAATCTTGAAAAGCATTTCCATATACGATTTTGTTCTCTAAGTAGTACATGAGCTAAACAGATATAATCTAATGTTTGCAGTTTGGAAAGACATCTATATAGTAAGCATTGAGCCAATTAGCTGTTTACCAATCAGTGACGTAAAAAAGAATAGGACTGTATGTCAACCTCTGTCCATCAATGGTCGTTATCTAAATAATGTTAAGCCTCAGAGAAACCTAGGAATGGTTGTATTTGTTATTGGCAGGGTAAATCCCAGCTGCAAGTTTGGAACATATTCTTCAGTCAGAAATGGACTTTTGGCAGTTTTATTCACTTTTCATACTTCAAAATAATGTGAGGATAGAAGCAAGTTAGCCCTATTAACCACATGTATAAAAATAGAAATGCGCAGAGTAAAAAAACATTCAACTGCAGATTAGCAGTATGATACAGCATTCCACGGCAAATAATGACATCGCAGCATTCAAAATACATATATATTCAATATAATAAGCTTATTGTCTCTGGGAAGCAGATCAGCCAAGGAATCTCTATGAAGCATTGCTGATCATGACTGTATCATGTTAGCACAGATTTTCTCCCTAAGTTTGCAATTCCTGCAAAATTAGATCAATTATTCCCTAACAAGATCAATAAGGTATGATGAAAATGGCCTCCACTAGGCAATTTTGGCAAGATTTAACCAGAATATCTGGATATAATCAGTCTCAAAATAAACACTATCATCAGAAACTTAAGTTAGACTCAAGAGATTTAAAGAACCTAATAGAACATGATTTTCTAGAAGCATAGAGCTTTATTGCATGTCTGATAGTAAAGAGAGAATGAATTTATAATGTGCCAATTTGACACAAAAGAATTGGACTTCACACTTCGTGATATTCACATAATATTGAATTTCATAATAATATTTTTAAGGAATTTTGAACAATGGATTAATTTTATCTGTTGTAATACGTCTGAATGCCTTATAAGCCATCAGATCACTTAGTGTCAGCTGCAAGTCATAATCCTGTCTGAAAACTTAGAACTTCTAAGTCTGATTAAGTACATATATACAGTTGCCTTGATGACAGAAGCAAGCCATTGAAACTACTGGTAGAGAGGTAGCAAAAGCGAAAAAGGCCAAAAATGTGACAGCCACATGTTAAAACACATATTAACCAGGTTAACATTCTACGCAGGAAAAAATCTTTTTTTTGTGGAATTTTTGTGATGCACAATCGCTATTTCAAAACGGATCTCTGCTGAGATTTGAAGCAGCTTAAAAGACCACAATATCTGAGTAATGAACAACAAATACCACCACAGGCATGATATGAAACTCCGTAAATTGCAAATTCTGGATTGAAAAATCAACAATACAATTGTATTATTTTGAGAAATACTCCAGAAAAAAGCCGATTGTCATTCCGAGATTATTGGTGTACGTAGTAAATGTTGTTCTATTGAATAGACACCAACTCGAAATAAAATTTGTATTTTGTATTAGAACAAAATTGTAAATAGAGCCCTCTAGCGACAATTACATTCCCTAGTAATATAATTTGAAAGACTTCGAACCAAAAATAATAAACACAGTTCACAACCAATAATATTGTAATATTACTAATATCAATTTTTTTTAATATATTTCATTCTGAATAAATATAATGGTTTCATTCTAGTTGAGATAAAAAATAAAATACATGTAGCCGATACCTTATATCATTCATACAAAATTAATGTAATATCACAATGAAGAAAATAATATGCTAGTGATTGAACCAGCAGATTTAATGATTAATTAATGCTTCCATAATGAAAATACAGAGTGTAACCAAAAACTTTAAATTAGACTTCTTCAAAAGATAAAAACAAGAGGGCCACATTGGCCCTTTATCGCTCACCTGAGAACAAAGGCCAATAATCAATGACCAGGTAATATAGTTTCCATCTGGTAAAACTCATTTTTATGTAGATCTTGAGATCTTAACCAACAATGAAGGTATAATACTGTTAAACAAGCTAAAACGTAGCAAATTTTCTAATCCAAGGGCCCATAACTCTTTAAGTTGTGGTCCGATTCCACCCATAACTAAACTTGTCCAAATCCATAAGGTAATGCACATTAATTGTAAATATGATTAGGATCAGTGAATAAATGAAGGCGCTAGAGGGTAAACAAGCTAAAATATAGCAAATTTTCAAAGTCAAGGGCCCATAACTCTTGAAGTTCTAATCCGATTCCGCCCATAATCGAACTTGTGCAAGATATTTTGGTTATACACATTTACTGAAAATATTATTAGGATTGGTGAATAAATGAAGGCGCTAGAGTGTAAACAAGCTAAATATAGCAAATTTTGTAATTCAAGGGCCCATAACTCTAGAAGTTATGGTCCGATTTTGCCCATAATCGAACTTAGCCGAGACATTGTGGCTATATATATTGAGCAAGTTTAATCACGATTCGTTAAGAGCTGTGGTTGCTAGAGTGTAAACAAACTAATTGTGGACGAACGACACACATTCACCGATCCTAAAAGCTCACCTGATGAATCAGGTGAGCTAAAAAATCTAACTAATGTCTGTTAGTGACAATAAATACTTCATTATTTTCAAAGATACAAAAACAACTTATTACTGCGGGTTATGAAGCATTTAAAATACTTACCTGACAACTTTGGTACCCTGTCTTGTCACCTGTATATCAACCATGGTACCAGTATCAGAATAAGATGCCAAATTAATTTCACTGAACTCAGCCTATAATAAATGAAAACGATAATCAATTAAACTATATAAATAAAGATTAAAAAGGAAAAAACAATGGCCTTAATGTACTGTCATCCATTGTACAAAGATTTCTTTATGAATCTGATATATCAAAACAAAAAGGCAATGTTAACACATGGCAAGACACTCAAGTTTTTTTTTATAAAGATGATCGTAAAGCACAGATGTCCATCTTTCAGGTTTAACTGGTCTGTTCATTCAAAAAGCAACAGTTAAAAAAATGTGTTTAAAAAAGATGTTTTTCACAAGTGGCTATTAACTCTGGTTTGACTGAAATTGGATTAATATCTAGAAATGAATAAAGTGCATCAAAGGTATTTAATATGGTACTTGATTAAATAAAGAACATCTTCAATTTAGCCAACCTCAGTTAACACTGTCGATTCTTGGAACAAAGCTTCTATTCTATTTCAGAGAGGTTATCACAGGTACAAACAAAAGAGTAAAAGTGAAGCAAGTCCATCTATATTGTCACATACATAATAGTAGATTTGTTTCCCTTTTAAACGGATATAGCTGTCATAATTTTCAGATAAATCAAATGTATAGTCTGGATTGTACAAATATTTTTTACAAAAAAATAGAGATGACCCTTCCTTGGAAATTAACTAGAAACAGGTAACAAAATAGTTTGAAGGCCAGATAAAAACAGTGTCCAAAATCCAATTACATTGTACAATTTTACCATCACAGGTCCATTACTACTTGCTGTGATTAGGGCCTGGTCTGATTAATTTAGATGATGAACTAGCAGACAGAGTTGTAGAGAACAAACAATACTGTGGATATGGCCCTTTATAAACATAATTAATATCCAAGCCTCACTTTAAGTTGCCATGACATTACAAGGTCAAAAATAATTCAGTCAGCAATGCTTAGTCGATAACAAAAAATGAATGCCACACAAAAATTGTACAAGAAATAAATAATTATTAAAAAGTGTTAGAGTAAACTAGCTGACACAAAATAGTAGTAGTACAATTTACCATTTTGACAAATCTTTCTTTTCCAATATGAAAAAGACACAACATTCATAAAGAACAAAAACTGCATATTCAGCAGCAAGTAAAGTTGACATGAATCTTGTTAATGTAGATCAATGTTGTTTTATTAAAATTGCTGTCATCAAAAGGAGATTCTTTCTCAGACTTTCGCTTTGAGACCTCTTGCAGGAAAATTCAAGCACCACCTTAAGTCATGACATTAGTTGGTCTTAAATTCTATCATAGAGAATGTAGAAAATATCAATTCCCACACATACAAGTACATGTATCATGTTTAACAGACAAAGTAGGAATCAGGAAATTACTGGAGCTATCAGGAGCTTTTTTAAAACAATTTCAGATCCCATTTCCTGATAAAATCATCTGTTTTTGTTGGAGTCAGATAATTTGTTAAATTCTTTCAGATGAATTCATTATTGGCCCAGACTTGCTACCTTGAAGTTAAGTTTTTGAGACAGTAGGTGAATTAAGGCTTATCAACAAATGATTGAGAAGCTCTATTTCAGACTTAGTTGGTGTGAAATTTTACATTGTGATGTTCAATGATCACAAAGTGATATTTATAGTTTTTATTACCAATGTATACCAAAGAAATTCCAGAAAGGTTCTGGTAGAAAACAAAGATTTGCTTCATTTAAAGTCCAGAAAAAAAGTTTACTGTTACCCAACCAATGCTACATTTTGTCACCATTTCAGCAAGATCCAAAGTTTGAAAAATTTACGGATGAATCCTACCTAGAATTCTCACCACAGGAAGAAAATCAAAGGCCTGAAGGCCTGAAATGAGATGAATTTTGTGATGCAGGGATATCTCTGAGTCGATACAAAATTTAAAACTGTATCAACAATTCTGTCCGAAACGAGGACCTAGTACTGTTTATTTAATCAAATATTAAAGTTCAAGGATCATATTTACAAGTAAATTCATCTCATAAAAATATGACACAAATGTCAAAATTAATACTACAATTTTTCTAGCCAAAGCTTTCAAAATCAAAGGTTGTTAGGCCAGTTTTTATAGAAACTAATCAGGCAATTTGTTTAAGCTATGATAGTCAGTGTAAGGTTATCAAACCTTTTTTTTTTATTATTCATGTAACAGAATCTAATTTCCTTCATTTCTAACAAATCAAATCACAGTTATGAAGGAAAATAGATTGAAGAGTTGCAGTGTTCTAGATTTGCATGTCATGAATTAAATTAAGGCTTTCGTGGAGCAAGATAATCATATAAGTTGGCATTTGATATTGAACAGTTCAGTCACACAGAAAAGTGTGTGAACTGTCTTTGCATGGCACAAAATGTAAATGCAAGTACCAGCAAAGGTCATCTAGGCACTTAAAAAAATGTGCATATCCATAACACAAAAAAACATATTTCTAGTCAAGTGTTTATGGTTTCAGGAGTGATTATCTCTAAAAGACTTGACCAAATCCTTCCAGAACAAAATCATCTGTTGGTAGAGCACAGCAGTTTTTTTCACTGGCTTTAACATTGCACCAACAACCAAGGTCGTTAAACAACTTTAATGATGGAGTAAGGCCTAAGGGGTATACCTGGGTGGAACCACTGTCCTTCCATTATTAAAGCTAGCAGGCAGCGCCCTCAAATGTGAAACTAGTTTGGTTCTGGGTGGGATCTGAAACAGCACTTGCCTTACAGGAATAAAAGATAGAAATTTAAAATGCAGCATTTTATAGTGAATGAGTATTATGATAGTAATTTTCACTGTAAAAACCAAGTCCCATTAACCAAAGTCTACTTATAGATTTCATTGTCTTACCTGTTCAACTCTGACATCCCAGTCACCAAATATCTTTCTACCTTGGAAGTATTTATTCCTGAAAGCATTGTACAGAAATGTTATTAAAACATAATTCATAATTATAACATGTCAGGGGGGTGACTGCTCCAAGAGCAAAAAGGCTGAAATACCCTACCCCCACCCCATCATGCTAGCAAAAACATCATTTTTGAGTAAGTCAGTCTGAATCTGGACCCTTTTATTTCAAAGATTTTAAGACAAAAAAGAGGAAATCAGCTGAAAGGAGGAAGAATCACACCCCTGCATGTTTAAGTACCATATCAGAAATCTATCTTGTTCAACTGACCTAATGACTGATATTTCTGTCAATAATCAGAGGTTAAAATTATAATACCTCCTCATTGCTTTGGTCAACATTACATTTTATGGGCTGACAATTTTCAATACAGCTCTCACAAAAAAGTCATATTTATGATAATACATTAAGCAATCAGTTTAAATATATGAACACCCTGCGCCGATTGGTGGGTAAAGATGCAAGTCCCTGTAATAAGAGTTTGAAGACTCGAAAGATCTCCCAAGGTTCAAGACTAAAGAGTCACCATTTGGTTAAAGATAGTCTACTAATTGAAATCTAGGCTGATGCCTCCTATTAAATGAATGACAGGATTTAGTGATAGCAAACTTTACCAAGCTGGTGTTGTGGGAGGTCGTGAATACAAAATTAACCCTTAACCATGCATTGTATAGCATATAAAATGATTTAAAGTCCCATAATCATATAAATTTATCGGTCGTAATAGTTTCTGTTTGTTCAATAACAGAGGAATCCAGTGTGTTTTCCTCCCGTGCATACTTTATAGCAAGAAAAAATGTTTCCAAAACCACTATCGTATTTTTTCAATATCATTGAAAAAAATACTATTTACAGAACAGCTGTGTTTTCCTGCAGTCATATCATGCAAGTGACGTCACACGTTCTATACATTTCAAGTTTACAAAAGCAAAATTCACAGCTAAATGCGTGTTTTTAGAAGAAAAATGGCTTGTTTCGTTGGTAATTATTATCTTAGGATAATATCAGCAATTGTTTGTTTTTTGCATATATTTTTTATAGCAAAAAGCTTATGGGACTTGAAGGCATCTGAACACTCTAATAAATGTGTCATCTGGGTTCGAAATTTCACATAAATTCACTTAAAAGTTGAATAGTCTTAAATACATGTATACAGTGATTCTTTTACCAGCATAACTTAATAGAGTGTATTAAGACATGATTACCTGCTTTAGTTTGCAAGCTTGCACAAAACTTGCATGATTTTCCTAACATTGAACGCTGATTTTCAATTCAATTTTAATCTTGTATTTTAAGAACATAAATTTAATCAGATAGAAGGAGAAAAAACAACAAAATTCAATCTGAAGAATTAAAACTTCACCAGATTCATTCAAAACAATCATGGAGATAGAAAACTGACTTAACCTAATTTGTTTTCTTAACAACATCTTAATAATGCTATGTTCCCACTATCATGATTTGCATCACAAATGAAATCCTGGTATTACTATCATGGACCAAGACCAATCATGTTGGTTCAATCAGAGTTTATCAGATCTTGAGGTCAGTCGTGGCAATCTTGTTAACCATTAGAATTTAAAAAAAAAAAATGTTTACGATTAACATCATCACATCAGATCATATTGGATCGTCATAAAACGCAACAGATCATGTTTCATCGGACGGGATCACATCGTAAAGCAACAAATCGTATCTGAATGTATCAACCCGCTTTACCTCATATACAAACCTGCAATTTCAAAATCATTCCACAGTCAGATACGAAAGACCAATCGTGGGGTTTGTAGCAGATTGCATGACAGTGGGAACCTAGCATAATTTCCGGCATTAATCATTCTGGCAACTTCGTTTAGTAAAACAGATAAATTGCATTTTCATAGCATACTGGTATTTATTACTTTGATAATAAAAATTATTCCACAAAATATTCTTCAATATCTCAAATTTTAAAAACGGAAAAACCAAACAATTAGTCTCATGACACAACATATCTTTCTTGAAACTTCAGACTAATTCCAAAATATCATTACAATAAATCCATATGTTAAACTTCAAAAGCAGTAAAATGTGAGCATCTCAGGTTCTCAATTAGTGTTCTGCATTTGGAAAATCAATTCCCATCACAGAACAAAAAATGTTTTACAACCAATTAAAATCCTAATTAACATTGCATACATTCAGTTCCATGTCTGGTAGCTAGTATACTGGCAAATGCCATCAGGACGGTATGATCAGTTGGGACAAAAAATGGTTGAGCATATAGACTCTATTTTTTTGCACAAACAATTCTTAGTAACAGCAAAAACCAAAATATGAACTTATGAGTAGGACAGACACAAATGACCTACCCCAAAAAATGTTTCGGTAAAGTACCTGTAAACACAACCATTATTCTTTCTAGCTTTACTGTATTTACCAAATCAATATATGCAGACAGCCAACATTCACAGCCAGACAAAAACATTACAGCATAGTTAATAATATTTCATAACATATTTTTAACAACATAAGTATTTCTACCAATTGAACCTTTTTGAAATAACTTATTCCTCTCCATCTCCAAGGAATCTTGAATAATCGACCGTCTGTAAGCTAGCTGGACATCTTCATGGTGTCCAAGGTGTGATTCCTAACTAACAGCAATAAGGGGCTAGTGATTGCTAACTTGGGACATCCTATACAAACATAGAACCATTGAGGTTCCATAAATACAAGAATGAACTCAAACTCACCAGTTGGTATGTTGATCATCTATAATAAGTAAGGTTTTGCATCTGTCTTTATTGTAAGCTGGTTTCTGTGGCTGACTAGAGCTTCCTGACGATGATGAGAATAGACCAGCAGTGCTTTGAGTTTTAGTTGGTGAACTTGGTGCACTAGGGGATGGACCCCTTTTACCGAAATTCAAGCGGGAAAAGTTGAGCTCATCGTCATTTCTCAGCTCACCAGAAAGATCTCCTGAACTGAATCGCCTCCGTAAAAAATTCATCCCACCGTCCCACGTCGTACGGAAATTTGAGAACGAAATTTTGACGGTTTTAAGCGGTGCAACAAAAGAACTAAAACCAAGCGAAGCAAAAAAATCGTCCTTTTGCGCCACTCTGTCACAACAGCAAAATGTCAGTCATTAATTCTATTAAATAATCTCCTCCGTGTAATTTGTCAGTGGTATATTTCCATAAAAGTTTGAAGTAAGTTACACACCCCCTATGGAACCCTACGGAGTAGATGACCAAAACACTCCATCATGGCGGAACACTGAAAATAGAAATAATACAACTCATAAATATCTGAACAGCTTAAAGGCAAATATCCAGACAAGTATGAAACATGAATTTAATACATGCCAGAAGTACATCATTGTCACGTTGAATCATTTTATGCATCGAAGTATTGAAGCATTGCACAGTTAAGGATTTTATTACAGAAATATATTACAGGGCCTGATCAACTTACAATAGAAACTGGTTATATGAACAATTTCAGTACTATCATGAAATACTAAACATCAGCATTGATCAGTTGGATTCTACGCCCCACAAGCTTACCCTACCAACCATAGTAGATACATATTTATATAATAACAAATATGTTAATGCCAATCTCATTATATTTCATAGACATATTCTTACAGACTAATACAGTCATAGTGCCCCTGAGTAAAAGCACAGACAAGAAGTTTGACCAATTTGTGTAAAAAGGCCTTCACAGTGTTCACATATTATCGGTACTCCAAATTATTTGAGGTTATCTGATAAAAAACAGAAATAGTCGACATTGATTTTTTTTCAATAATATGAGAATTATGACATAATTGCAAAGTTATAAGAATCTGATCTATTTTTCAACATCACACCAAAATGAGTTCTTGGATCTATTAATGAAGCAGTATTTCTCTAACAGTGAATAAAAGGAGAAATTTATCACTTGTTTGTCAATATAAGCAGGTCACTTCAATCTACATGTAGAGGTGAACCTGCACTGGAAATCATTCTGGCTAGAAAATCATTGGAGAAATTCATTGATTATTGAGTCAGAAATGCTACCATTAATTACTCTAGGACAATAGCATGCTTAGAGTATAGTACTTGCTCTATAAATGATTTAGTAGTCTGTAAAATTACCCCACAGCTTTAGTGAGTGTCTGATTCGCTTTACTGCTCCAGGCAGATATTAGTGAAGTGACTGACAGATATGTGTAATATGTCATCACCACACAATTCTGCCAGGAATTATTTTATGTGGTCTGTGACAGCAGAAACAAACTGAATGTTTTTATCTCTCATTTTTATGCCATAAACAAATATTAACATTGTAAAGGCCTAAATAGAATATTGTTGTGCCTCGGGAGCTTTTGTACACAAAGTCTCATACAAGGACAGAACAAACAGGGGGGGGGGGGGGGGGGCGGGACTCCATGGTCAAGTAGTTATGGTCTCAGACCAGTTGTAACTAGAACATTGTGTCTGAAATGTATGCCATAAGAACTATGGTACATTTGGGTTACATTTACAACGATGCATGTGTAAATATAATATATACAGTAAAACCTTGATATTATGTCACTTTTTGGACGGAACAAATCTGTCAGAAAGTATAAAATCCCTTAGACTTCAGTGAGCCTGTCAATATATAATATACTAGAAGTGTAATAGAGAGAATAATTTAGTTCACATAAATTGAGTCACCAAGCCTTCATCTGATTGCATATGGTTTTAGCAGCAAATTAAGAGACTATGACATTTTCAAGAGTGATCCAGACTGTCCTATTGAGGACAACTAAGTTAAACAATCCAAAATTGGCATTCAAACAACCATCAATAATTTCTGGTGGTAGGTGACTATACAAGCCAAACTTGACATTAATCTAGCATATTTGATTATAAATTACATTCTGTGTACATCAAATAAGTCTCTCAAAATGATGACTGACTAAACCCTGCGAGAATTTGTTTTGCTTACGGTGATACATATAACTAATTGCATTAAATTAACATCAATGACAATCAAAAGTAACAAAACCTTCATAACAAAGACAGGAATGTACTATCTTCAGGTTACTCAAATTTGTTAATGCTTATAATACAAACATATAAAAAAACTAACACATTCCCTCTCAAATAAAGCATTGACTGTAAATTCCATTTACTATAACGACAATCAAATCATTAAACAAAAACTTTCATCTAGCAGTAAGTTTCAGAGAAGTCGATAAAATTAGCTGAACAATTCTGCTCGTTACTGAGAATATTTTCTCTGATCAATAATCAAATTTTCTCTTCCATCAAGCAAAAAAGAAATCCTATTCATTAAATATTGCTTTAGAAAAAATAGAATGCATGATGTATGAAGTACCAAGTAAAGGCAAACTCAGCAGTAAGCAGAATACTCACAGCTCCTGCATTAGAGAGACAGCTCATTACAGCCTCTCCAGAGCAGCCCTCTCTTGAGCAACAACTTCCCTTCAACAACAGCATGATTTTGCCCACTGCACAATTTTACTATTAATTTTACCTTTCTAGAGCAACAACCTCTCGACAACAACACAAGGGTGCTGCTATGGACAGGATGCATCATATTCCTGAACATTTTTGTTTGTTTGAAGTTTAACGTCACACCAATAGTCAGGGCCATATCACAACTTTTCCAGCTTGAACAGTGAAGGAATACCACAGGCATACCCCAGGCATACCCCAGGCATACACCAGGCATACACCAGACATACACCTGGCATACACCAGGCATACACCAGACATACACCAGGCATACACCTGGCATACACCAGGCATACACCAGGCATACACCAGGCATACCCCAGGCATACACCAAACATACACCAGGCATACACCAGACATACACCTGGCATACACCAGACATACACCAGGCATACACCAAGCATACACCAGACATACACCAGGCATACACCAGGTATACCCCAGACATACACCAGGCATACATCAGGTATACCCCAGACATACACCTGGCATACACAGGGTATACCCCAGACATACACCTGGCATACACAGGGTATACCCCAGATGTTATATCCACACTTTTTCAACTTGACAAGATATTATTGAAAGTTTTTTTAGATGCATTGGCTATAATTATAATTAATGCTGAGTCATGATTTTGTTTTTCTCCAAAGGTTGAAGGATTAATTTGGGAGGGGTATTTATTAGATTTTTTTTGTCTCTTAACAGAAACAAATTTCTTATTTTTATACATTACATATCAAATTCATCTCCAAGCTATACATGTACTAATTTCCATAACCACACATTAAAGAGAATACAAATGAGAAATGGAATAAATCATAAAAATCAAGATAAAAAAGATATTCACAGTTCAACCTTAATTTTTAACAACATATAAAGGCTATTACGGTATAAACATTATTTTAAAAAGTTAATTGTTCTGTTGTCATCAATATTTCAGTTATCTACTAGCAGACATTTAACCACATTTCCTGTATGTTAATACCATTACAACCATATTCTCCAAGGTAATACCAATTTCTTGAATGACTAGCAGTGGAGGATGACACACAATGGCCTTCAATGGCCCACATCATCTAGTAGTGGTTAACATTTGTGGTAAGTTATTTCAAAACCCTCCAATAAATGACAAAGTTACAGAGCAGACACGCAAAAATACCAAAATTATTACCTTTGAACTCCAAGTGTGACCTTGGAGCTACAGCTATGGGAGTTACATGTGACACATCATTTAGTGGTGGTTAACATTACTTTGTTGGTAAGTTATTTCAAAATCCTCAAATGAATTATAAAGTTACAGAGATTCGGGACAGACAGACAGACAAACCGACAGACAAAGTGTGCTATTTTAATGGGGGTATAATAAAAAAAAAAAATTCATTTTACTATCAATTTATCTATTGCTCTATTTACTAAATTCAAAAAGCTAATTGACCATCAACAGTGTCTCCAACTGAGCCAAGTGGTTGAAAAACCAGTATAATCCACATTCTTGGTATTTAAATCAAAACAGATTTTACAAGTCCCAAGAATAATCATGTTTCCATAAAAAACTTCATGGATATTCAACATTGTTGATTCTTCCAATACTATCTTAAAGATCTTGTGTGAAAATTCAGACAGTATTTAATCATCACATTTGACATACAGTTCATTGGGAATTCTGATTATAAATTATTACTGAACATCTGACATCTCATTAAAAGCAACAGACAGAAAGGACAGAATAGGTGTGTCGAAAACAACTTCATTCTAAACCAGTAAAATCTGTAAAATCAAGGCCATCAGTATAATCTGTATAATCAAGGCTATCAGTAAAATCTGTAAAATCAAGGCTATCACTCAAGTCTGTACAATCAATGCTATCACTCAAGTCTGTACAATCAATGCTATCACTCAAGTCTGTACAATCAATGCTATCACTCAAGTCTGTACAATCAATGCTATCAGTAAAATCTGTACAATCAAGGCTATCAGTAAAATCTGTACAATTAAGGCTATCACTCAAGTCTGTACAATCAATGCTATCAGTAAAATCTGTACAATCAAGGCTATCAGTAAAATCTGTACAATTAAGGCTATCAGTAAAATATGTACAATCAAGGCTATCAGTAAAATATGTACAATCAAGGCTATCAGTAAAATATGTACAATCAAGGATATCAGTAAAATCTGTACAATCAAGGCTATCAGTAAAATCTGTACAATTAAGGCTATCAGTAAAATATGTACAATCAAGGCTATCAGTAAAATATGTACAATCAAGGCTATCAGCAAAATATATTACTCATATATGAACAATCAGAGATTTAACTGAATTTTGAACAGTCAGTGCTATCTGTAAAACTAAAGTTACCATAATGCAACTATCAATCTGATTACATTGCAGATCACATACAGTATGAAAGATTTCATGGTTATGTATATTTCAGATCACATACAGTATGAAAGATTTCATGGTTATGTATATTTCAGATCACATACAGTATGAAAGATTTCATGGTTATGTATATTTCAGATCACATACAGTATGAAAGATTTCATGGTTATGTATATTTCAGATCACATACAGTATGAAAGATTTCATGGTTATGTATATTCAGATCACATACAGTATGAAAGATTTCATGGTTATGTATATTTCAGATCACATACAGTATGAAAGATTTCATGGTTATGTATATTTCAGATCACATACAGTATGAAAGATTTCATGGTTATGTATATTTCAGATCACATACAGTATGAAAGATTTCATGGTTATGTATATTTCAGATCACATACAGTATGAAAGATTTCATGGTTATGTATATTTCAGATCACATACAGTATGAAAGATTTCATGGTTATGTATATTTCAGATCACATACAGTATGAAAGATTTCATGGTTATGTATATTCAGATCACATACAGTATGAAAGATTTCATGGTTATGTATATTTCAGATCACATACAGTATGAAAGATTTCATGGTTATGTATATTTCAGATCACAAACAGTATGAAAGATTTCATGGTTATGTATATTTCAGATCACAAAAGGACAAGAACACACAATAATACTATCTCAAAGTAATGTATAAACAACATATCATTGTCTACAAAATTTAATGGTCAAGAACAAACAGCAATTCCATGTTACAGTATTGTACATATAGTATAGACATGAAAAACCATTGTATACCTGCCAGTGAGCACATTTATAACCAAAAGATTTCTTTTGTAGTTTTGTAGTTTATGTGCATTTAATCAAATTGAGCAAGAACACAATTGATAGACATAATAATACATGCATGCATGACAAAACTTGGAGAACATAATAAAATTGTTTAGCGATACACAAATTTTGCCATGAACTGACCCTGTCACCACGGACTAACAAATATAGAGCTTTGTTCCCATGAACTTTAACCTAAAGATATGCGTCAATCTGTAAAAGCATTACAAACAAAACCAAACCTGCTTTCAAAAGAAAGTGTCCAAAACATCAATACATACTTATTTCAAAAACAATATATCCAAATACAGAAGCACTGTTGTTATGAGATACAATTGAAAAGGGAATACTGATATATAAGTGTTAGCTTCTTATAGGAAATCAATTCCCCAATACACTTCTCCTGCAACATTTCTCAACTTCAGTGACAGTTTCAATAGCCTTGTATTCTCTCTAAATGAGCATGTGTTCTCTTATAATGAGCTTAGACCTTCAAAAGCTTGGTACTAATTTTGGACTAAATTTAGAATGACAACAAAGAAGCAATAAATAAAGCCATAAAATAATTTTGTGAACCTAATTACTGCATAAAATCAATGCCAACACTGAAGTAACCAATTCTATCTGAAAGTGTATAAGACATTTTGAATATTTCATGAAAAGTACTTAATTTAATTCAAAAATCTAATTACACCATAATAAGATAAGCCTTTAAATAGCTCTAAATGAATCCAATAATTTCTTCGAAGATTCAATAAATAAATTCATGCCTCTAATAAGAAAAATAATCTGTAAAAATCAATTGTGAACTTCATCTTATGTTATGCTAGGCTCCCACAGTCATGCGATCTGATATGAACACCACATAATTTTCGTCTTTCGCAATCTGATTAAATTCATATCCTCAAACCTGTAAGGAAGATCAAGTACTAAAGTTAGATTGGGTCTTTCGTTTCTGATCATGGAATGTTTTTGAAATTACAGGTTTGGATACGAGGTACTGTGAGCTGATACATTCAGATATGAATTGTTGCGCTGCGATGCGATCTGGTTACGATTTGACAACTTCATGTGTCACAATCTGTTATGGTTTGTTTCCCATTCTAGTATGTGTAGATACATTCAAATACTTTCATCACGAAGTTATGCACTCCATAACGATATAATATGATTGTCTATCACGATCAGAATCAACAGTGATCACAATTTAAGCTAGGACTGAACCAAGACTACATTTAGACTGAGCATGGACATCATTTTTTCTTTAAATCTTACAAAGTTCACTGTTACTGTCTTGTCCAAGATCAGCCCCGATCACAATGATTCGGAATTCGATAGAACATGATCTGTCGCATTTTGTGACAATCCAATATGATCTGATACGATGATCCCAATTGACAATCAATCGTGTTAATCGTGGACAATTTTAAATCATTCAAAAAAATTCTACAATTGACACGATTGTCATGACTGACCTCAGGATGTGATAAACTCTGAAAGGAACAACATGATTGGTCCATGATTGATAAATCATTACGCAAATTGTGATAGTGAGAACATTGCATTAAATATATTTCTTAGACAAATACAATTAATATGAGGGTTGTCCAAGTATTAAGTGGCTTATCCAATATTGGTATTCCACCAACTTTCCAAGCAAAAAATTTTTGCATAAAACAACTGTAATTCATCTTGTTGCTCCACAAAGTAATGTTGGGCTAGGTTTTCTGTGATGATGTTGCCATAGTTACTGTTGAATTGAAAATCAATAAACCTGATTTGTATGAATATTTCATTTCAATGATAATAAATATCGAAGTACTGAAAGTACCCATGGAAACTGAACTAACATTATTAAGACTTGCACTGCAACATGAAATGGAACTAGTTTAAGGCCGATGTAGAAAAACGTAGTACTAAGGGCCACATAAAAATTCAGACACGTCAAGTGAGTGACGGCTATGGAAAGCTGAACTATCATCCAGTTTTAAAAAATGATGTCATAATTTCAGGTATTTCTTATCGCCCCTTGTACTATAGAGACACATTAGTACCGGTATTGATATCTTATCATCAATGAATAGAGCATAAAATCACCATGACAAAATGCATCTACAACCCAATCCTTCATATATTATTCATAGGCATCTCCATGAATACCCAATATAAGATACAATCTGGATTGTTTTATTGCTTTACCAATAGGCAAGCATCACCTAATTATGCTAACATCTACCCATAAATATTTCATAGTGTGACAGTCTCTTTCACCAGACAAATTTCATCCCATGACCATTTTATGATTGCTCTGAGTGCAGACCCAAGTGTTAAGGAGTTATTGGTTACCAGGAGACTGTCAAGCGGAATAGAACAAAACATTCTTTTCTAAATAAGGTTAAATATCTGTTCTGACACAAAATATTTCAGTGATACCAATAAATTCCCTGCTGACAGCTTATTTGTCTCAATAATGAAGAGCTTTCCTAGAAAGAGATCTATATAACTTCATAATAAGAGAGTACATACTATGACAGTTTTTTTTTATTTTATCAGTTTGGAAGATGTCAATGTGATGATGATTCATTAAGTACAGTCATACCTGTGAACAAAGGTCACTCATGGGAATGACAAAAAGTGGCCTTTGTTGACAGGTTGCCTTTATTATAAGGTCATTTCATTCTAAATAATCATGACTGTTTTCCAAAGAATAGCTATTATTCACAGGGTGGCCTTTATTTGGAGGTGGCCGCTTTCAAAGGTTTGACAGCACTTGATACATGCACATGTGGATTTAATTATTATCTAATCAAATGAAACTATTTTACAAGGACAGATAACTCTAAATCTGATTTAGCAGCTATGCTTACCAATTATTTATAAGCTTTTCAGAAACATCCACCCACATCTATATTCAAGGTGTACATCCTTGCCAATTTTAGCATGATGGCACTTTGTCAAAGACCAAGTAAAAGCTTAAGTGAAATTTATCTTTATATTGAAATATCACATCAATATTATCATTATTATACAATGTGACAGACAATGCGTCCCTGCAGACAAAACTTAACAATTTTGCTTCACAATTTTCGTTGATGATTTCTTCCATGACATTATACAGATAAATAAGTAAACAACTAGCAATTATCAGTCTTTATCCACATACAGACTAGTGACATGTGAGGCAGCCATTTTGTCTGATTATACTAATTAACAGCTTTGGCAAGACGAAAAATCAATCTGGCTATATATTGAACACGAACAATTAAATCTAGTTCATGGCAATCATTACATCAGTTTTTGTACACTAATTGGCAGAGATCAATACATCAATAAAAATATATCAGTTTGGTACATAAACACACAATAGTAAATAGTCCCAAGCAAATCTTATACTTCATAGCAAATATTCACAATACCGTAATTATTTTTGGAAGCGTACAATGTATCATGGGATGGTTACTCTTCACTGAGAGATCTTTGACAAAGAAAACTCACAAATGATAGACAGACATCTAATACAACCATTCCATGTATAATTTACAGGGCAGCAATATTTCAGCTGTTTCTAGGGAACTACTTTTTCTTTGAATCTCTGTGTCCTTGATCTTTTAACTGCAGACTATCAAAACTGAATACAGGCAACCATCTAATGAAGATGAATGTTGTAGGCTGAGAATTCTTCCCTAACATATTAAATGATGTCAAGTAGTTCACTGAAACAATAATACTGTAGTGAAACCCACCAATCTTACAGAGCAAACCATATTACTCGATCAGTACCCCTTGATAGATTCTAAAATTCCAAGGAGCACCATATTCTTCAGTCAATAGAGATACGAAGGGTAATAGATTCCAGGCACAGATGAGGGACATTGAGATTCTAGCTTGGAGACCGATGTAAAGTTTTTTTTACCTAAAGATCTTTGCTTAAGTCAACTGTCTCCTATAAACTAGAACTGCCACAGAGTGACTTAAAATACCCCCACATACCGCCTTGTCACAGATCCAAGTGTGACCTTGACGTTGGAGATATTGACGTAATTCTTTTGCATGACACACCGTCCCATGATGGTGAACAAATGTACCAAGCAATCAAAAAATCTCACAATGAATGACATACAGTAGTTATGGCCCGTACAAGCTCATTTTTTACATTTGACCTCCGAGTGTGACCTTGACATTGGAGATATTGACGTAATTCTTTCGCATGACACACCGTCCCATGATGGTGAACAAATGTACCAAGCAATTAAAAAATCTCACAATGAATGTCATAATTATGGCCCGTACAAGCTCATTTTTTACATTTGACCTCCAAGTGTGACCTTGACCTTGGAGATATTGACGTAATTCTTTTGCATGACACACCGTCCCATGATGGTAAACAAATGTACCAAGCAATTAAAAAATCTCACAATGAATGACATAGTTATGGCCCATACAAGCTCATTTTTTACATTTGACCTCTACGTGTGACCTTGACCTTTCAGGTATTGATATAATTCTTTCGTATGACACACCGTCCCATGATGGTGAACAAATGTACCAAGCAATTAAAAAATCTCACATTGAATTATCTAGTTATGGCCCATACAAGCTCATTTTTTACATTTGACCTCTAAGTGTGACCTTGACCTTGGAGATATTGACGTAATTCTTTCGCATGACACACCGTCCCATGATGGTGAACAAATGTACCAAGCAATTAAAAAATCTCACAATGAATGACATAGTTATGGCCCGTACAAGCTCATTTTTTACCTTTGACCTCCAAGTGTGACTTTGACCTTGGAGATATTGACGTAATTCTTTCGCATGACACACAGTCCCATGATGGTGAACAAAAGTACCAAGTAATTAAAAAATCCTTTAATCCATAGAGAAGTTACAGTGCGGACAAGTTTCGGGACAGACCGACCAACAAAGTGACTCCTATATAGCCCCCCCCCCTACCAATGGTAGTGGGGGTATAATTACAGAAACATAAGTGTCAATACATTTTTACATCTAAATAGTCTTTGTCAGTTTAAAGAAATGAAACAGATGTGTAAAATTTTAAATAGCATATACAGCAATAAAGTATATAATATACTGAATGAAAATAGTGAAAATCACTAAATTTTTCACAGTTTCCAAAAAGTAAAAAACTTAATGTACCATCAATATTACGCCATGTTGCCAAAACAAAATACCTTATATACTGCAGCTCAAAAAAAAAATGACAACAATAAATTAAAATTATTGTTACTAATAGTGACCCTTAAGTATAAAGATATTGCAACAAAAATCATAACTTCATCATGAAGTATGCTACAACAAAAATCAGATTTTATATAACTAAAGTTCTTCATTAAGTATATGCTATTTTTCATAAATCAAGAACTTTCACAATTATGTCCCATGGCTTACCATTGGAACCATATCGTAATTATTTACACGAGATATGACATTGTAGAACTAATTCAATGCATCAGTAGCTGCATGTATAAATCATCTCAATCAATGTTGATAGAGGTCCTGTCTGGCCCAGGATCCAGCAATCTCAACTCGACTAGTGATTTTATGTTTGTGCAAAAAAATGATTTATGATCAATATTCTAGATTGAACAATGTCGAGAAAAAAGTTTGCCAATACACATAACTATAGCTAAAAGATCATTCCCAAATAGCCTGGAGCCCATATTGGCTGTTCAAGATCAATGTTCTGATTTGATACATCAATCTGCAAGCACTCATAAATAGTGGCACCAATATCATACATCTAAAGTCATAGCAGTTAATATCTCAATTGAATCATCAAAATCCCTTATGAAAAGATGGACTTAAGATACAATTATAATACAACATCAAAAGGTTCTGAAATGTTAAAAAAAATTTAAATGTTAAATTTATCAACTGATTCAAGGCGCTTATCGTACAATTAATAATTGTAATATGTGTCATTTAGTATGTCATATATTTGTTTAAAATACGTTTAAAGAAAATAAAACTACCCTGATTGATGATATCACACAGATAATTAATTCTGTGAATATCCAAATACATTAAAACTTTGATTATCCATAAACGACAGGGCCAAAATTAATTTTGGATAATTCATGGTTTTGGATAACACAATTAGGACAATCAAGGTTATTTTACATTAAAATATACATGGGGAAATTGGGACAAAAATTCATTTAGGATAACACCAGGTGTTCGATAATTCAAGTTACTGTATGGTAAAAATGGTACAAGTTGCAGGAATAACTTCAAGTTCGATTCTGTGATACATTATAACATTTATTAGTTATTCATCCGCAGAATGAATCATAATTCATCCACAGAATGAATCATACAAATAAACTTCCCATACATTGAACCAATCAAGGTCTAATGAAATAATAATTGGTACATATATAATTATAGTAGATAAGTAGAGGCATATGGCATCTACAAATAGGTGTTTTAATTATGTTAACTTACAGATGAATAATTTAAGTAAATAGTATTTCAACTATTCCGATATAAACAACATAGATTTTCCATAATTCATATGTATATAGTAAGTCTGTTAATTGAATGTATGACACCAAAGTAAATTATTATACCTCACGTGACTTATTTACTATATAGTCTTATGTGACGTCAAAGGATGACAATCCGTAATGTCACATTACATTTCGGCCCGCTTGCCATAAAGAAACTGCCCTCACAAGCTGACGCGATAATACCGGGTGCCGTGTTTTAGTCAATCTGTTTTATATCCTAGACGTTTTTATGGGCGATTATCTAAATCCACTCATAATTTGACATCCAGTTTACCAGAAGATAATTTGACAGCGAAAATAACTATGTTTCGTTTCAATCTCTGAAGAAGACTTAGTGTTTTGACTCAACCAGTATGAAAAGAACCGTATAATTGTTAGCATGTTTGTTGCATTCTTGTCTTTCTTAATTATTGTTTTGTTCGGTATAATAAAATAAATATCACATCCCACATACGGTGATAGAACATAATGTTCACCCTTGACAAAGTAATGTCAACCTCGGCTAATGCCTCATTTGACATTACTTGTCTCAGGTGAACATTACATTCTATCACCCTATGTGGGATGTGATATTTATATAAGACCAGGCTTATTTCATGTCTCTGGAATTATTAGAATATCAGGATTATTGTGAAGGCTTCATGGAGTTAGATACAAGTTAATCATGACCTAGACACAAAATACAGAAAGTTATTGATCAGAAGCACATTTATACTGTAAGACTCTTCTTATTTTATTTAATATACAACATACATGTACTTGTACATGTCTGTTAGGTCTGGCCCGATCAACTCTGCTTTTATTGACATACCTAGACAGTTATTGTACCCGTAATTGTAACGTTTTTCTTGTCAATATTCTAATTTTATATTAACAATATATCTGAACTAAAAACACATTTGAAAAACTAGAAATGTGTCCAGAAGACACAAATGTACCCGCTGAGAGCTAAGTCAAAAGGGGCCATAACTCCTGTGAAAATGTTTGGATTTTAACGGAAACCAAACTTGGCCAGTATTTTATTATTATACACTTTCAAGTAAAGTATGAAACCAATCCATGAAATATTTCTTGAATTATCGCTTGGAAACCAAAATTTGTATGGACAGACAGATAGAAGGACAAACAGGGATGACACTTTAAGCCATTCCAGCTTCACCATTAAAACTTATATGAGCTTATTCCGCAGATAGAGAGCTTGAAGTTGGTGTATCTAAAATTACAATAGCAGTATGTTTGAACCAATTATGTAGATAAAACCTCAATTTTACACCGCTGATATTTGATGTGGCGTTGCTAGGAAACGGGTCAGAAAACAGAAAAAATAAAACCAACGAAGAACATGCTATATACCGTTACTACCATTGAGCAAAATTGAAGAAAATTTTATTTTTGACCCATGACATCAAGGAAAGGTCGCATACAACCTTAAATTGTGAAGTACTAGAAATGGGGAAGACTGTAGCAATGGTGAAGACATACAAGTACGTATAAAAGTCATTTACAACAACTCCAACAGTAACTCTTCATTGAGTTTGACAGCAATACATTACTACAATTGTCTTCCATTTGCAACAAATTGATGTGAACATACTTCTAGTAAACATGTCAAAATGCTCATTTACATAGAAACTTGATTCATTTCTTTGTTGAGAAAAGCAGGTACTCAGGAGTTAAATAATTCAACAAAATTAGAGGAAGCCTAAATCACCTTTAACAAATAGTTGTACTGGTAGGTATATATATATATATATAATATACACTGATGACATGTAAAACACATCATCAAGATGGTGGTTCCACTTCATTTTTATTCATGTTAACATTTCTTTTCTCAAGCATTTAGTGTCACCCCAACAGCTAAGGGTCATTTTCCCATTTTTGATAGCAGAGGAAGACCCAAGATGATCACCTAGGTAGAACCATCAACCTTTTGTAAGCCAGCTAGACCCTTTTCTTACATTTTCTGGAGGGGCTCGAACTCGCAGCAGGGGCTAGTCATTACCAGTCAGAGACCATAGCCACAAGACCCAACGCGGTTCCCTTCATGGAAGCTTTAAAAACATTGGAATAAATTTGGAATGAGGATGAAGTTTATAGAAATTTTAAGTACTAAAAGTGGTCAAATTTTGATCAAACAAGCCAATCTTTTTATTAGAATAATCAATTTTCTTCCTAAATGAATTTTTCCGAACTTTTTGACAAGACTTCCATTCACTTGATATTCTGAATGTTTTCATAATGCAGGGAAAAAAGCTAACAGTCTTCAAAAATAATTACTCAAATAAGTAGAAGATTGTTTATCCCATCTGAACCCAAGCTCTATAGAACAAAATGTACAAGTTTCCATAGCAGAACCTCCCAACCAGACAGTAAAAGCTTTCCATTAATTCTGGCAGACAGCTGCATTTCTGTGTCAGCTATACCAAGTAATCACGAACACAGTTCTGGGATTCCTCAGATTCCGATTCCTTTAATTTACAGTCTGTTTAAAGGGACTAGACTCCAGATTTATTATTTATGTTTTGAAATTTGGATGGCAATTTTATTAAAACAACAGTTAAATTAATGCCAATCAAGAACATAAAAACTGTTTTTCTTCTTTACAACACATGCTCTGAGCTCTTCTCATATTGCAAAACAATTTTTATCAACTTTACAAGATGTTAAACTGACCTCCACCTCTGAATTATGTGGGGCAGCTCATAGGCACTCAATTCCGTGATTTTTATATGTTTATAGATGTTATTTTTCAATTTATCTCATCAAACAGTGAAAATCAGTCGAAAGAAAAATATTCAATTTTTTTCCTTATTGAATGTATAAAAAACACCAAGGTAGTGCACTCGCCATTTTTTCAATTGACGGAAGTGACGAATATAAGAGTGGGTCCTGGCTTTCCTTTTAATCTGCACGTGCTTTACGGGAACCTTGCTTTCGCTGTAGTGTGTCCCAACTTTAAACGTTTTGATAGCTTTTAGAAGGAAAGCTGAAATAATGTTGAAAATGGCATTAAAACCGAAGAAATAAATAAAATATAAGTCACTCTCAACGAAATTGCTAAAATAAAGATTGAATTTGCTATTTCAATTTTCAATACAGAATTAATTTAATAAATGACATTAAATCATTAAAGCCCCATTAGCTTTTTAAATTTAGTAATACAGAACAATAGATGTAGTGATAGTAAAATATAAAAAATATATTTTATTTGCTCTAAAACAATATTTACATAATGCTTTTCTTTAGCCACATCTCGTAAAAATGTTGTCAGACATTTTTTCTTATTTTTTGCAGTATCAATGAAAACAAATACTTGCTACATTTCTATAAAAAATTATGTACTTCGTGATTAAAAAAGAAAATTTCGGAATGGTTTTATTGCAAATAAAAGTCAGTTTCACTGATAATTAAGAAACCTTTCTAAGTAAAATAAGACCTTCTTTAATTTTAACATTCAAAAAGCTAATGGGCTTTAAAGTGACTTTTCATATGTTTTCATCATTATAAATACAGTCAAACCTGTGTTAGAAGCCACCTCCATATAAAGGCCACTGTGTGAAAAAAGGCCATTCTTTTCAAAAGTAATCATTGATTATTCAGAACAAAATGACCTCCAAATAAAGACTGCTGTTCAAAATTCCCACATTATGTCTTTTCCAAGGGCAGCCTTTGTTCACAGGTTTAACTGTATCCAATTTTAGACTGGTGAAAACTACCTTAAAGAATTCAAGTCATGACTCAATCAAATCACAAATCTGAGATAATCTTGGTGGGACAATCTTAGATGGTAGATAAAATGTTAATGCAATCATTTCCTCAATAGCCACATGAATTCATTAAATGCATTAATGACCGCCAGTATACATTCTAAACACCACTCAATCTATCAGTCGGTCACGTAAGAAGCAAGTAGGGGAATAATCAATTTATCCCCAGGGATTTAGAATTACTTGTTTTCTGTTCCAGTAAGTCTAAGAGAAAATAGTTAATGCCTGTAATAGTTTTTTCTCTGCTTCAACACCACCTACACTGCGAATTAACTTTACTGAATAAAGGCTGTAATTATCTGGAATACTTTATAGAGAAATATGATGCATGCAGAAGATCTTAACTGGCTGGTAGTAGATAATGGAGATGAGTACTGATTCTAAATACAAGATTCTTGAAAGACAATCAATATCTGCTGATCAATACAAATATGATGTACTAGCTCGGTATCATCTCAAAAACAAGTACAAGTATTTAAGAAATAGCCAAAGCTTAAACAAAACAAGAGTATCACAAGCAGTGCCAACAGTCGTTTGTTCACTGCCTCAGTGAGCTCTATCCATTGAGGTTTCATGTTGCTACCTCTTATAGTTTCTGAGTTATGAGCTACATAAAGGTTTTTGCATGACATGGCAGTGATCACAATTGCTCGACTTTTTCTTCAAAAACGACAGATAAGCTAATAATTACGAACATAATGCTATAAAAGTTAAGTACATGTATGTCTTACTAAGGGACTACACTAAGCTGAAAACTTACCAATAATTTAAAAATTGCAAATAAATGACAGTAAGGTCATTACTTAAAAAATGTTGCTTTGCAGTAACACAACTGACTTATTAAAAAATTCCCTGACTTGAAGTTTTAAGCAACTTTGAAAAAGACAATTTTTCTTTGTTATATGAGCTTTTGTTTTCAGTACAAGAATATATTATAAACAAACAAGATGTATTTTATGAACACCATGCCCCCTCCGGTTGCTCTTTTTGAAAATGCACAGGTCCTGAGATTGTCATGATGAACCAAGATATGAAGTTCGATGGCGTTTTGATTTAATAGGCAAGGTTAAATTTCGGTACAGGCAAATAAAGGGCAGTAAATCTGCTAAAAATGATCGAATCACAAAACCCTGACAATATGTGCTGGTGAACATGGTGGCAATAGTTCTATCAAAGTTTGGTAAAAATCCCTTGAGAAATACAGAAGTAGTTGCAAACAAAAGAGTATTTCTCTATATATATTACATATGCACAAAATAAACAAAGGGCCATAATTCCGTCAAAATTTATCGAATCATAAAACCTTTACAACATGCATTGGGTATCTCGATAACAATATTTCCATGAATGTTTTATCAAAATCCCTTGAGAAAACAAGGAAACAAGAGTATTTCGCTTTTACAATCACAGAAAAAAAACAAAGGGCCATAATTCCGTCAACAATGATCGAATCACAAAACCCGAAATATATGTGTGGTGGTTCTTGGTAACAACAAGTCTGTATAAGTTTCGTCAAAATCCCAAGAAAAATGTAGGAGTTGTATCCTAAAAAAAATGTCGGACTTTTTTTAAACACAATAACCCTGTGACCATGACCTTTGACCTACTGACCTGAAAATGCACAGGTCCTGTAGAGGTTGTCATGAGGAACCTACATATGAAGTTTGATGGATGTAGGTGTAGGCATATTCATAGGCAAGGTTAAGTTTGGTACAAACAGACAGACAAACAGAGAGGCCAAAAACAATATGATCAGCTATCGATACGGGGGCATAAAAAATCTAACCTAACCAACAACAACTAAAAGTTTGGCTTGCATACTGAAGACCAACATTTTGTTAAGGATGACCTAAATGATAAGTTCAATGTTGCAAGATTTTATAAATTTGAACCTCAATAAGCCAAATGTTTCCCAGAAAACTATGTGCATATTTGGAACACATTTGTATGCACCTCAGTAACAAACAGCATCACTAATTTTGATTGAAACACAAAGTTTCTCTTAAAGTCACTATACCAGGCCTCAGGCATAATTCATAAAAGATGTGAAAACAATGATGGTTTAGTGCAACAACTAAAACAAGAGTGCTGTGGGCGGTGCCAACACTTGTCCATTCACAGCCTAAGTGAAATCTATCCATCTCTGAGGTTTCATGTTGCTACCTCTTACAGTTTTTTTAGTTATGAGCTTTACTAAAGTTTTTGCATGCCGCAGATGCCGCAGTGACCACAATAGCTCAACTTTTTCCTCGAAAACAGACAAGCAACTAAGGTAAAGATGAGACACTTTTTTAGTTTGTTATTCAATTCACGGAGCAATCAATAAATAATAAGCTCATAATACAATAAGAAAAACATGTTGTTTAAGCCGGTGGAGTTTCACACAAGTGTAAACAGCAACTGGTTATTGGCACGTAACATCTCGTGCATAATGTGTTTCATCTACATCAATGATGCACCATTATTATCCTAATGCATATAATGCTAAACTTGATATTAATATTAAAAGACAATGATTGGCCTTAAGAAGTTATCTGGTTCTTTTCAACTGAATGCTAAAAGACTTGTGGGGATTGTATGAAGATCACATGGCAACTAGGTGCATGTCAATTTTATTGACTTTAAAGTGAATAACTCCGAACTACAAAAAAGCAATCATTTTCTGAAGCCCAACCAAACTGACAGAATAATACATGTTAAACAGCATGTTTTTGTTTTCTTTGCAAATTTTAACATAAAGTTTGTACATTGTATAAAGAAATATTCAACATGAGTGATACATTATTCAGTACAGTGTCCCATACAGTTAAGTCAGCACAGTGTTAAGTCATTCCGTGAAACCCATTTATCATCATAAAACAAATTAACCTCTGAATAAAGGCCAACCATATCTAAAAAAGAGCTCCAATTTCAAAAGGGGTCATCTACTGTCCAAGGCCAATGCACCTGCAAAGTATCAGGCCCATCTGTTGACAAGTTATCGAAGGGAAACGATTTTCACACTCCATGTCACAGTGACTTTGACTTTTGACCTAGTGACTCCAGTTTTAATAGGGGTCACCTAGTTTCCAAGGCCAATGCACCTGCAAAGTATCAGGCCCATCGGTGTTTCTGTTGACGAGTTATTGATCGGTAACAATTTTCACACTCCATGTCACAGTGACCTTGACCTTTGACCTAGTGACCCCAGTTTCTATAGGGGTCACCTAGTGTCCAAGGCTAATGCACCTGCAAAGTATCAGGCCCATCGGTCAATCCGTTGACGAGTTAACGATCAGAAACGATTTTCACACTCCATGTCACACTGACTTTTTTTCCATTCAATTCTTAATAGCTATATCAGTGGACTCACATGATGACTCTACTATGTAATTAATCATCAATAATAGCACATCAAAAATAAATAAAATGAGCAATTCTAAAATTGGTATCTGCTAGCTAGTAAACAACAATCAGGTTGTTTGTCACTTCTATTTGCAAAATTGTAACAAGTCAGGTTTTGAACCTAATTGTGCACAAAACATTTTAACTAAAATATTTTAGTGGGAAATAAGTCATACGGGAATATTCTGTCAACATTACATTCATTAAGTTTGAATCAATAAGAGATTTGACCTGACGACTGATTCTGGCATTTGACATCTAATTCCTCGAGTCAATTACTACGAGGCTACAATGATGATAAAACACCATGATTTGTAAAAAACAGATGCTTCTAATTCAGAATGTTTTTATACATCTGCGACCAAAATGAAGAAAAGATTTTTAAAATGAAGCAGTAAATTAAGCCACTTTCAAGATTTCAGAGAAGCCGTAAAAGAGTAACCAGTTTTTCAAGCCGAGTTGTACAACAACAACATTTGCTTAAAGCAGGGACGTCAATAGAGCAAAATTAAAAATCCCGAAAATCATACATGGCCAACCATTTTTACCAGACAAGAGGCTTTCAACCACATTGTTTCCACATTTAACTCAGTTGGTATTGAAGAAAAATCCTTTAGAGCTTAGAGCAGATTAAATTGACCATAACTCTGCTATTTCTTGAGATTTTTCTTCAAATTTTGCTCTTAGGTCTTTCATGACAGATAAATCCAGAAACCCAGATATTTCCAGAATATTGTCACTCCCTTGATAGGGTTCCATCAAGACAGTCATGATGTTTAGGTGTTAAAAAACTTTTGTTGATGCTTACCCAATCGGCCTTAATTTCTCACAGTGACCGAAGACTTTATAAGGCCAAATTGCATCCACTTTTTCACATCTTTTACATGTCAACACCCAAGAGCAAAAAAAAATTACCTTTTTACCCTATTTTTTTTAATGAGCATGTAACCAGATCCTAGCAATTGATTTGTTTACGCCTTAGTCTAAATGAATGGATATACAGTACAATTTTTAAAAAATGAAGAGTTCTAAAATCAGAACATTCTCTTTTGAAAGCAAATCTAAATTCTTCTATATATAAAGACTGCAGCCATTCAAACATTGTATGCTGCAGGATCATTATACACAGATTTTCTTTTCAGCTGGGTAAGAATTTTTTTTGGGGGGGGGGTAAACATTGCACCAACAACTAGCGCCATTCGCCGACTTTTCCGGCTTAAAAGAAGGAGGGTGACCCAAGGAGTTCACCAAGGTAGAACTACCTTCTGTAAGCCAGCTGAACAGCATCCTTATAGTGACATTTGTTGGTTCCCGGATAGGATTCAAACTCACAGTGGTGAAGGGCTAGTGATTACAAGTCAGAGACCACAAGCACTCAGCCGCAGAGACAATATCAAAGAATATTCCACAGCTAAAAGAGATAGTGACATACAATCAAAATATTGACATGATGATTTCTCTCAGATTTCAATTTTAGTTTCATGCATAAAGACAGGTGCTATATTATTCAAATACAGGAGTGCCAAAAGTGCCTGTCAAAAGATTTTGGATACTACGAGTGACAAATTATATATTTTTCGTAAAAATAAGCAATATTTGTTAAAAATGCCAATTGTCAACGAGCAGAATCACCAACTTTGACTGAGATCTTATTCCGATGAACATTTCCACCAAGTGTGATTAGGATCTGATAAAAACTGTTTGGATTAGAGAGCAGAAGCTGCCTGCCTGTCCACCCACCTGCCCACCATCCTCAAGTACACAAAACAGTCGCATCAGCTTATCTGGAATCCATCAGTGACAGAGATATCCACAGATTACTAAAATTAGAATGAAGTGATTCATCACTTCTAATTGTTATTTGTCACCATGGATGCAAATTTCCATTCAGGTTAATAGATAATTGAGCAATTGATATTGACAGCACAGGTATTGTTCTTTCACATTTGTCTGTGAAAGCACTGAGAAGTTCTACTATCATTAATCAGGTAAAGTTAGCCAAGCTTAAATGAATGTATGGCTCTAAGTATGTTGTAAACCTCTGTTTGTTAAAATAACAATGTTAGTTCTTTTTAGATTTTATCATGAAGATTAAAGACTTAATTTCAGGAATTATACTTTCAGTTACATTCCCCCTATTATAAAAAACATACATGACAAAATCTTACACCAAGGACTACCTGAACTCTGGTATGTCATAGAAGAGATCTGCTATTAGCACTGTTATACCAGACAGCTTTGAATCGCCACTGTGGTGGTGTCAACCTTTTTATTGATAATTGTTTGTAAACAGAACAAATTACTGCTGAACAATCTATAAAAGGTAGGTGTGGAACAAGGCATGATATCCAATAATTGCAATAGGAAAATATTGATTGCAAGAAATTACTTTGCAAAATGAATAGATTCAAGATGTCTGCCTTTATTGATCAAAATTCTATGTATTTTGGCACAAACTCATAAAAGATATATGCAAAACATTATTCTGATAAACTGCCCATTTATTTTTACAGCCAAATGTCTTTATCAAACTCCCAACGGGCATACTGAAAATATCTATAAGTCTGCAAAATACAATCCACATGATTTATTTCTTCTTAGACAAACAGCATGCAAGTAAATAATACATGACTTTTTTGTGTTATGCATGGTTCGAGCCCCGCGTCAGGTACTTTTCCTGCGCCTATTACATTTTGTGCCATGAGTGTGAGATTAGCCATGGAATCCTAACATCAGGGTGAAACAAAGACTGGGTTAGTTTTAAGAGTTTGTGCTTGTCGAAATAAACTACTTGAAAAAAGGAAGGAGGGATGTAGCAATATTGTATAATCATAGCATAGAGTAAATAAATAAGCCGTGATATTAACAAGCCCGATGATCGTACTTGGTAGAGCATCTGATTCACATGCAGGATGACATCAGTTCAAACCCTGCATTGCATACTACGTGTTCCTCCTCTTAGTACAGTAACGTTCTTCATGGATTTGATACCAGAAAATTTGAAAAATTGGAGCCATCTAATTGGGTAGACATTATAAACACTTAATGAGACCAAGAGCTATGTTAACTGCTTCTGATATTATTACTGTCCAACAAGACATAGAAAGTTAAAACATACACATTGTTGCAAAGTAAATAAGAGACAGAAATAGAGAGAGAGAGAGAGAGAGAGAGAGAGAGGGAGAGAGAGAGGGAGAGAGAGAGAGAGAGAGAGGGGGGGAGAGAGTGGAAGAGAGAGAAATAGAGAGAGAGAGAGAGAGAGAGAGAGAGAGAGAGAGGGAGAGAGAGAGGGAGAGAGTGTGGGAGAGAGAGAAAGAGAGAGAGAGGGGGAGAGAGAGAAAGAGAGAAAGAGAGAGAGGAATACAAGACAATCAATTAAATTATATAAATACATTTTTTGTCCAGTTAATAAGCACACTTGAATCACTGAAAAAATCTGGTTACTAAATCTAGATTTAGACACTGATAACATCATCAACAATATAGTTAATAATGACACACATTTTACAGTAATTAATTCAAGAACAACAAATGAATTTTCAAACCTACAGTTGTACATACAATGTCTGCATACCAACAGGATATAGGGAACCCTTAAAATACTGGTAGTTACATATTGTGTAGTAATTAATGTTTAACCACAGAATAGGTTTTCATTTATAGTAAATTTCAATAAATTTTCATGAATAAACATAAGCTAATTCTCAATAACATCCATCAAAATGATTTACATCAATTAAGTCAGCAGAATTAATGCTTACATGCCAGATGTTGTACAAAATTCACAGTAGAACACTTACCATTACACCAATCTATAATTTATATTCCTGAATACAATCTCTTGTCTTTTGAATACCTAATTTTATATGGGAACCAATCAATTATTTTCAAATTTATTCCCATATTTTACACAGAAATACACCAGCTTAGTAAACATTGACATCAATAATATCTATTAAACAAACTCTGAGAAACCACTCACTACTACTACAATTAATATTTTGATATTAAGTCAATAATGGATCGACAAAATGAAATTGTTACCTCTTACTAGCTACACAGTACACAGCAGCCGGGCGCCAGTCACAGAGATGGAACAAATCAATAATGCTGAGATCACCAATGTAATAATGGACTCATCCTTATTAAGTCAGAATTTCTCCTGGGACTGGATATAACCACTGAAAAAAGTGGGGTGAAAAATATCAAATTCCGTGAAAAAAACATTTGAAATATTGGTGAAATATTAGAGTTTCATCATGCAAATTCATTGCCAGCTCTAACTTGAATTCTCCGCTAACAAATTGCATTTATAACATTGATTAATTCAGCTTCAGATACTATTTTACAGAGTAGGGGGAGGAATTGTTCCATGTTGCAAGAATTATGATTTGCCAGTACTGATTATATTTCTAACATAAAATATACATCAGTTAAAACTGTTAAATATTCATATTCTGTTTTCATAATTAAGCCATCATAATGTTGTTTGTAATTTCTAGGTAAATAAAATGTCCAATATAATTTTATAAGGCCAACAAAACTTTTGGTAGATAGGTGGTTTTCATTAATGTGAAAAAGCAAACAAGAGGGCCATGATGGCCCTATAAATGCTCACCAGGAGAAAAGGTCATTTGGAGATTAACATTGTTGAAGTTTTCTATACGAGTCTAAGTAAGATCAAGTGACCCATCTGGGCCGTTTTTTATCCCATGGCCATTATATGAACAGATTTTAAAGAGGTCCATTAGACAAAGCTAGATACCAAATATCTTAGCTCTAGGCCTTGTCACTGGTTTCGGAGAAGAAGATTTTTTTAAATTTTCCTATATAAAATAGATTAAACCCCAGGGCAGGGCTAATTTTGACCCCGGGGCCATAATTTGAACAAACTTGGTAGAGGTCCACTACACAATGCCACATACAAAATATCTAAGCTCTAGGCCTTGTGGTTTCGGAGAAGAAGATTTTTTTAATTTTCCTATATAAGTCTATATAAATCAAGTGACCCCCGGGGCGGGGCCAATTTTGACCCTAGGGCAATAATTTGAACAAACTTGGTAGAGGTCCACTAGACAATGCTACATACCAAATATCTTAGCTCTAGGCCTTGTGGTTTCGGAGAAGAAGATTTTTTAAATTTTCCTATATAAGTCTATATAAATCAAGTGACCCCCGGGGCGGGGCCAATTTTGACCCTAGGGCAATAATTTGAACAAACTTGGTAGAGGTCCACTAGACAATGCTACATACCAAATATCTTAGCTCTAGGCCTTGTGGTTTCGGAGAAGAAGATTTTTTAAATTTTCCTATATAAGTCTATATAAATCAAGTGACCCCCCGGGCGGGGCCAATTTTGACCCTAGGGCAATAATTTGAACAAACTTGGTAGAGGTCCACTAGACAATGCTACATACCAAATATCTTAGCTCTAGGCCTTGTGGTTTCGGAGAAGAAGATTTTTTAAATTTTCCTATATAAGTCTATATAAATCAAGTGACCACCCGGGCGGGGCCAATTTTGACCCTAGGGCAATAATTTGAACAAACTTGGTAGAGGTCCACTACACAATGCCACATACAAAATATCTAAGCTCTAGGCCTTGTGGTTTCGGAGAAGAAGATTTTTTTAATTTTCCTATATAAGTCTATATAAATCAAGTGACCCCCGGGGCGGGGCCAATTTTGACCCTAGGGCAATAATTTGAACAAACTTGGTAGAGGTCCACTAGACAATGCTACATACCAAATATCTTAGCTCTAGGCCTTGTGGTTTCGGAGAAGAAGATTTTTTAAATTTTCCTATATAAGTCTATATAAATCAAGTGACCCCCCGGGCGGGGCCAATTTTGACCCTAGGGCAATAATTTGAACAAACTTGGTAGAGGTCCACTAGACAATGCTACATACCAAATATCTTAGCTCTAGGCCTTGTGGTTTCGGAGAAGAAGATTTTTTAAGTTTTCCTATATAAGTCTATATAAATCAAGTGACCCCCCGGGCGGGGCCAATTTTGACCCTAGAGCAATAATTTGAACAAACTTGGTAGAGGTCCACTAGACAATGCCACATACAAAATATCTAAGCTCTAGGCCTTGTGGTTTCGGAGAAGAAGATTTTTTTAATTTTCCTATATAAGTCTATATAAATCAAGTGACCCCCGGGGCGGGGCCAATTTTGACCCTAGGGCAATAATTTGAACAAACTTGGTAGAGGTCCACTAGACAATGCTACATACCAAATATCTTAGCTCTAGGCCTTGTGGTTTCGGAGAAGAAGATTTTTTAAATTTTCCTATATAAGTCTATATAAATCAAGTGACCCCCGGGGCGGGGCCAATTTTGACCCTAGGGCAATAATTTGAACAAACTTGGTAGAGGTCCACTAGACAATGCTACATACCAAATATCTTAGCTCTAGGCCTTGTGGTTTCGGAGAAGAAGATTTTTTAAATTTTCCTATATAAGTCTATATAAATCAAGTGACCCCCCGGGCGGGGCCAATTTTGACCCTAGGGCAATAATTTGAACAAACTTGGTAGAGGTCCACTAGACAATGCTACATACCAAATATCTTAGCTCTAGGCCTTGTGGTTTCGGAGAAGAAGATTTTTTAAATTTTCCTATATAAAATAGAATAAACCCCAGGGCAGGGCCAATTTTGACACCGGGGCCATAATTTCAACAAACTTGGTAGAGGTCCACTAGACAATGCCACATACAAAATATCTAAGCTCTAGGCCTTGCGGTTTCGGAGAAGAAGATTTTTTAAATTTTCCTATATAAGTCTATATAAATCAAGTGACCCTCGGGGCGGGGCCAATTTTGACCCTAGGGCAATAATTTGAACAAACTTGGTAGAGGTCCACTAGACAATGCTACATACCAAATATCTTAGCTCTAGGCCTTGTGGTTTCGGAGAAGAAGATTTTTTAAATTTTCCTATATAAAATAGAATAAACCCCAGGGCAGAGCCAATTTTGACACCGGGCCATAATTTCAACAAACTTGGTAGAGGTCCACTAGACAATGCCACATACAAAATATCTAAGCTCTAGGCCTTGCAGTTTCGGAGAAGATTTTTTAAATTTTCCTATATAAGTCTATATAAATCAAGTGACCCCCGGGGCGAGGCCAATTTTGTCCCTAGGGCAATAATTTAAACAAACTTGGTAGAGGTCCACTAGACTATGCTACACACCAAATATCAAAGCTCTAGGCATTGTAGTTTTTGACAAGAAGATTTTTTTAATTTCCTATGTAAGTCTATGTAAAATCAAGTTACCCCCGGGGCGGAGCCAATTTTGACCCTAGGGGAATAATTTGAACAATCTTTGTAGAGTTCCATTAGACAATGCTACATACCAAATATCTAAGCTCTAGGCCCTGTGGTTTCAGACAAGAAGATTTTTTAAGTTTTTTCAATTTGTTGCCATAGCAACCAGAATTTTTAATGAAATTTAATTTTTTGAACAACTTTGAAAGGGGACCACCCAAGGATCATTCCAGCCAAGTTTGGTTGCAATTGGCATAGGGTTGTTTTAAGTAAACATGGACGCCACGTATTCGTAACGACGCACGACGCACGATGGACGCCGGGCGATCACAAAAGCTCACCCTGAGCACATTCGTGCTCTGGTGAGCTAAAAAGTGACAGTGTACTAGCTGTTCATCGGGCCTTAAATAAAGTCTAGGGTAGCAGGGCCAAATTTGGGTAGGTTGATCAATACATAAATACAGTTTTCAGACCAGTGCTACAGAACAGTGTCTTGAAGACACATAGGCCAAAAGATTCAGAAAGAAACAATTAAATGACAAATTGTACCAAAATGGTGACTCATACAGTATTGGTAGGTATAACATTAACTGTTGGCACATCAGCTGAATTGACAAAAATAATCAATGCATTCATATTGCAAATATCCTCTAAGTATTTAGGGAATAACATAAATGAACCCTCTGAACAAGGAAAATGTAAAATAAAACATTTTGTTCTAATCTGCATAAATATGCTAAACAAATTAATTAATTCTATACTCACAGGGAAATGCATGGGTATAGTATCGTAACGTTATTTGGTTCAGTCCATCGGGACAAAATGGTGATAAATGATAGAAATATTAACCATATTAATCAAAACTACTGACAATTAAGCAGAATAATAATCGACTCCACATTTTCATCTATTTCTGCTTATTTTATTTTGTAAATGCATGCAATCGTTGGTTCTATAACAATGTTTATACGACATTGTCAATTTTTCTGTCCTATTGCAGTCCATTATTATACACATTATAAAGTAACACTTTTTTGGCACTCTTTGATAGATCAACAATTTATATAAAATAATTATCAGGTTACTTAATATTTAAAGAGCAAAATAATAATAATAAGGCCATCCATAAAAATTATTCCTTTGCAGTCACATGACTATTTCACTAAAATATTTCTTCAACACAATTCATTCTTACCTGTCGAGTATCCTCAGCTAAATTTATCGCATTGTCGAGCATTGTATTGTGATAACGCAATGTCGTATCACATTGTCACAATGTCATATTGTGTTGTTGTGCGTCATATCCTGCATTTCAGCAACATGTGATATGACATTATGACAAAGCGATACAACCATTTACAAAGCGATACAACATTCGTCAAAATGTTGTGATGCCTTATCATGTTGCGGAGTATTGCCTATGCATCCATAACACGACACATGGCATTGCAACTAGGCGATATGACACACAATAGCCCAACATGAGACTTGACAATGCGATATGACATTTTCAAAATGTCGTATTGCTTTGTCGTATTGCATTATCGCATGACATACCACATCGTAGAGTGTTGTAACGTGTTGTGACATTGCGACTATGCAATATGATGCTCGACACACGATACGACATTGCAACAATGTGATACAACATTGCGATATATCGTGCCAAAATTGGCAACTCGACATCACAACATTTTGACAAATATTGTATTGCATTGTCGTCCGTTGTATTGTGTTGTCGCATTGTCATATCACGTTGCCATGCGTCGTATTTGAAGGGCGACGGACGACATTTGACATGGCACTAACAGGATTCCATAGATAATCCATTATTCATTTAGTAAGGAAACACTGCATAAAATCAGGCAGAGTTTTTGTAATGTGTCAGTTTAAAATCTTGTTGCACATGTAGTCTAACTTCCACTTAGTTTCAACAATTATTAATTCAACTAGATGCCCAAAGGCAACATGTCGAGCCCTCTTAAGAAAGCTTGTGATCTTGACATTTGAACTACAAGGAGGGGTGATGTTCATGACTAAAGTAAACTTTTATACCAAATTATTTCAAATCCTTGAATGCAAACAGAAGGTACAGCCCATACAGGAAAATACATTTGACTGAAAAAGTAATCTTGACCTTCACCCTATGGATCTGGGTGTTGCCCAGGACACACTGTCTCATTGTATTATGCCAAGTCATTTTCAAATATGTCAATGCATAAGGGATATACAGCCCAGACAAGGTCAATGATACTCTTTTTTGATGTTTGACATCTAAGTGTGACCTTGAACTTTAGCCTACTGACCTGGGTCTTGTGCATAACACATAGGATCAAGAAGTAAACTATTTCTGCCAAGTAATTCCAAAATCAATTAAGGAATGACCAAGTTATGAAGCTGACACAAAAATAGACCCCATCTTTGACCTTTGACATCCAAATGTGACCTTGGCCTTGTCAATACATACCGGAGATACAGCCCAGACAAGGTTTATGTTACCTTTTTTTATGGTGTTTAACAATTATACCAAGTTATTTAAAACAAAAATTTAATGTCAATACATAAGGGACAAGGTCTATAATACTCATTTTTGATATTTGACCTGCAAGTGTGACCTTGACCTTTGAGCTACAGACCTGAATCTTGCACACTGCACCTCATCTGATGGTGTTTAACAATTATGCAAAGTTATTTTCAAATGTGTCAATGCATAACAGAGATACAGCCCGCACAAGGAAAATCCAGATGAAATATTGACGTTCGAATGAAAGGATGGAATCCGGACAAAAGCTCCCCCAGGGGAGCTTTTGTCCGGGGTGCAAAAATAACGGGAGAGCGAATGTCTGGGGTAGTAAAACTATGGGAGAGCTTTTGTTCGTCCCTATCGAAATGAACGAGGGAGCTTTTGTTCGGGGGAGCTTTTGTCCTACATTTTGAAAGAGTACTAACCCTATAGTCACCTAAACCCCTATTTGTTCGAGCAGACCAACAGACTTACTAGGAAGCAATTTCAGATTGTGGGGGATAAATTTAAATCATGGCTGACAACAGGGGGAGGGGGGATTACCATTACAGTCAAACTTAATTAGTGCACTGTATTTGGTCTACCCAATGACAATGTATGATAAACAGTGTCCCTGGGCATATTTCATATCTAGGATATTACAACTAAACTAAGGATATTTATATTAATACAATACAAAAACTCAAAATTTTAGTCAATGGTAGACATCTTCATCAGCCAGTCTATGTCCACTTGTTCACTTATAGGTTTTGCTGGGGTTGCGATGCATGAACCTGAAGTTGAAGATGGACAGTTTGTTATATATTTTCATACTCTGAAATATTTATGTTCATATTCTACCATACAAGTCTGCATAAAACTTAACTTATTTGTATTAAGTGACAACTCAGCATCTTTTCTGTGTGTAAAGTATCTCCGTTCGTTCTTAGAGAGAATTAAGGGAGCCCCTCGATCCAGCTGCTGGTTCATGGCTCTGTAACATCAGAGATGTTGTTATAACTACCGGTATTTATGTAGATCTGCGCCCCACCTCATTCCCCTGTTGTTCATGTAAAAAGCACTGTTAGTTCTTTGGATGCCATAATTCTCTCTGAAAAAAATATTATAATAGGTAATTATGTACATTTGTCCCAGATCAAATAGAATTCATTTGAGCAGTTTGAAGACACCGACCAGTAACTATCAACATAAAATGCTTAGTCTACCTCAGATCAATTTCCATATATGTACTTTCAGAGACTCAGGCTCTTTTTAACATTTCAAAATCAAACAGTTACCTGGATATTTACCAGAAATGGCAGAATGACAGGCAAGCAAATTCCTCGAGCTAAAGCAATCGTCAAGCCTAATGCATATCAGAAAAACACCTGTGTTTTAGATTAGTGCAATGCATATAAAAGACAAACTACATCTAACCTTTTATTTTAACGCAAACTTCTAAATTTACTGTTCTTGGATCCGTGGAGCACTACAAGAAAGGTAACTCTACAGGAAGATATATTTTAATATTCAATAGGGGTTACTTCCCTTTGACTGTGAAAATTGCTTCAATCACTTGTCACGCTTTGTTATTATCACGTTGCACTGACGGTAAGGTTGTTGAAATAATTATTTTTATTATTTTAGTGGTCTTCATTTTATGATGTACGTGTCGTATTATACATAATGTGACAAGTAAATTAAGAGCAAAACGTTGCATTTATTACCATTTAAAATGATTGCTTTGTAATCCAGATTTTGTATGCATTGTCAAAGTGCACATTTCGGACATGTATACATTTCGGACAAAGTAGTTTGGTCTAAGGCTGACATGTTTGTTACTGTTCTTGTTATACTCATTTTTTTCAAAATATTTGTGACATATTTTAAGACAAAAACAATACAGGCATTTCGTTTTAAAAGGCTAATTTTTACTTCATTTCAGTTCTTGATAATATTCAAGGACATTTCCAATCCTAGTTCTGGGTCCCATAACTAAATTGGTCTTTTTTATTTCGTCTTGTTGACCATTTTAGTTATGGAATTGTCCTCTTACAAAGTCAACAGCTTAAGACGCTTGTTCATGCGTCTATTGAATCAGATCAATTTACATGCTTTCCGGAATGCTACGGACTTAATCCAAAGCATTTACGAGGAAAATTTTAAAATTATGGGTAGTATGAAACATCGGCAAAATATTTGATAACTTTCATCTGTTGAAGGTATATTTTTGGTCGTATTGATAGATTATACTATATTTCATCGAATTGTACACAAGTTTTACGGAAATTTGTGCGTTAAATAGGAAAACGAACGCGACTCAGATTGAGTCGTTTACCTGTTAGATTTTAAAGAACAAGTGGCTTTGACGATGAACTGCACAATGCAAACGTATCATCGTCAAAGCCCCTTCGACTATTCCAATCCAAGTGAGAAGTTATAAATTGTCTTGCATTGAACGAAATGGTGTTAATAGTATTGCACTTAATTATGTGTTATATTCTAACAAGTCATTGTTTTTTATAGTTATGACCATTCTTCTTTTGAATTAGAAATTCCATTGTATACAGGTCGTCCCTATTACCGCCTACCTAACTTTACCTACCTCAAAATGCACGACAGTGCAAGTCTGCAATCATACAACCATTTAATACTCATAAACAGTTCTTCTTCTTGTTGAAAAACATAAAAAATACTCTCCATAACAATAAAATAATAGATCAACTGAGCACATTTCTTGATGCACTGAGTGACTGAGCCATATTGATTTTTGCTTAGTGACCTTATTACCGTTTATCGTCCAATCAAATACGCAAGATACGTAGTAACGTGGGAAATTCCTGCGACAGTATTAAACTCCAACCAATGTGCGGACCATCTATCATTTGCAGAAATGTCAAAACTGTTACAGCGAATGCCCGTATAACAACAATAACTGGCACATGCATGTCATCTCCACTCCCGTTTCTGCCTAGCATTTACATTACAATTTACATACCGCGACTGTCAAACATTTTCAACAATGATTTATGTCATTTCTCCTGTCAAGTTCAATTTATCTTTTATACAATCATGTAAATTCAATTCAAATTAATACTGCAATATAATTTTATCGCATTTTAATCCATTTTATCTCTTAAAACACAGTTTTGTTATATCTGAAAAAGATAGCCGGTCCGTGCATTTGTTGGAGTTTAGTCCAGTTGCAGGACTTTCCCACATGACTTCTTATCTAGCATATGATTGGCTGATTTGCGGTAAAATGCATACAAAGCAAAAATCAATATGGCCATTAGTGTGTCAAAAAATGCGATCAGTTTATGTATTATTTAATTGTTATTGAGAGTATTTTTATATTTTTAGACATGAAGAAGACTTGTTAATGAGAATTAAATTGTTTCATGGTTGCATACTAGCACTGTCATGAATTTTAAGCTAAGTGAAGAATTAGACTTGCGGTAATATGTATAACCAGAATACTATATACAGTTGAATTGAGAAAGTTGAAATGCCAAGGGAAAGTCAGAAAACATGCACTTCTTTTATTTATTATACAAGTTTGGTTTGTGCAGTATGACTATGATCCTTTTATCATATGTTTTCTTTAATCATAGGTAAGACAAAATATGTTTGCCAGTCTTCGTCAACCTTGTGGATGTTTATGTCGATGTCTTTTACTGAAAGGTCAACCAGGTGGAGCATTGACTTCTATCCGGAAGGTATGTAGCTAAATCTTTATACTTCATTCCTATTCAACTCGTGTGAACTGGCCAGTCATAAATTGAATTCTATTTTCTATTTGTGATTAAGAGCAACAATCCTATATAAAAAGTACAGTGCAAGTATAATGGATCAAAATAAGATGTGTCTTAGTTTACATCATATGCTTAGAAATAAAAACTGACTTGACTAGTTTAGACAACTCATCAACTGGCTTTAAAATTCAATTCATACCCATCTATTTAAAACATACGTCTGTTTGTTTGCACTATCTCTTATTGGATATACTACTACCGGTATGTAAAGTTGTAAACATGATTATGTATTTTTCCTGTCATTATCACAGTATTATTAACTAATGAGTCTGCGCTGGTCTGTTACAGTATGAGAATCCTAATACCATAGTGTTGGAGCGCAAACATGCAATGCAGAATTGTGGTATTAGAAAGTTTCCATTAGTAAAGAAAAGACATTATGTATACAATGTATTGGAACATGAGCCGGGTGAATACAAGAAAACCATGAAGTGTATACTTACTAAGGAAGTTGAAGGTAAGTTTCTGCTTAATATAAGTAAATTCAGTAATTCTTCAACTGTTAATTATTTGTTTCATGAAGGTATGAAGAGATAAAGGGTTTATCCTGGTGATGGAGACAAGTTGCAAACTGTTCAGGCCTAAATTAAAAATATGTTTGTTTGCCCTTTATCGACCCTGAATTTTAGAAGAGGGTCGGTAGGTAGGAAAAATATTTTATTTCTGAATTTGACCTTTACCTGGCTTGAAATTACACTTCTATCTTGATGCATTCTATGTTCATTTTATGTATTCTAGCTGCTACCATACAACCATTTATTATGTGTTTTAATCAACCATAACATGTACTCAGTGCTTACCACACATTATTGTTTCCCTTCATTACTTCAATTTTCAAATGATGCTTACTTTAAAAGTCTGTCCAAAGCACTGAGTGACTACATGTATATTTTCCCCAAGTATAAAAATAAACTTCTCCCAGATTTTGCAATAAAATTTTTTGAGTCGGTCGGTAAAGGGCAAACAAACTTAATTTTAATTTAAGCCTCATAGTTACTTACTAATACATGTATTACTTAGTGATAGTTAGCTTAGTGATAGTTAGCTCAGTGATAGTTAGCTTAATGATAGTTAGCTTAGTGATAGTTAGCTTAGTGATAGTTAGCTTAGTGATAGTTAGCTTAGTGATAGTTAGCTTAGTGATAGTTAGCTTAGTGATAGTTAGCTTAGTGATAGTTAGCTTAGTGATAGTTAGCTTAGTGATAGTTAGCTTAGTGATAAGTTAGCTTAGTGATATGTTAGCTTAGTGATAAGTTAGCTTAGTGATAGTTAGCTTAATGCTGCCATTTATTTAAGTTTTGTTATCTGGTGCTGATGAGGAAAAAAGGAGTGCTGTATAATGTAGTATTTGAAATTAAATTAACAAAAAAAATTTTTTTCATTACTTTTATCAAGGACTTATATACATACATGGATTCGCAACTGCTAAAAATAGCTCAAACGATATTGTTCAACGATCCCACAATGCATTGCTATATACTCGGCAATGTCCGACAGCTGTAATTGGGTGTTTACGAATTTTATTATACAAAAAAAAATCTGGCAATTGGGCTTGGGAAATTGGTAAAGGATGCAACAAAATCCTTATAGATATTGAGATACATTTATAACACACAAAGTCTAAGCATAAGCATTGAAAACGGCATCAGTCGAACATTTTAAATTCCAAGATGGAGGACATCTATTATAATCCTTTCGTCTCCGAAATTAAAAATTTGGAATACCACGGATATTTTTGCTGTTATTAACATTCGGATTATCACGGATATTTTCATATTTTCGCTTTTGTAAACAATAGCGTGTATTCCCGTTGATTCACGTCTTATTATCGTGGGATTTGATTACTTTAAACTTTGCGAATCCATGTATGTATATAAGTCCTTGCTTTTATTTAAGAGGAAATGTTATATATTTTTCTTATAGATGTTGGTTTGAAAGGTACACTTGTTGAGGTTCCGAAGAGATTGTTTAGAAATGTACTTTATCCTCGCGGAGATGCTGTGTATGCTTCCCCTCAAAACATAGAATTATATGAGAGCTACAGAAAGGTAAATAATCTCCATATTTGTAATGTTTGGTTTTAGCTATATGTAGGAGTTGGTCAGAAAGTTTAATCTCTATAATTTTTATATTTGTGATACCTCAGAACTGGTGAGAGTTGTGACCTGAGGCATTTGATCTTAAATAACATTGACAAGTTAACTTAAAGAACAAATTGAACATTCATTCATTGCTAAGCAAGTCTGGGTTTTTTTTGCTAAGCAAGTCTGTTTTTTTGCTAAGCAAGTCTGTTTTTTGCTAAGCAAGTCCATTTTTTGCTAAGCAAGTCCGTTTTTTTGCTAAGCAAGTCCGTTTTTTGCTAAGGAAGTCTGTTTTTTGCCAAGCAAGTCTGTTTTTGAAATGCTTCTTTTTTAGTGTGAACCAACAATAATTTAAATGACATTGTAATACTTAATGGTCATAAATAGAAAAAACAATCATTAAAATTTTCTTTTTCTTTTTTAATTCATAGTCTTGGTTGAAACTAATGTTTAATTGAATTGTTTTGTGATTTGATTAAAGAAATAATTAATAACCCTAATCATTGATCTATTGTGTTCTTAGTCTATGTATTTACTAATGTACCATAATGGCAAATTCTTTTATATGTTTCAGGACAGTAAAGAGGAGGGTATTGACTATGAAATAAAACAGGTCTGTTTTTATAAACAATTATAATTTTCCTTTACAGTTTATCAGTTTTAAGTTATCTTCTTGGTTTCTCTGTAATATTTTTCAACCAGTGTTAACTTTACCAAGTCTTACACTGTTAAACAAATACAGTAAAGTTCTACCTAACGACCAGTCCGATAATACTTTCTAAATAATCTTTCTAAATAAGAACTTCTACTAGTTCTGTAATACTGAATTGTTGTTTAATTTTTTTTGTCTATTTAATTTTTGAGTTTCTGTTTTGTTCTTTTAATAAAATATGACACACTATTTCAAAGTGTGTCTCTACATAAATTCCAGAAACTTCTGATTTTACTTTACCTGATGTAGCCAGTGTATTGCGTATGGCCAGTCCGTATCTCTACATGTATCATATCGGAAGTGTTCTAGAAATACACAGCCCTGATGGTGCTCTCTTTCACAGCTTTTAATTTGATGTTGAAATAATGAATTCTTGAAAATGTTGTTTGTTTTGCATTACATGTATATTGATATACATTTTTACCTTTGTTACAGTTGATGAGATTATTGGCAGGATTTTATTTAAGAGTTCATATGAATGCTGAAGAATCTTGGACATTGACTGTAGAACATGTCAGGATTTCTTTTAGACAAATGGTATGGAGGGATCAATAAAATATAGTATACCACGTTATAGTGAATTGCCTTGGACCAGAATAATTCCATTTTACTATCATTAGTAATATAACAAAGAATTGCATGTTAGGGGGGAAATAGATGCTACAATCTATCTGATTCTTCTATATACTTGAATTCACTGTGTGTTTATATATATTATACTGTCAAAGGCCACCTTTGAGAAAGACACTGAAAAAGTATCCCTGAATTCAAAAGGCAGTGTCGAGGAATAAACCCATGACCTTTCATTAAGTAGTCCAGCCTGTTACCACTAGACCACCAATCATCCTTTACTTATGGTCGAGAATCATATTTCCATATTTGTCAGTTTTATTTTAGTGTAAATCTATAGTTTAGACAGGATTCATTATTTATTTCAGTACGATAATTCTTCTCATAATACATTTTGAGCATTACATGTTACTGAATTATCAGGCCAAAAAATTTAGATCCCTATTTTCGCAAACATTCCCAAAAAAGAAAAAGGTTTAGATCTGTTTTCAAATTTCATTTTTTTAGAACAGAGATATAGTTCATATGAAATTATTGGTAAAAAAGATACTGTGGTTAATATTAAAACACATACATTGTATGTCTCCAGTGGCAGCTTAACCTCGTACGAACGGACCGACAGGCCCTGCATAAAAACTAGGGATGTCAAAATTGACCGAATCAAGTATCCGGATATCCGGATCAGACATCCGGATACATCCGGATGTTCGGATCGATCTTTACACAGTTATTTAGTTTTTACTGTTTTATCGTAACCAGTTTTCGCGATCATCTGTTCATCGCTAATTTCATTTATTTTGAATTAATATTATATTCAATATTGACTAAAAAACGAATAATAATGAAAAACAAATACGCACAATACAATCAAACTCCGCACGTATTTTACTCGAACCGGTGCACGTGAACCATTTCAAAGATTCACTGCCATGTTTCTATTTTAGTTCAGAAGGAACATTCCGGAGTAAAGATTGCGTACGTCATCATGCCTTAAACCCATCATGTCTCTATACCTGCCAGTTTGATTATGACGCGTACCTTAAGTTACACGGGTTATTTACTAAATCGTAATGGCGAATTGTCGCTAAAACTGGACCAAAGAATGTCGGCGTCCTTTTGCTGTAACCAGGGATGCTATATTACAGGGATGTGCAACCGCTTATCATCCACTGATCAAGTATAGATTATCAGTGCCTAGGCTAGTTAATGAAAGCAAAGGTATCAAAACTACCGAAATTACCATGAAAATGACACAAAGAATCGATAATTGACAAAAAGTAACATTAGTGGTCTATGATCGACTCAAGTTCCTCGTAGTTTTTATTTGTTTGTTGTTAATTTTCACAATTAATTTTTTTAAATTAAATTTGAGAAAGAAATGCTTATATTATGCAAATTTTGTAGGAAAGAAATGTTTACATTATGAAAGTTTTGTTCGATTTATGAGCTCAAGCAGTGATGCTACACCTGGCTCAAGACGAAATTAATTTTCACTGCTATTTTTTTTATTTAAATTGAATTTTTAAAAGAAACGATTATATCATGAAAATATGTATGAAAAACTGAAATACATGTAGTATATTACATTATGAAAGTTTTGTACAATTAAATTTTATATCGTGAAACTTGTTTTCGAATTATCAGCTGAAGGCGAAATTTTCACGGAATAAACTTGTGAAAGAAAAGTTATATCATGAAAAAATGTACGATCGAATGCTAAACATTTTAATTAAATTAAATTTGTATAACAAATATTTATATCATGAAAGTTTTGTTCGATTTATCAACTCAAGACCAAATTTAATTTTGTATCGTGGAACGTTTTTCAATTTATCAGCTGAAGAAGAAATGTTCATGGTTAAACTTTTATTTAAAGAAATGCTATATATCATGAATGTTTTGTGCGAAAGAAATGTACGTATGTTATACATTTTATGGTGAAAAGTTTGTTATTTGTAATTTTGATTCGTATAACTTTATCTTGTTATTGATCTTTGTTTTTCATAATGTATGTCTCTATTATAGTGTATCAATTTTATTAGCCAAAGACTTAATCTGTAACTTTTAATCTTCCGCCAAAATGGCGTACGATATGACCTCGTATAGTCATAATCATAATCTCGGTGACGATCTTTACTGATTACAAGGAAGCAATCAATAAATCCGGATGGAAAACAGTATGGGGTAGTCTATGTTTCATAAATCTACATTGTTTTCACAGCTGCGCATATGTCATTTGAATGCATTAGGTCACGGTGTGTGACCATTAATTGGAAACAACAGGGTTCCACCAATAAAATGTAATGTCATAATTTAAACCAACATATTCACATCATATTGATCATGACAGTTATTAATCATTGTTGAAAAACTGATATTATTTTAACAAATACAAAAACAAGTCAAGTACCTGAGATCACAGTGAAATATTCGTGGCGATTAGCATAAAACCATAATTTGGTCGACCTTACAACTAACCCATCATTAAAGATGTACATTACCAGATAAATATTGAATAAGATTAAAGTAATGTTTTTTCATTGCTCTCTTCATTATAAACAGATATAGAATAACTGCAAGGAATTCTGTTAGCATTATAATGTACATAATATACCGTCATTATTTCAACTCTTTGACTAAATGTAGTAGATATTTAAAGAATTGATCTGTATCTTATATTTCTGTATGGAAAGGCATGTATACACGTATTCTATGTTTTCATATTATGTATGTACATAATGTTCTACGAGTCATGAATAAACTGTTTGACTTTACTCAATCTGTAAAATTAAACTGTTGACACGCTTCGTGTATGAATTGATGTACATATATTGTTTGTCACATGCCAGTTGATTCTCAATCAGCCATTGTTATGAATTGACGATTTCGAATAATAGGTGTGAAAATATGTGCATACCAAATAATATATTCGGGTTACACCGTTTCTGGTTTGCGCTAAAATCTATGTAATTTAGTGCTTATATGATGCTTTTTCGTTTTGCTATGCACCGATAAAAATGGATCATTATCGAGAGCGAAATAAGGTACTACAGCAAAATAATTCTTGAAATTATTGTTATGCCGTCAATACAGACGTATGTCAGTCTCAAAATATGGAAGAACATTTTCATGTTTAGTATACCTTCACATACAAATGGTGTTGCAAAAAGTGAAATATTTTCCTCGTCAGATCAGGCCGCCATTGAATTGAATCGTAAAAATGGGGTCATAATCAATCGCGAAATTGTGTTCTTTTACAAAAGTAAGCATGAAAATATTATCATGCCGCCAATATCGACGTGTATAAGTGTCAAACTATGGAAGAAAATTTTGATATAGAGTATATCTTCACAAACAAATGATGTCGCAAATAGTGCAATATTTTCCTCGTCAGATCAGGCCTCCATTTTGTAAATTGTAAAAACTGGGTCATAATCGATCGCTAAATTATGTATTATTACAAAATAAAACATGAAAATATAGTTATGCAGCCAATATAGAAGTATGTCACACTTCAACCACGGCAAAATATCGTGAAATTAAGAATATCTTCATGTACTAAAGCTGTCGCAAAAAACTGACATTTTCTATTGTGCGACCATTTCGGTCAAATTATCACGTCAGTTTTATTTTCGAACGGTCACAAAAACTTGGAAATCTTTAGAACCACTAATATTTAGAAACAAAATTACAACATCTGTAAAATATTTAACACTTTAAGATCAATATATAAAAAACTCTATGCAAAAACAGCATTTATTTAAGCCGATTGAAGAGAATATTTGACCCATATTTTATCTGCTAGATACGGACATTAACGGTAAATGCGTGCGCATGCGCTCTCGCGCGAATATCCCTAGGCACTGTTTTTCAGCCAGTTTCCGTCCGTTGCGTATCCCTGTAATATAGCATCCCTGCTGTAACTAATTTTTCTTTGATACCAACTTCTAAAACAATTCACCGCCTTTGATTAAACCGAAATGCTACTAAAATGGGGGAAACAGGCTGTGACTGTACGGAATCTGCGTTCGGAACGACGTTTGAATTCTTTAACTCAAACTTAACATATAATTATATGCAGCATAATTTGTGTTAAACAATTGAAATCGCTAACTTTGTGCAAACACATCACTTAACGCAAAAGATCAGTGCATTAATTGTTTTACTCTTATCTACCACGTGTTGGGACTAATTACAATCAACATCGATTTGATGGGATTAACAAATGAACGCTCCGCGCGATTGCATTATTACCCCGACGTGTTTTAATAATTGGGGTATTGAGAATGGCGCGAACAACATACAGCAAGGTTTGTGACATTATGCACGTACAGGTTAGCGATGGACCGAATTTTATGAAACTTTTATGGACCGATTTTTTAAAGTCGTTTTATGCTACTCAGATCGGTCTAGGATTAAGCGGTATCACTAAATAAACTTTGAAACTTGATAATAAGTCTTTAATTATCAACATTCAATCATCAAATGACAATCTTTCATTATAATAAGACGTGTGAAAAATTAATCGTCATTACTATTGTTCAGTTTTAACATTTAAATAAAATCGCAATATACCGTATTTTAAGTAAAATGTTGATATGCGATGTCAGTAGTGTCACCGGTGTATATTGTAGGCCTAGCATATACTATGTGTCATCACCATGACGACGTCGACTTAATTGCACCCCGTGTGTTCGACACTTTGATTATATTTTATGACAGTCGATTTCAGCAACATTTATACGTATTTTAGACGACGGTAGTATTTTGATACGAACATCCGGATCCAAAAATCGGATCCGAACTTCGGAACGGGATCCGAACGTTCGGATATCCGGACTCCGGTTGACATCCCTAATAAAAACAACCAAGATTGGGATATTGTCAAGGGTCTACAGAAAATAAAGTTGGTCAGAAATCAGGAACTCGTTTTTGCATTTAATTCACATTATGCATTTAATTTTTATGAGTCAAAATGACATTTTGTTATGTATGTATGAAGTATGACAAAGTTTGAAAATAAAAATATTTTTTCGTCCATAAGAATCAGTCCTCATATAGCAAGTTGATAATTACATACATGACTATTATATACTGTTCTTAAGAAAGCTATACTACATATCATGTTTTTTTTAACTTACAGGGAATAATGTTATCAGATGACAACATAATGATGCCAAAAGATCCTGTTAACAAGTTAGGAGACTTCATACTGAGAGTTCAGGTGCCTGTATAATGTTATCTTCATTATTGTTTACTCTTCGTTCTTCTTGTGAACGCTTTTAAATCATTTACACATAACAATGTTTATGTGACATTGATCTCAGAGGTCAAGTAATATGAATTTATTTCTGTTGTCTTTTTATGTTGTTTTAACAGCCAATTCGACAGCTATGGTCATTTCAGAGCTGCCCCAGATAAAGGAGAGAGAACATGTAACAGAACACGACATTTATATCCCAACTCTTATTTCAAATACTTTTTCCTGGTTCTTTATCATGTCTGGTGAAAAGCACAGAAACATGCCCTACCCATTTCCTGAAATTTTCTAAACACAGTACTTGGTTCGATAGTTTGGATGGGGGCACTGAAAAATCATCTCTGAAATTTTGGAAGGTGGAGCTGAAAATGAGCCCATGACCTTACCTCTCTATTGTGTTATATCAATTTGGTATAAAATCCCAGTTTTTTTTAGCTCACATAAGCACTATGTGCTCAAGGTGAGCTTTTGTGATCGGTCTTTGTCCGGCATCGTGCGGCGTCAACTTATACCTTGTGAACACACTAGGTCAGAATGTTAATATCACAAATCATGGACGAGATCGATAATGGGTCACTTTGGGTCAAAAACTAGGTCACCGGGGCAAATTAAGGGAAAACTTTGTGAACACTCTAGTAATCAGTTTTTATTGGATCTTCATGTAACTTTGTCAGAATGTTTTCTTTATAGTATCTTGGTTAAGTTAGAACATGGATCATCTGGGGTCAAAAACTAGGTTACTAGGTCAAATCTTATGAAAAACTATGTTTAACACTCTAGATTTCACTGTTATAATTGGATCTTCACCAACCATTGTCATATTGTTTATTGGAATGATATGTAGGCCAAATACGAATATGGGTCTGCTGGGGTCAAAAACTAGGTCGCCAGGTGAAATCTTAGGTAAAAACCTTGTTAATGCTTCAGATGTCACAGTTTTATAGGATCTGCACAAAACCTTGTCCGTTTGTCTTAATGATATTAAAGAGAAGTTCGAATATAGGTTACCTTGGGTAAAAAAATAGGTCACTATGTCAAATCTTAGGAAAACTTATTAACCTTATAAATGTCAAATTTTGATTGGATCTTCACCAAACCTTGTCAGATTGTTTGTCTTAATGATATCATATGTAAGACATGTTCAAACAAGGGTCCTCTGGGGTAAAAAACTAGGTCACGAGGTCAAATCTTAAGAAAACTTTGTTTAAGCTGTAGATATCATGGTTTTGATTGGATCTTAACCAAACCTTGTTAGAATGTTTGTCTTAGAACATGGGTCATCTTGGATCAAAAACTAGGTCACCAGGTCAAATCACAGGAATACCTTGATATCAACAGACCTCGTGACACAAATTCAAAACAATGTTCTAATAAGTAAACAATTATTGTCATGTGAGCGATATAGGGCCATCTTGGCCCTCTTGTCTAAGTTTATATTCTTTAGGTTTATTGAGAGAAGTTATTCAAAAAATTTAGTAATTGTTGTTCAAGGTTGTTTCATTTGATTATTAACTTGTGTTATTATTTCATATAGATAATTATATTGGTTATTTGAAGTCTGTACAATTTTTCATATCTTCATTTTTGTCTTCAAGATCTAGACATTGTTTCATTCAAAAACGATGAAATTAACAATGCGCATGTGTAAAATTTTTTACATGTGTATTGATTTATTTGATCTGATTTGGTTGAAAAAAACACAAGCTATGTTAATATCTATGATGAAAATGAATGCGTCTTGTTTATTTATTAGTCCCCTGCCGTATCAGAGGGGACTATAGTGTTTGTTGATGTCTGTCAGTCCCTCTGTCTGTCTGAAGTTGTTTACGGATGATAACTTCAGTTAGGGATGACGGATTTCGATGATAGTCGGTATATGGATAGCTTAGGGGATTACCTAGAGTGGGATTGCATTTGGGGTCAATAGGTCAACATCTAGGTCACTGTTACTAAAAATGGAAATTTGGTTTCCGACAAAGTTATCATCATTAAAGAATCTAGACAGATGCTGCTGTATAAACATCAGCTAACATTCCTATGATGTGTTGGCAGCGGACTTCTATTGCATGCAATACTGTTTGTTTTACACACAGGATTTTATTCAAATTCAATCAAAATTTGAAAATAATATTGTCCAACAGTAGTATATAATTTATATTGTATTGAATTTTTTAGATGAATAACAGAATTGCAGTCCAAATTCGAGGAACAGTTTATCCTCTTGGAAAGGATTCTCTACCTGACCCATCAATTGAATACCCACCTGTTTTTGATAATGTTCCTGTTAATCCTAATGATATACTTGAATTTTTGAGTCAATCAAACGCAGAATCTGAACCTGAGAAAGAAATCGTGGACACAAAAGAAGATAAAAGTGACAGATAGTGTGTTTACAGTGTTGTTACATTCAAGTGAATAAATTACAGGATATTTAATACCGTTAGTTAACTTGTGGTATGTGAAGTAGGGCTTAAAGTACAACATCTGTAGAAAGAATGAAACTTTTTCGTTAAGCCAAAGAGTTAATCAGAATCAGTTTGCATTAAAGGTTTTTCAGTTCATCGCACTAACAGCCGGGGTAATATGGCAACTTCCAGCTTTAGGGTATTTACAAGTCAAGGACAGCTGAAATAAAATTACAGTACACTTTTAGTGTATTTACAAGCCAACAAACCAAAAATACAGTTTTAAGTCATTCTTTATTTCTAGGTGATATTATGAGCATATACATAAGATAGAAAATGTTTGAAAATCCATATAAATAAAAGGTATATAACTTTACACTATGACACATTTACAACGTCATACAACAAATCAGGTATCATGCAAATGAACACATGAAACATACAGAAATAATCTCTATGCAAATTTGTCCTTAATGTAGATAGTTTCTGGTGGTATTATCTGTCCAGTGACATCTTCCTCAACCCCCTGCAGGGCCCATTGATGATTACAAATCTCAAGAGCTTCCCATTCAGCTTTAAATGCTTTCTGTGGATCTTGAGGCCCTGCCATACCAGCACCAGAAAATTGTTCCTGCATTGCTTTAGTTTGATCGGCAGCTGAAATAGTAATACAGACCATGAATAAGTGCATTTAAAAGACAATTTTAACATTGTAGAATGCATGAATTTAATACACTCTTACAATCGGTAAGTCTAAAATCTTGTTTCAGAAACATATTTTACATTAGTGTACCGGTATATCATAGTCCAGGAACCGTGGTTTAGTATGTTGCATAAGTCACCTTTTGTTGAGAGTGGCGCGAGAGTAACATGGTAATCAGCACTGATTCAAGTCGTACGCATATTTTCAACAGTATTTCAATAATATACTGTGGCCAGTACCTGAGGCCAATTAACCTAACCAGTATTCCTGGATGATGTCCCAGTACTTGGCTTGTTCTAGACTAGTACCATTAACTTCCAATTTTCTCCACATCAATGATACCCAGTGTAGAAAGAATGGCAAAGAATATTGGTGTCAGTGATAATAACTAAAATATTATAGTCAAGTTTTGTCTTGTAAAAAGTTGTGATAATGCCCACTGTATAGTTCTAATGCATCAGCCCCAATGACCTCTCACTAACATCACATTTTAAAATTGAAACAAAGAATGGACAAATGTAATGTGAAATGTTACATGTGTAAAAACTCGTAACATTTGCAAATGTATTTGACAAAAGAAACTGATAACCTTTTTAAAACTTTTCACATATAGTATTAACATACAATTCGAGGGTTCAGCGCAACAGTGTCCTAGCTCATATTGAAATAAGAACAAGTTACGACAGTGTTCGCTGAGCCCTCGAATTGTGAATTAATCGCATGTGTAATTGTAGTTTATGTAAATGAGTCAACCATACATCTGCCACTAAAAGGAACAAAAACATTTCAAAGATACTCGTCAACAGGAAAGGAAGAAATACCACAATGGCATGAACGTAACCAAATGGAGAATTCACTGACTTACTGTTTTTCACATTAAGATGATGGTTTTGAAAATGGGTGTAACGTATATAACTTGAAATAAACAAGCTTGTTAGGACTGGGGTATGGCTTAAAATGTCGAAGTTAAAAGAGTCAACTCATCCGTTACATAACCAATCCATTTACACTTAATATAATATGTTTTTGTTAAGAAACTGAAACGTACCGTTGTCTTGTCCGAGTATTAGAGTGTACATACTTCTTAAACCAAATACATTGAGAAAATACCATGATGCTGAGCTAACCCTGAAAAAATATGTAGTACATCTGTAATTTATTTGATTGACAAGAATTTGCAAGAACTGGATATTTTAGCATGTGATTTGAATTGCTATGCACTAAATGTGATGAATTATAAGCTGATTTAAAGTAGTGCACAATCAACAGATTATACATTTGACAAAAGATGGTAATCTTATGACTGTACACACAACAAGCATTCAAGAAAAAAAAATTAAAATTAATTTCATGTTATAAAAATTTTCATTACAAAAAACATGTGCAGCATTTTACCTGAATGATTGATATAACATTAAATCACAGTATGTATGAAATAAACACATTAACGCTATTCAGATTATAAATCGTTTAGCAATAACTATTCAAGAAAGTGAACAAATCTAATTACACAAATGTACAAAAATTATTATCAAATGTAGAAATTCATTTTATATGTATAATATTCTAATTACCAAGAAGCATCCAATGATATTAATTCTACACCTCTCTGCAACATAGGTTTGAAGCGAAATGTTAAAGGAAATGGCACTTTTGCTGAAATTCAGAAAAATGCATGATAATAATCATGATCATTATTATATAAGATGAAAACTAACAGCTGGAGTTTAAAACGCATACTCGGTACATATCCAACAACTTTAATTTATCAACTCTTCAATGATATAAAAAATTTTGTTTATACCTCGGTGGGTAAATTCAACTTAAAGATCCAGAAACAAAACAATGAATCATATAATTTATACTATTTCATTCATACTAAACAGACATGGTGCCATTTTTTATCACTACTGAAAGGATAATATCATATGACAAAAGCTTACTAGTCAAAAATCCAGAAAAAGCCCAGTTAATCCAACCACCAATGACTATCATTGGTAACATATTGGTAACGTTTCCCTTCAACATGTCAGTCATCATACTTGGATCTGAAAATAAACAGAAACACATAACTAAGAATTGTTCAAACTTGTACTCTGTATGGAGTTAATGACGTTTATGTAGACTTTAATTGTGAATTTGGTTCAGATATATTCCGAAGTGGAAAAAGAAGCTGTCACAGACAGTGTATCCCCTCCCATGGGTGCATTTTTAGGAAAGGGTACAGTCAGATCTTTTTTTAAAGTGGAAAAACAAAAGGAAATGTAGTGAATAACTTGGTGAAAATCATTTTAATATGGTTTGATAACTCCCTGAAATAAATTCAATCACAAAACCTGGAATATATGTACTTCAGCACTTGATAAACATTCTGTGAAAAATGCATGGGAAATGTAGGAGGAGTTGCACACAGAAGAAAGTGTAACAGACACACAAGCATGGACGGCTACCGTTTTAATATCCCTCCGCTTTTTTTGGGGGGGGGGGGATAAAAAAATTGGAGAGTGACTGTAGTAAACATCATAAATGCTAATTAATACACACCTGTCATTGGATTCTTCACAGGGGCTTCTCTCTCTGTCTTCGCCTTAGTGAGGTAACCGTTTTGTTCATGGTTGAAAAATGATTTCCTGCTCACAAATGACTGAAATCAAAACAAACATTACTTTTTCAGAATTAGAGTGTATGGAGGTTGAAAGTTTATCAAAATAAAATTCAAGAAACATAACCAATAAAATCAGAGAAAGCATTATAAAAAATATTGCCATCATAACAGTAAATTTGAATTTTTACTGCCTAAATTAAGTTTACACAGGTCTGACATGATTGTGTAACCCAGGGATTTTTGGGTGATAATTTTAAAGCCGATATTCGGTAATATTCCCAATTTAAAATTGTATCTTTTTTCCCATTTCAAAGACAAAAATTCCCAAATGAAACGTAAAAAAACCTAAAATCCCTGAAAACTAGAGATCTTTCATTGTAATAAGACTTGTAATGACTGAAAGTTCCCATTAAAGACAGTGCATGTGTGTGTTCATTTAAACATAGCAGAAGTGCAGTCACACACGTTTTCCCAATTTTTAACAAAACACTGCTGAAATACCCAATCCCAAGGGTATGGGTAGGGTCTTTTTTCCAAAAATTGTGAAGGGGTCTTAGCCTTTAATTTTGGGAAATTCAAGCTCGATATTGAGCCAAATTTTGAGAAGGTTAGACTAATGAGTTTGAATAGCATTGTATTTTGGGGAATTTCTTGCCTAAAATTGGGGAAAACACAGCCTGTTTGCAATTGGGAAGTCACCGAATTTTGGCCTCTGTTATAGAAGGAAAAAAAACACCCTGATGGATCATGTTTACAAGATTTTGAAAAAAATAACTAACCATAAATTTACAAATTCTGACCATCGCTGGAAAATAGATCTAGTATGGTCAGCTAAAAATACTTACATGTTTCGGAATATATTTCCCATTTTCTCTCAGAATTCTACTCCTGATTAATGCATGACTGAAAATAATAATGAACATTATACAACATTTTATTTTAAAAGGAACCAGCAAGGACTTATATACATACATATAAATCCTTGGAACCAGGCATAACCTATTTCACACACAAATGTTGTGAGAAACCAAACACTTGAAAGGGGAGGTAAGTAATACTGCATGATCATATTGTCCCAAGTTATATTCTGCAGAGACCATACTGTTCCATCCACCAGACATTGTCTACACAATGATGAATGTCAGACTAAGAACAAATTTTCTATCAGAGCATTGAAAACTACCAGAAAGCATTTGAAAAATAGAATAATTCTTTTAAATTTACCAGTTCTCATTCAAAATTGTGCTGGTTGACTCAAGTCTTGCATAAATAGGGTCAAGGGTTTGAAAAGCACTGAATGTGAATGAAGGTCTATATACAGAATAAATGTACTATGAGAACTATCAAGTAAGATCTATATAATCACTTAGCCTTATAACATGCAGTTCAACCAAACAGACTGCTTGTGAGATATTTTTTCTATTTGGCCAACACCATTAAGAAAATAGTTACGGCCCTTCTGAATTCATTGAAATGGTCAACGGCAAAGCTGAATAAATAGGGCTAAATTATCACAGATTTATTATTGTATGTAGAATAATTGATTCCATAGAGTCTAGATACTTGTTGATAATGGATAGAAGCTGGTATCTAAATCACAAAAATAAACTCTAGATAGAAGTTCCAAACAAACTCCATGGTTGAGTGGTTAAGGTCGCTGACTTCAAATATTTATGTGAGAAGTAGGTAGTTGCTTATGGAGGACTGGAGTCTAGTACTGGTAACAGGTTCTTCCCAGGAATGATGGTTATGTGAACTGTCTGCCTCATATGACTCTGACTGTTGAAAAGGGGCATACAACTCAATACAAACAAAAAATCCAAACAAAGTTGATTCTTATGAATTGAGTTTGAAATGCTTTTTAGTGCAAAGAGAGAGACAAATCATCAAATGTAATCAATGAACTGGGAAAAACTACTATAAGATGTAAATTTGAAGATCTGTCGGACATTCAGTCTGACAAGCTTGAAAATTCTGTTGGACCGAAAAAAGTAAACAAGTATTATAGTATAAATTTATATGCGTATACATCAGGTAAATATAATATAAAGTAAGTCGCTGGACATCCGGTCGGATGACTCGGATCAACATCACTCAGAATCAGATGAGATAAGATTCTTTATCAGACCAACACACAATCTATTGGACAAGTCTATCGCCTTTCGCAAAGTCTGTTAAACATAATTTCTATGGCCCCTTAAAGGCTTGCCCACCTTTTCACCCAAAAGCAGCTATGTTGTAAAAAATATGGCTCACAAGTTACATATCGTCAGAGGTCCTAACTGCGTCAATGTCCTAACTATGCCATCTTTCTTGTTTTTATTGTAGTCTTGTGAGATTTTACCGCACGCGCCAGTGACTGTGTGAATTGTTTTCTATGACGTAATAGATAAACGAGGATGAATATTTGTGTGAAAATACGATTCAAATATATAAATAATTCCATTTCATTTCACTCAACTGTTTTTATGGTTTCCACGAAGAATGTCCCTATTACGCACAAAATGTTGGGAGTAAAAATGTCTGGAACGCACCGTTTGCAATGTTTCCTCAATAAAAGTCACGTGACCATAGTCGTATTTTAAGGCTGTGCCTATTCTTATTATTACTTTTTTATCCCTTGTAGATGTTAAGCTTGATTTGAATCCGTATTTTTATTCTCAATTAATTGTCTCCCGGAACATACAAAGATCAAGAAAATATTTCAATGACACACTCATTCAAGCATTATTATAGGAGGAAGGCGTGGACATAGAATAGATAAAAATATGAAAGTAGAGAAATATACAACTTAAAAATATGGGTTAATTAAATTGTAATTAAAATTACAGTGCTCAGTATGGAGAAGTATGGAGAGGTGACACATTTTTTTCAGTCCTCACTGTTAACAGGAGGAATAAACTATGTTTAAAGCTACTCATAACCGATAAAATAGTTTTATAAGTTGAACAATGCATTGTTTTAAGTAAATTCGTTCAAAACCCTATTAGCATGAATAACATTGGCTAAATTATTGTAAATGTCAAGACGTCACTCACACATGGCGCAGTTAGGACAAAAAATAATGGCATTATATATTTGACTCACAATGTGTTTTATGTTACTTTGTAGTAGAAACGTATTTATGATGGGGGATTTTTCTTGGTATTGAAGTAAATTGGTTATAATTAAGTGGTTAGTAAATAGTTTCTATTATATGTAGTGTATTAATGTAGCATTTCACAGCTAAAGCTTAGATTGGCGCAGTTTGGGCACTCGAGGATATAACTGGTAGCTACAACTCTGACATTAAAGAATTCATTTGTTTCAGTGCTCATCAAATGACATTTAAACTTGGAATAGGGTAGGTACCGGTAGGTGGAATTCTTTTTGTTCTTGACGCATAGGGAAAAGTTAATCAAATTAATAAAATAAGAAAGTGGATAATCCTACTGTTTGTCGGACATAACTATAATAAACTAAGAATGCAAGAGTGATCAAAATTTAAGATGCAATTAGTATTTTCAATTATAAGTTTACCTGGAAAATATACCAGTGAAATCACCAATCAACGACAATAATTACATTGTAAATGAAGTAAGGTACGAATATTATTAAGGACGAATTGGTCAGCATTTTTTTCGAAAATACGAACATACCTATCCTTCACTTGTTCGAGATCCGTCTTTTTGTCTGATGAAAGTAGGATAGTGACATAATGTCTAATTATACCAACCAGAAACGTAATTATTACAATAGGCAAGAATACCCACACCCGAATGTCGGAATCGAGCAAAAGTTCGGCCATTTTGCCGACGCAATGTGATCGCGAATAATTAGAGGGTCAGACAGCACTAAATTGTAGAGTAAAATTCAGAAGATGCAATGTTCGTTTTGAATAAATTCTAATGCTTGAAAATCTGATGAGTTGTGACTTCTTAGTTTGCTAGCCACACAACAACTAAAAAATAAGAAAAAACATTCTACCTAGCCTAAACATTTGGTAGTACGATGCCTCATTTTTGGTGCGCGTGTGATGCTTGCTAGCGTGAAAATCAGTACTTAAGTTGGGAAATCAGCTGTCAAAAAGTTAACCGTGGTACTTTTCCATGGAAAAGTGACTTGTCTGTATATAAGACGTCAGTGATTTGCAAGAATAGGTCGTGCCTGCAAAAAATCGTACGCATTTTTTAATTGCAACATTCTAAATGTGAATTTTGATAAGATAAATTTCCAAGATATATCTAACCATAAGCATGCATGCATAGTGTCACTGTTAGTTAATAACTATGTACATGTATGTAATTGATCTAATGTAAATGTTATTATGTGTTATATAGTTTCAGAAAAGTATTTTCATCTTTACGAACGAACGTGACATCCATCCACAAAATGCTAACCATGGATGAATGCAAGAAAATCTGGTGTAATACTGATATAGTATGTTTTGATGTGGATTCAACTTTGTTGAAAGATGAAGGCTTAGATGAACTGGCTGAATTTTGTGGAGTTGGGAAAGAAGTCAAAGAATGGTAATTTCTTTATGAAGATGGTTTTAAAATTAAGCTTCGTTACTGCTTGTTACTGACTTTTAGAAGAGGGTCGGTAGGTAGGAAGAAGATTTAATTTTATTTCTGAATTTAACCTTTACCTAGCATGAAATTACAATTCTATATAGAAGCATTCTATAGTCATTTTATGTATTCTGCTACCATACAACCATTTATTATGTGCTTTAATCAATCATAAACATGTACTCAGTGCCCTGACACACATGATTGTTTTCCTTCATTACTTTCAATGTTTATCAAAACACTGAGTACATGTATATTTTCCTAAGTATAAAAAAAAGTTCTCCCAGATTTTGCAATAACATTTTTTGAGTCGGCATGATTTTTTGGGGTCGGTCGGTAAAGGGCAAACAAACTTAATTTTAATTTAAGCCTAATTGTGACCTTCAGTGTATAATATAAGATGGCATTTTAATGCTTGTCTGAAGCATTTTTACTTGTCATTGTTATGACAAACATTGAGTAGTTTAAGTTTCTGACTGTAAATGTTGTATTTTACAGTGTGGCATTCATTTGATATTTGAAAAAAAAACATTGCCTGTTTGGTTAGTTATTCCAGGGATACTATATTAATTACTATAAAGCATCCCTGATTATTCAAAGACTTCTTATAGTTGATTCAACTGATTTCATTTGTCATTGTAAATTTGATAAGCATTAATTTATTGATAACTATGATGCATTTTTGTTAACATATCTTGTGAAGAAACAGTAATTAAATTGATTAGTTAATTGAGTTTAATTTCTGATGTTGTTAATGTCTAGGACAAATAAAGCTATGGGTGGAAGTATGAGGTTCCGTGTAGCATTAGAGAAGAGATTAGAAATAATAAAACCAACACATGAACAAATTTCACAGTTCAGGGAAACACATCAAATCAGATTCTCTGATGGACTGGAGTAAGTATCAGTCTTGGTAAAAATTTGTCAAGAACTATTTTTTATTGGATAGTCAAACCAAAGAAACTTTTTCTGAAAGCATAAAATAGACATCTAAAGAAGAATCTGGGTTGTTTTGGTTATGGAGTACACTGTACCACAGGAAGTGATTGTAATCAGTCCATGAAATTTAATAGATTAATTAGAGGCAAAAGTCAGTAATTAATTGATTTAAACTGATTAAATACGAAATTACCAAAAACGTTAACTAGTACTGCATAAATTTAACATCACTTTCACCAAATGAACGGCACAAAATCAATAAAAAATGAAAAATAATAATGTATTAACATTTTTTAGATGCTTTAGTAAAATAACATCAAAATATACTTTTAAAAAACATGCTGCATTTACAGATACAGTTTGAATAGCAGTTTTATTACACTAACTTATCAAGTCAACTATTTAGGTATTAAAAGTGAAACCACTGTCAGCAAAGTGTGAGGTCTGCATTACTATAGTCAAGAACGACAACACTGTACAAAATAAAAAATTTGTTGATTAAATGGGAGCATTGTCATCGTCACGTCAACAACCATTCCTCAATGATTCGTTGAATATAATTATGATTAATCAGAATATCACTAACCACAGGACACCAGTGTATGAAGTCCCCCACAGACCTTCTTCCCCAAAATTCTTTTTACCCTCTTTTTGTCCTGATATCTTATTACAGTATAAATGTGTTCATTACAATTATATTTATGGGCTATAACAATAAAAAAATATGATGATATTTCCACTTCAGAGATCTTGTAAAAACTCTTCAAAAAAGAGGCACACAAATATTTCTTGTATCCGGTGGCTTCAGAAGTCTTATCGAACCAGCAGCAGAACGTCTAGGGATACCATTTGAGAACATCTATGCAAATCATCTCAAGTTTTTTTACAACGGTAACAGTTTGACTTATAAGGAAATTTTATCTTAGAACAATAACCTGGTCCCCTAATTGAGTTACTGGGTTAACATTCAATTGTCTCTGACTTGTAATCACTTCCCCCTTACCTCTGTGAGTTTGAACCCCAAATAGTATATTGGTGGTTCTACCCTGGTGTATGCCTGGGGTCTTTCTACACTGTCAATGCCGGAAAGTCCCCTTATGAACCTAGCTGCTGATTCAATGTTAAATTCAAGAGCTTACAGTTCTTACTAGAAGACTATAGAATGTTAATTTTTTTGTTGAAAGGAAGCTAACTTATGCATTTAACATCTATTTTGTATTTTTCATTCAAAAATTTATTTGCACTTGTTTTTCAACCACAATTATCCATTCAACGTCCATTATTTTCAATTGGTTTTCAGGAGATTATGCAGGTTTTGACCCTAATGAACCAACAAGTGATTCAGGTGGGAAGAAAACTGTGGCAGAAAAATTAAAAGAAACCAATAAAACAGTAGTATTTATTGGTGACGGAGTTACAGATCTAGAGGCATGGCCTCCAGCAGTTAGTATTACATTTATACCAATTTGATCTGTACATGTACTTCTTAATCCTTTTAAAGTGCATGACTGTCAGTGTTGCTTTTGTACACATTTTCATCAATAATGAACAGATGGACACGATATTGTAGCAGGTTTTATTAATTTGTTTTTGGTATAATATTTATTTATTGACAACACATCCCTGGCACAAGGTTTTCAAGTAGAATGCAATAATGCTGGCTGCATGGGCTGATGGAGAATAATACTTTATGTGTACAAACTGATCTATGAGTCTGACTGTTCAATAGAATATGAGTATTCAACAAGCAAAAACAGTTAACTCTGTTACTAATTTTCTTTGCTAAGATTGGAAGTTCTAAATGCATGTACCAGTATATTGCTGGGTAAAGTACATTTGCTTGCTAATGCACATACATGTGGTTAAATACTAGTATTAAATATATACATTGTAATAAACTTAACCTTTAATACTTACATGTATTTTGTATATTTTCAGGATTGTTTTATTGGATATGGAGGAAATGTAGTTAGAGAAACAGTACAACAGAAAGCACCATGGTATATAACAAACTTCCAAGATCTTACACAACTTCTTCAAGAGACAACTTAGATGTTTCATTATTTAATTGGGCATTATTAACAATTAATAGGGCACTGTGATTGATCATACTTTTTTTAAAAATCATTCTTAACATTTCTCCTGTATGTAATTGTTGTGAAATCATACTTGGTTTAAACATTTTAAATCAGACTTTGTTATGTTGCCTGTGTGTATGAATAGTTCTAATATGAAGTTTTTTATTTAGAAAAATATTCTTCTTTACACAGGTTTTATCCTGTCAGTATACATGTATCTGTTTAAAGCTGTTTTTCTTTTCAATTAATGCAGTCTTAAATTAAAATATAAAGAGACTTATGGTTTGTCTAGACTTGTTGTACAAAATAATCTCATGTAATTAGTAATATTTTTTCACAGCTTGTATGTTTAATAATTTTGTTTGTATTATATTGTAATTTTTAATTGTAATGATTCTTAACATTTGAGATATATGTTAAAGCTAGATAGGATCTACAAAATCACTTAGCAGAAATTAGAACTGCTTTTCTATAACACTAGTCAGTGTCATTTCTACGCAAGTAACACATTTATAGAGATAAATTTTCATCATGTTTCCATGTGTAATACTTGTTGTCAATACAATACAATGCATTTGTTCTGCTGTACAACAAACATAATTTATATAGAATAGAAAGTCATGAAACTATGTGAAAATATAATAGCATGTTTACAAATTATGTATTCAAAATTTAAACAATTTTGTATTACAGGCATACAACAGTAATATATGCGCCTTTGCTTATTTTTTAATGGGGAACAGTTTCAAACTATACATATACTGTATTGTGAGCAATTAATTGTTGGTTTTATGTGTTCATGAATATTTCACTATTGGCCATAAACATGTTTTTATGCGTTTTTTTATGTTTATTATGGTGCTGTACATGTATAAGATATGGACCATAATGTACTATACACTCAAATAAATGCATTAATGACGTGATATCATGATAGTATGATGGACCTCACAAAATGGATACATTTTAGTTATCTTAGGGCATTATAAACTAAATGCTAGGTTTACATACTATTTTTGTTTTTAAGATGTGGAGGCTAATTTTACATTTTTGTTTTCTGTAGGTATAGTTAGTGTCGCTGACACCAGTACTTTTTTACTAACTTTTATGAAGATTTATAGTTTATTTTGAAACTTATATTGGCGATTGTTATGTTTCTATTTTTTGTGTTTTCACTGTGTTATTTTGAAGATAAAATTTATATTTCTTATAAGTAAGACTTTTAGTATTCTGTTGTTGTGTGCTAAAAATCTGTTCAAAAACTCTTCAGAAATTCAGAAAAGCATTTGACGACTTGTTGTCGTTAGGTAATCAATAACTTGTATATTGCATCATTAACCAATCAGTAACTTGTATATTGCATCATAAACGATCAGTAACTTGTATATTGCATCATAAACGATCAGTAACTTGTATATTACATCATTAACCAATCAGTAACTTGTATATTGAGTCATTGGCAATATTCACTGTTTCAGTTTTTAACTTCATCATATATTTTGTGATGCAGATATGATGCATTTTTGGAAATGTATACAATTTTCAGTAAAATTTATTTGTCTTTTTCATCAGAAGATTTAGTTCTCCTTGTTCAACTTTCACTATTTGTCATTGTTTAGTATATCAGCATTATTTTTGTATTATTAAATATAATAGTAAAGAATACCTGTATATTTTTTATAAGAAATATTGTTAAGTAGATTTTCAACCCACTTTGAGTTTTATTTTACATGTATATTTCAAGTTTTAAGATGATTCCAACAGTTTAAAAAACAATTACAGGAAAGCATTTCTTTCCACATGTATTTTTGTCGGTTTGTGTCCGTTGGTGATCTGTGAGATGTTTAGTTGCTTTGATAACTTGTGTGGTTGATTATGTTTTTAACTTTGTGATGATTTATGTGTAATCTATACTTATTATAAGATACATAAATATGTTTATGAAAATTCTTATACTTCCGTTTTAGGTAGACATTAAATATAAGGAACTGCATGTAAGAGTTTGTCATTATTTATATACAAAACAAAATACAAATTAATTTACTAGTAATTGAACATGCATTTTGTCCTCCAGTTTTTATTTGATTATGCATGTTGGGTCACAGAGATTTGGTTAGTAGGTGTTACTATACATTGTCACAGAAAATTTCTACTCCGTTTGTATTTCCTCACTGACCGATGTGAGCAAGTGCAAATATTCATTGCCAGGGCTGTAAGTATTTCCATTTTTGCGGAGTTGAACCATTTCGAAAATGTGTATCATTTATTTTCGTTGAGTTCAATTTTCGTGTGTATTTTTACTAAGTTGATTCGTGGGGACGCAAGCTCAGGATTTTGATTTTTCTTGAAGTTTTCTTTATCATTTTATGTCATTTTTCTCTAGCAAAATAATCTCGTTAGGGGATTAAAATATTTGAAATTTCAGTACATTCATCATTCTTAATTAATGAATTGTTAAAATTTGGGGTTGTTTGTTAGAGTTGACACTATGCCTCGGTTTGGGTTAATACTGTTTTAGGTTCATCAAAAGGAAAGTCAAAGTCAAGATTTCATATATATTTCTGTCTGTTTTTATTCATAAAGCATGTATAAATTAATTTCCTTGATTGATTTAATTTAAAATGATTTTAATTGGATTATCTCCCTTAGATAGAGATATGTTTTGTTGTCTTAAGACATTTGATATTATTTTACTGATATTGTACAATTTAAATGAACTCAGGTTATGTAGGGATGCTATATAGCATCCCTGGGTTATGTAATTCAATTGCATACCCGGTACATTGAAAGGACAGCTACATTAATAGTTTAGGTAAAAATAATAAAGCCTTTAATTGAAATCCCTTTTTAAATTGTTTTTAATAGGTTGGATTGAACTGTCTGTGATGTTATGTATACTGTTCTGTGCTGTTTGCATACTTAAGAAGCACAATGTAATTTATACAGATTACAGCTCTACATAACAACAGGTACGTATATAAAGTTATATATACATACCTGTTATCAAAAAACATAAATGTGTTTTATGTGACTTCATATTTTTTAGTTTCAAGCATCAAATCCAAATGTTCTTATTATTGTCTCATCAAATTAAATATATGCAACAGGAGTACAATGATAAAAGAGGAATAATCTTAAGATAATTTGTTGTTGTATTTGAAAACCACATGATAAATGTTGACTTTTGAAAATAAAATAAATTCCTACGGTCCTCTGAGAGACATTTCTTTACCTTCATTATAAATATTCCATTTATATAAAATTTGATTCTTTAATTAAGGTTTTTATAAGGATGTAAAATTTGAAACTCAAAATATAAAGTCAAATAATTTGTATAGTGACAGGCTCATGTGTTGTATCAACTTGCATGTTACTAGGTCACTTCTTCTAAATGCTTGAAATTCTACAGGATGTAGTAGATCTAAACTTGTTCTCCTTTTGACAGAAATAATTAAACTAAAACTTAATGGTTCATTAAATTTATACTAGTATTTAAGAAAACTGAAAGATACAAGCTATTAAATTGGATTTTTGAAAACAGGATGAAGTCGAAGTCCGAGCATCCAAATACTGATACCTTTCGGACTCGTTTGAAGCTAGGCCCAATAACAGGATGAAGTCGAAGTCCGAGCATCCAAATACTGATACCTTTCGGACTCGTTTGAAGCTAGGCCCAATACACATGTTTACTAGCCCATTACGTAATCTTTCTCATTTGTTTTTCAATGTTAAATTCCAAGTTGTTGATCAGATCTGATGACTGAACAGTTTCAAAAAGCCACCAGTGATCGAATGCTCATGCAAAGTAGACCTATATAATATATACGCATGTATATATGTATATGTACGGTATGACTAAACAGCGGACATCCAGATGTCCACGGACATCCAACGGACATCCATTTTCGTTTGTTTATTTATGGAGTATCGGTCAATTATGTTAATTATTATTGTTTTTAACATGTTTATTATAATAATTATGAACATTATGCTTACTTTCAAGTATTAACAAATATTTGAAAATGAGCATATAATGTTCATAATTTAAAAATGAATATGTTAAAAACAGTAATAAAGAAAATAATTGACTGTTACTCCATAAATAAACAAACGAAAATGGATGTCCGTTGGATGTCCGTGGACATCCGGATGTCCGCTGTTTAGTCATACCCATATATGTATAACCAAGTAGAATCATTGTCTTAATTCTCAATTAGTCCAAAATCTCTTTAAACGTCCCTTATTCAGTAAGATATAAGATACTATGAAACATTGATTAACCTAGGATTACACAGAATCACAATGACTAATTGTGCAACAATGTGTATATTTTATATGTAAAATGTATTTATGTGATGATGTACTGTATTGTACAAATCCGAAATAAATTACTGTGTATATTGGTCTCAGATATCATTGAAGACACTGCATGTGATTGACTAGTTAGTGTGCGGGTTAAAGCTGTTTTCCATAATTGTTACTGTGCTTGTTTCGCTTAATCAGATTGCTGTTAATTTAATAGACACAAACAAAAAGAATTCTTAGTGAGACTGTAAGAACAAACAGGTCGCCTTCAAGCTTTTTCAAAAGCTAACTGGATTATATTGGCCTGGTTCCCAGCGTTGCCTCAAATAGAAGTATATTATGTAGGGCAGGTGAAAGAGACTATGGAGTGATAAAGAAACTCAATTACACATTGCTTTGTTTTAATGAAAGGTGCGTAAACAGGGTCATAAAGATTAGGCGGTACTGGTACCGCTCCGCTATCATCCTTAACGAATGTGTCGGGAACCAGGTGAGTTAAGTAAATTCTCTGTTTGGGGGTACAGTACAGATAACTGTAAGTATTCGTTATTTCATGATATGTCATTATGAATCTACGTCCGATTTTGAAAGATAATGGTTTATTGATCAACTTTGACCAAAAGGCACGAAGTGATCTTTATTTATTCATATCTTACGATATGATAAAACATCCACGTAATTTCTGTCGTTGCACTTCCTTTTATAAAGAGTGCCATCGATGTCTAAAATTAGCAATGATATCATGTATTCTCTTCTTCCTTAATTGTATATATAAATGGTGAACAATTACTAATACATACACAAGTTAAGTTTGTTGATCAATACAGTGATTTTACAGTTAATTATCTTTGAATTATTATATATATGGTACGTATATAAAATATATATTATTGACATACATGTGTGCTACGATGATATTTGTTTATATTGCATATGTATTTTGAAATAATTATTTGTTGTTATTGTTCTTATTTTTGTAAATGTTTTCTCCAATTCATCTGAAGTTGGAAGCAACTGAAATTCGCACTTGAAAAATTAGTACATAATTTGATTCTGTCTGTAATAATTAAGATTTTGTAGAATAATCTGTTAATTTCATTTTATTATTTCAGGGATGCTATATATTACATATATGTAATATAGCATCCCTGATTATTTGAAGTAATTAATACCATTGATATCAACATTACATTGTTTATATCATTTTATTGTGGTATATTTGGATTTTTGACCGTTTATGTTATTGTTTTAAACAGATAAATCTTTCACAACAATTAAATAAATTATGCTTCTGTATAATATACATTGTATATAGGGTGGGAAACAAGGCAAGACTTCTATAACAGGCAAATACCGTGAGAGTCCAAGCAGAACTGGGGACAATATTAAAGAAAGTGGTGAAATGGCGGAGAATCAAACTACAAGTGTTAAAACGTCGACACCAAAAACTACTATAGTTATTGGAGCTGGATCAAGAGGCAGTGGATATCCATATTATGCTTTGCTTTGTCCTGATAGACTCAAGGTAATTTTCATAGGGTTATATAAGTTTTGTTGATCCCATTGTATTAAATTGATGTCTTTTATATTTTTGATTCACAAACATGCTTTCAGCATACATTGTAATCTATAATGTTTTATACACTGTTGATAACAGTATTTCAAGATAATTCAGTCCTGACGACTGAACCAGATATGTGTTCTCCTAGGAAACAAACCAGTTACCCACATTGAGCAAGGAAATGTATACATATAGTCAAACCTGTGAACAAAGGCCACCCTTGGGAAATACAAAATGTGGACTTTATTGACAGTTGTCCTTTGTTTGTTGGTTATTTTGTTCTAAATAATCTATGATGATTTTTAAAACAATAGCCTTAAGTCACAGGAAGACCTTAAATTTATTCGAATTTGACCACTAACACAGGTTTGACTGGACTTCCATGGTTGGTTGGTTGGTTGGTTGGTTGATATTATGCAGTTATAATTGTATTTCAAGGTGGTTGGTGTTTGTGAACCAAGAGACTTCCAGAGAAAAAAACATATGGATACATACAGTATCCCTCCTGAAAATTGTTTCAAAGGTAAAACAACTGTTCATGTATTTTGAATGCTAATTTTCACTGTTATTTTTTTTGCTTGGGATAAATTCTTCATTAGATTTCTTAAATTCACTTCTGAAATATTTTCATCTTTGTTCATTTGAGTGCATATACGAGTATGTACTTTTTTTACTGTAATTTACCAGATCAAGTAAGTTTTACTTCGCATTCTGTAAGAATGTAACAAAACATGGATTCTCATTGTGTACAAAGTACATGTGTGTATTTTTTATCTGTAATAAAGCTGAGTATCAGGTAAGTAAATATATCTGAATGGTGTATACAAAGTACATGTATGTATTTTTTATCTGTTATAAAGCTGAGTATCAGGTAAGTAAATGTTACCTTTGGGTCTGTTGTATAAACGATTTGTCCAATGGTGATAAAGAATAATGAGTTTATTAAGTTCCAATTAAAGATTTATTATCACGGTTACGAATATATTGGTGAACTATGATTTCTGGTGAGTCGTATTTATTTGTTACATACACCCTGAAATTATATATAAACATACAAGTATTTTATAAGAACAATATAGCATGTACTAACACTTACATAATGATTACATAAATGTAACTAGTGGTCATCATCAATATTACATGTAAATATTACATTACATACAGAATGTAACACACATTATACATTACAACAATATACCTAGTTATATAATATGAACAAATACATGTGATACACCAATAATACACAAAACATATTACTCACCAATCTATGGGATTAGGTGTTTCGTTCTCACTTGTATTAGTTCAGCTGTTGTTACATGTATTTAACAAATTTAGATATGTTAAAGGTGAATAGTATGACAGGATCAGAAAAGACAGAAAAGTACTGGCTACTCCAGAAATTGTATAATGAGGCTTAAATCAGAGAACAGATTAAATTCTTAGTTTAGAAAGAGTCAACAATCCTGATAAGTAATTAAGACAAGACAATGTCTTAATAAAAAACATAGAAACAAGAATACACAAACTGAACATACCAAATCTCTTAATATCCCTAATGCCTGACTGCATACAAAGGAATCAGTGTCTGCAATGGCATGGAGGGAGGGAAAACTCACATGGCCAGCAAAGTCACAGAAGCGTAACACATTAAATAGGAGTGGACTTGAGACAAAGAAATCAAGTCCTGCAATGACCACAAGAGCGGTGAAAATGTCACATGATCGACTGAAACCACGGAAGCAAATCTCATTACAAATTGTCCGGTTACATAAATATATCTGAATGTAGCATGAACAAAATTAGTTATAAAAGGTATAATTTATTACAACTGTGTCATCTTCTGTATGTAAATCTCTAAATACCATACAATCATTGCATCTTGCAGATTGGAAGGATGCTGTAAACCGTGAGAAATTTGCTGATTGTGTGTTTATCTGTACACCAGACAGACTTCATAAGGTTAGTATGTCTGTGTCAGAGTTCAACACTAACCTTTTTGGGTCAAGAATCCGTGATTTAGGATGAGTGGTTCCTCCTTCAAATCAGAAGACCCACCAACACTTACTTACTTTGTTCATATTAATCAGTGTTTGCAGGTCGGGTTTTGTCCATTCCCATCATGTACTTCCTGTTTGAAAGTGAAAGTCTGCCTTGTTTGGATTCAGGACCTTTCATAGCATTGAAATCACTTGTTAATGTGAGAAAATTAGATCAAAACAAATGGGTTTTTTGCTTATTGTTTGATAGTTAAATAGATTTTTATATAGTTTCTACCTTGGAAAATACCCGGTAAGGATCGAGTCCCTCCTGAAACTCTGGAGTTGTTGGGAACCTGGAACCCCTTTATTGTCTATCCCTGCCTGTGTGACAAATTACTAATTTAATAGATATTCATTAACTGAATTAACCCCAAAAGCCATATTTTCTCATTATTTTTATTCAAGTACATTAATTTTGTATATCAAATGCCTTTGTCATTTCATTGTGTCATGGACTTTATTCTTTCATGGTAAAATTTGGTGTATTTAGTTTTAAGTTAGCATCAGGTTGTATGCGTGTAGACAGTGTTTTAGTCACAACCGTCCAATGTATTTAGTTACAATTCCATCGCTTTTGGATTATGTTAATTACATTGAGTAGAAAGTTATAATAGTTTATAACTTAGTAGCACCCTTTAATAAATCTATGATTGATAATTTTACAGGATCCTGCAGTCGCCTTTGCCAAGAAGGGTTATCATATTTTGTTGGAAAAACCTATGGCAGTAAGTTACATGTATTAGTGCTATTACCTTGTTCCTTTAGGATACATGCATTTTTATGCCTGAAGCTATACAGACAAGTTTTTTTAAGTTTTTAAGAGTTCATGTGAGGTGATTAGATATGAGGCCAGCTATTAAAGTGTTAATATTAATTCTGTTGTGTCAAACAGTTAAGCCGCAGATATGTTAAAAGAAACAGCAAAATGATTACTTAATACTAGGATAATTTAAAGTTTTATTGTAAATTGTTTCCTAGGTTACTGCGGAAGACTGTAAAGAGATTGTGCGTACATGCAAAGAAAATCAGACAATATTGGCTGTTTGTCATGTTTTACGTTACACACCGTGGGTAAAAAAAGTGAAAGAGATCATTGATAGTGGTGCTATTGGTGATGTTGTCAATATTAACCACACTGAACCTGTAAGTAAAACACAGTCTAACCTCTGAACAAAGGCCACCCTTAGAAAGACAAGATGTGGCCTTTATAGACAGATGACCTTTATTCAGAGGTCATTTTGTTCTCAATAATGAATGGTGTTTTTTTAAAGAACAGCCATGGTTCACGGGGTGGCCTTTATTTTGAGGTGGTCACAAACACATGTTTGACTGTATACATAGTACATACAAATGTACTGCCAAATCTGTGAGCAAGGGCCACTTAAAGCCCCATTAGCTTTTTGCTATAAAAAATATATGCAAAAAACAAGCAATTGCTGATATTATCCCAAGATGATTATTACCAACGAAACAAGCCCTTTTTCTTCTAAAAACACTCACTTTGCTGTGAATTTTGCTTTTGTAAACTTGAAATATATAGAGCGCGTGACGTCACTTCATGCCGTGTGCATAATATGACTGTGGGAAAACACAGCTGTTCTATAAATAGTTTTTTTTTCAATGATATTGAAAAAAATACGATAGTGGTTTTGGAAACATATTTTCTTGCTATAAAGTACGCACAGGAGGAAAACACACCAGATTCCTCTGTTATAGAACAAACAGAAACTATTACGACCGATAAATTTATATGATTATATGGCACTTTAAAAGGTGTATGGTGACTTCTATACACAATTATCTTAATAATCAGAGGTTTATAACATGTATCATATCTATACATAAAAATTATGTACTTAAATACTGTTGTTGTTAACATGTTTTCTATTCCCATGGTGGCTGGTAACTTCTTTGACTGTAGGCAAATAAAATTGTGTATTAGACAGTATATAGGACAGTATATTTGGTTTGGTAGAAATTTGTAACTTATTGTTTTCATGCTTTCGAAGACAACATCAAGGCATTCATCAGTTATTACAAAGAACTAATAATACATTGACCTATGTCACTAATGATTAATATACTTCATGTCTTTATGCTATTTTAGAAGAATTTGGAAAATAGCAGTAGGTGTAATAAATGAAAAAAAAAGTGAATTTCGGTATCATTATTATTTTTTTATTTATTTAACCGACTAAAGGTAGGATTCTGGCACTTTGTGCATTCTTATGTTCGAGGAAACTGGCACAAAGAAGCAGACAGTTCATTCTCATTGTTGGCAAAATGTTGCCATGATGTTGACCTAATTGCTTATTGGATGAAAGGCAAGCCGTGTCTGAGAGTCTCTTCATTTGGAAACCTCAGTCATTTTCATAAGAAGGATAAGGTAGAATTTGAATAAATGATTATGACTTACTGAATGCATAAAGTTACCTGAATTCAATGGAAAATAGGATTTTATGACCAATCAATCAATACAAAATGTACTTTGTCTAATAAAAGTAATAGTCATGCATGCACTTAAAAATGCGTTTTTATTGAAATAATACCCTGAAATTTGTTTGAGCAGTAAAATATTCAGGTAACTTGGTGCATAAGACAGAAAGTCCATCTTATTTTATTTTCAAACTTTTATTCTTTTTGCATCTGTTCTATTCTGTTGTGTTTTCCAATTGCACAGGTGGGGTTTTGGCACTTTGCCCACTCATTTGTGCGAGGAAATTGGCGGCAAGAATCTACCAGCTCATTTTCACTTCTTGCTAAATGCTGCCATGATGTTGACCTTATTTGTTATTGGATGTCCAAGAAATGTGATAAAGTTTCTTCATTTGGAAATCTCAGTCATTTTCATAAGAAAGATAAGGTAGTGAAATGGTTGGATTTCATTGGACCATTCAATACAGAATGCATGTATTTACATGAATATAAAACATTTAATTATGAAAATGTATATTGTTTTCCCTGCTATAACTGATCAACAATTACTAATATAAAGTATTTTTCTGGGATTTAAGGTTGCACCAACAGGGTGTTTTAGCGAGTATGTTTACTTTAATGGTGCAGGTAGAGCCACTGACCCTTCATAAGCCTGCTGGACAGCTTCCTGACACGTGAAATGTAGTTCTAGGTTTAACCCACAGCAGTGAGGGGCTAGTAATTGCTAGTCAGAGACTTAATAACTACGCAACCAGCCCCTTAAACTTTCTGTAAAAACACTCCAACTCTTTTCTTGATCTTTTTTTCTTGCTGGTATTTCTACAATGTATACATGTTATTTGTAAGCATCGCTTTTTCTCAGTACCTCTTCAAAAGGATTTGAGTTGATTTATGTTATGTCAAATGTGACTGTAGTCAGATAGTATGACATTGATTTTTGACATTTGAAATCGAGATTGTCTATGTGACAACTTCATGAGCTGGTCTAGATGTCCCTGTTGGTTGAATATATCATCAAGTATTTTAGAAACAGTAGACTGCGTCTAGTTTCTTTGAATATTTAGTTATTTACCATGTATAAAATTTTACTTATGATTGATACATTGTGATATTCTAAAATTTCTTTTACAGCCAGAAGGGGCTGCCGATAGATGTTTGGATTGTCCATCAGATATTGAAAACAATTGTCCATATTCTGCCAAGAGGCTTTACCTAGATCAAGTTAAAAGCGTTAGTAATATTGATTCATTTATATTCACTAAGTAAAATTTTGAAAAAGATAATACAATGTTCATGTATTTATTTCTTGAAATTCACTTTTCCAAGATCTTTTGTTTATTTTTCAAATTATTTGAATAAACCACAGTGTAACCTCTCCAAAGCAACACACTTTTGGTGCAGCAAAATTATGTTGTTGTTGAGAGGTTGTTGCTCTAAAGAGATTAAATTAATAGTTGAATTGTGCAGTGGGAATAAATCATGCTGTTCTTGAAGGGAGGTTGTTGCTCAAGAGAGGGTCGCTCTGGAGAGGTTGTACTATATAACTAAAGCAGATGAAACACTTACTGCACAAAGATGACTATACATAAATTATGTTGATGTATGTTGTTTTTCAGTTTAACAGAGGTTGGCCTGTGTCTGTTGTATCGGATATTGTAGATATAGAGAATGTAACGAAAGCTTTACGTAATGGACCTTATGGTAAATGTGTGTATGATACTGATAATGATGTCATGTCTCATCAGGTAATAATTTTATAAACTTAAAGTATGCCATACCATCTAGTCGTATGCTACAAACCCGTATATCATTTTTTCCCATTTTGAGAAAATTACATTTGAAGTTTGGCGTAAATAAGTGAGTTACGGGTTTGTGGAATTTGGATTAACCCTATTCATATATGAAGGGGAGATCTAGAATCAGGAAAGTATGTTCATTGTAAAGAGCACAGTGAGATGAAAAAAAATGATACTAAAATCACAATATCACCAAAAATTTAGTTTCTGGATTGTAGAAATAAGCAGACAATATTATACTGTGTCGAATTTCCAAATTTCTTAGTGACAAAACTCTATTCTTGGAAGAACCAAAGTAAGTGAATGAATTCTTATGTTTTACAATATTTACCATTGATCTACGCTAAGATTGGATTGCATATTATTCAAATTATGAATGATAATAGTAAAATTTGATTTGTAATATGTTCTGAGCTTTAAGTTAAAGGTCCTTCTATTTCCACACAGGTTGTAAACATGCAATTTGAAGGGGGAGCAACTTGTACACTACAAATGGTTGCATTCACCAAAAAGATATGTGCTAGAGAAGTGAAGATACATGGAACCAAGGTCAGGATACTGAAGTGTCTCACTTTTCATTGGTCCATTTAAAAGAGAATCTTGAAGTCATTGTATACTGTCTTAATTAGATTTTTATACATTGTGTATAAATTGTGTGGGTTATGTTTAACAAATGATTGTTTGTTTGTTTTTATCAAGTTTTACACCCCTTTTCAACAGTTAGAGTCATTTTTGAGGCAGACAGTTCACCTAATCATCGCTCCTGGGAAGAACCAGTACTAGACTCCCATCCTCCGTAAGCAACTGCCTACTTTCTCACACAAAGAGACATGGTCAGTAGCTGGGCTCGAACCCACGACCCTCTATCAGTGAGAGGTTACAGTGATTTGAAGTCAGCGACCTTTAACCACGGAGGGGCATCTATTAACAAATGAATGAAAGATCTTGGAGTATATTATTGTTTCATTTATACATACGGTCAAACTTACTTATTGTGATTAGGTTCATATGGTCTGATATATCTATAGATGTGTGATTATGAATTGCTGTTGTCCACTTAAGGTTTTTGGATTCATTGGTGACTATTAACTCAAGCTTGATTATAAATTTCTATATTTTCAGGGTGAGATAACTGTAGAAGATGGAAATTACCCCCCAATCAAAGTGTTCGACTTTCTGTCACAAATAACAGGTAAGCATACATGTGAAAAAGTGCACAATATATTGTTGTATTTCCTGCCAAAATGACAGAAATAACATTGTTCTTCTAAAGCCCTATTAGCTTTTTGGATGTTAAAATCAAAGTAGGTTTTATTTTACCTTGAAAGATGTGTTATCAGTGAAACTGACTTTTACTCGCAATAAAAACTTTTTTATCACGAAGACGATCAGATGCTTGCTGCATTGCTATTACTGCTTCACAAAAAATAGAAGAGTGACTAGTGATAGCTAACACAGACACACTACGAGTCATTTTGGGCAAACCAGTCAATGTATAAGTCTATAATGTTTTTTTCAGAGTCTCATGCTGTAGAGGAATGTGTGGTACCGGGTTTATCTGGCCATGGTGGAGCTGATTATCACACAATTAAAGCATTTGTTGATACACTTCATGTAGGTCTAAATAGGGTTTCAAGGAATTTTTCATCAATATAACTATAATTGATTCCTTAATGCTGATAATATTTTTGTTAATTGAAATTTAATACAAAAGTGTTCCAATGAAATATGAATACGTATAGCTGTATTTTATACAAATACACAGGTATCGCCATTTTAATTAGACTAAACTATCTGTGTTCAGTCACTACTAATCATTTTCTGTTTTTATCATCAAGATTATCGTTATGTATACTAACCAGTACTAACTTACCCTTCAACTAGGAACCTGGGAACATTAATAAAACCTTTGTTAACTACTTAAATACTGTTCATGTCTTTTATAATTGTAGGATCCAGATGTCAGTGATATAGCCACAGGACCTGATGATACCCTGGCAAGTCATTTACTGTGTTTTGCTGCTGAACGGGCTAGAAAAGAGAATCGTGTGTTGAACAGAAACAGTCAGGGAGAATATGAATGAAATGTGTAAATGTTTGTGATTATGGGAGTTGTATGTTGTATTGTTTTACTGTAACATTCCATTTGTTTGTTATAACATTTCATGCTTTATTTTACTGTGAGTTGTTTCAGTATAAGTTGGAAATATATTTGCCATTTAGTATATACATTAATTTTGCAGAAGGGAGTTAACTCATATTTAACTACAGTAGCATGCATTCAGTTAAAGAAAACGTTACAAAACGGTTGCAAACAGACGCTTACATTTTTAACAGAACGGACTGATTGCGGAAATCGTTTGCAAACACAAAAAGAGTTAGTGTGCGAAGAAAACGGTATGGTCGAGGTGTAAAGCGCTGATCCACGGATCCGGATTCAAAATAGAAAATATTGGGGAAATAAAGGGGTGTTACAGATCCATTCTTTATTACTTGGCAGAATTAGATCAATTTGATACTGAATTAAAACTCAATATTGTAGCTTTGTGTACATTTCGGATCCGAACCTGCGAATCCGTGTTTTACAACTGCCCGGACGCCATCTTGAAACATAACAAATTGTTCAGTTAGACTGTTTTTGTTACAAATCGTTTGCGGCAAGCATTTTCCTTAGCTGAACGCATTGCAGACACGAAATTGACTGGTTACTATTGTGCGTAATGCATAAATTACGAACTGTTGTCAGTACTGGTATCAGTGAAATTTGTAATACTGGGAAACTTAGTATAATGACATGCATTTGGGTTTATAACTTGCAGGTTGCCTGGTGTAGAATCATATATATGAGAATTTGGGACGGTTCAAATATTGTGTTGTTCCTATTGCCCTAATGATCCTCCAGTATACTGTTCTTGGTGTAGTCAAACCTGTGAACAATGGCTACCTTTGCATTGGAAAGACAAAATAGACCTTCACATGGTGGTGTTTATTTCGAGGTGGCCACTAACACAAGTTGAACTGTACATAAAGGTTTTCATTATCATTTTCACTTGAGTTCTAAACTAAAATCTACTTCCTGTCTAAATGAAGGAAGGTGATTATAGCAATACTACAGATAATGTATGGGTTTTTTTTAAGACCATGATAGTCATTGAGAAGGATGACTGAATATTCATTATGTTGAAATTGGTATTCTTTGCTTTGCTTGAATTCTAGTCTGGCAAAATTACTTAATATTAAACTTGTTTTATCACCTTTTCCTTTTTATACCCCCGTAAACAAAGTTTGAGAGGGGGTATATTGGAGCCACTCTGTCGGTCGGTCGTTGACATATGCTATCACCATGAAGTGTAGATGTGCAAGACACAATTTTCTTTCCCAGCGTTTCACTCATTTCAGAGTTATGTGCACTTGAACTTAGCCATATAGTGTACAATGGCAGTCTTAGTTTGTGGAGCGAACTACTTCCACATTTTTCAAGGGATGGAATTGAAACTTGAAATATATTTTAAATGTAGATGTGCCAGACACAACTTTCATGCCCAGTGATCCACTCATTTCAGAGTTATGTCCCCTTGAACTTAGCCAAATAGTGTACTATCACATTTTTAGTGGCAAAGCGGCGAGGGTATTAGTCACCTCTGTGACAGCTCTAGTTTTATTTTATAATGTTCTTATCATTATTGCAAACTTGGTATACAGGTGCTAGTTTTAACATTTACTTTATTAAGATACTTAGGATATATTATATACATGTATAGACTGTAATTGTTAATTGTTCAAATTGAGGGATATATTATTTAAAGGGAAATAAAATATGTTATAAATATCTTATGAATATAATTATGTTATTTTTTTGCAGGGAACATACTATTTTAAAGTTATAACTAAAATGGAATCTGCATGTTAGAGCATTTATGATAATATGCTGTTTAAGAGACTTAATTTGATCTCATAGACAAGCCAGGTGATCAGTTCCCTCATATAAAGGAACTGGGTGTCAGTGAATATTGGTAGGTGCCTTAAATTCGTCACAAACGGTCTACTGAACGCCGAATAGCTGTAGACTGATTGATTGCCATACCCGATACATAAACCCACTATAAAAATAATTTAAAGTCCCATAAGCTTATAAATGTATTGGTCCTAATAGGTTCTGTTTGTTCTATAACAGAGGAATCCGGTGTGTTATCCACCAGTGCATACTTTATAGTAAGAAAAAACTTTTTTCCGAAACCATTGATATCATTGAAATAAATACTTTTTATAGAACACCTGTGTTTTCCCGCAGTCATGCTATGCACACGTAGTAAAGTGACGGCACGCGCCCTACATATTTCAGGTTTACAAAAGCAAAAAATCAAAGTGAAATGAGTGTTTTCAGACGAAAAAGGGCTCGTTTCGTCGGTAATAATTATATTGGGTGGATATCAGCAATTACATGGTTTTGCATATATTTTTCTACAGCAAAAAGCTAATGGGGCTTTAAGCGTGTATATGCTTTGATCAAAGATTATACCATTAGTATAGGTCTTTGCTTTGAACAAGTTGAACAAGTCCATGTAACCAAAGACCTATACTATATATCCATGTACATGTATAGTATAATTCTTTGATATTAGAATGGTACAATACTTGTAATTAGTTACTGTTTGCCTGCTCAACATGTACAGTTAAATTAAGTTTTAAGTTAATGAAACGGTTCCAAAGTCTCATCCCAGATGGAGATTTGAAATTTGTAAATAGTGATTAAGCTAGATTGGTATGCGAATATGATGCGGTGTGAAGATTGTTCATGTCCATCTGTCTATGTAAGCTTTGTATAATATGTGGCTTTTCACGTCATTTTATTTTCCCTTAGTTCAAAATTATGGTTGCTATGGTAACAGAAATAAAAAAAATTGCCATCCTGTGAGAATTTTTCATGCTAGGTCGATGAAATTTGGTATGCGAATATGTACACAAACAGATGGCAACATTGAGATAGTGTGCGTTAATACCCAGGCATGGATTTACTTCGACTGGGCAGTTCCAAATTTTAGGCTTCCTCCAACCAGTCATTGGCAAGGCCTAACCCGTAGTGGACTTATGCGTTGCGAGCAGCATAGGGTACTGACACAAAATGGTAGCAACAATTAATTTCCAAGAAAATCCCAGATAATATTTAGTTGTTATTCCTCGAGCGACAATGATAAGTATATAAACATGTACATGTACTTACTTTATTGACTACACAATATAAACGTGTATGTTAAAAAGAGTTAAACCCCATTACTACTTTACAAGGACCTTCAATGTTACGTCTTATCCAATCACTTCATTTAAATTACCGTCGCTTCCACTGAAAAATATCAAATTGTCCAGTCTTTTAGTATAAAACATTTGTCTATGAATGGAAATATATTAGCAGAACACCCAGTCAGCCTAGTGTGTATGTGTTGGTAAATTACACAATTCGTTTCTAGATCTAAAAATCTAATTCTAATACAAAAGTTTCTCGTAATCAACATAAACATAAAAAGTGAAACTATCGTCATCAAAATATGATGATTTCCGAATTTCTATATAAACCAGTTACTAACAAATATTTGAGCGCGTTCATCATGTGTTCTGTTACTACAAAAATAATAAGAAAAATCAAGGACAGCCGTGATCATGTAATATAACTATACATGTTGTTAAAATGCAGAATTCTAAAATATTAATTTTATAATCAAAAATTAAATAAAAAAATGTATACTGTTTACATAAACGCTCTATCATGAATGTTGAAACTGTACACTTAAAAACCACATCCCGCGATCAGTTGTAATATATGTAAATGTATATTAATTCGTTATTACCTTATTGCTGCAATAAAAACTCATAGGCTGTACATAGGTAATCTCAATGTCAAGTAATATGTATGGTTCGGCAAGCCTCTCAAAAATGAAATTGTGATGCAGTCATTCAAACCGAACTCACTATACTAAGCTTACCTTTTCTCACACAAAGCTTTCCTGTTCGAGGTACAAGTGACATCAGCCCACAAATATTTGAGCTGATGGTGAAATACTGCGCAGTCCTCGTGCCCTCCGCCATCCTGAGGCTCAGTTGGTCCCCAGTGAAATGATTCCACGTGTAAATCATTTGTCGTCCATCTCCAAAATCCTTCGGTAATTTCATCCGTCATACCCAACCAGTAATCATGATTTACTACATGTAATTATAAAAAGAAATACATTTTAGCTTGACGTGTTCTGATCTATAAGGTTTGTTTGTATTTTGATCATCGGGTTTTACGCCCCTTTTCAACAGTCAGAGTCATATGAGGCGGACAGTTCACCTATAGCTAAGCATCGTTCCTGTGAAGAACCAGTACTAGACCCGGGCCCAACCTTCGTAAGCAAATGCTTACTTTCTCACATAAAAGACATGGTAGGTAGCTGGGCTCGAGCCTACGACCCCAGTCCATCAGAGAGAGAGATTGCAGTGATTTGTAGTCAGCGACATTAACCACTTCATCACTGAGGCTGTTCCATCTAACCAGTACTACAAGTACAAGGCTATATGCAAATGTATCAATACCAACACATTTCCATTCAATCCACGATTTGTGTGTATCCGAAGTATGAGACAACATTTCAAACAAATATACTTATACTAATCCGGACAAAATACGTTCCACTGTAGTCTTGGACACACGAACATTCGATACACAGTAATGAACTATTTTGGTAGAACTAAACGGGTGTGCTTTGTTGCAACACAATTTACACATTTCACTGGAATTTCTGTGTTCATAACATTGGCAGATACAAATGTATTATTTTTGTTATGGACACCTCGATGTATGAAAATATTACAGTATGTGTACGCATATATTATACATTACAATGTACGCGTACTCTGCATGTGTACAATATGATACGTTTGCAGGAGACAACAATGAAATCTATAGTGACTGGAGACTAGAAACAAATTTACCTTTCATGTATGTGTTCAAATATCCAGCAAGAAAACTGTTTTCTTCGTTAGATTCGACATGAACAAGATGGCTATTACGTTGACGGCAATAATGCTGAAACATTTTAGATTTTATTTGATTTGTCATTTGGTTTCCTATACGTCACTCTAACTATATATAAAGTACTGTGCGTCTGTGAAAATCGATACATGTACATTTGTATATGAATTTTGAACAAGAACATTAATGTACGCGGATGTATACGAAGACGTTGACTGAAGTGGTTTAGCCTAGTTGGTGAAATCGATATGTAATTGATTTCATTCCTAAACTTATTTTTCATTACGTATTTCATCAAGAAATATATGGTAGTTTTATTAATAAAACTACAATGTACCTGTACCTGGAAAAAACTACATGATTTGGTGGTTTAAAACATTGGTCTTCATAAGGCTGGGTATTGCTCAGACATTTTCGATACGATATGTATTTTGATACGGACACATGAAACGGCAATACATATTGCTGTTTAAAACAGTGAGGGTTTCACATTATGTAGTCCAACTAATTAGAGTGTTTGTGACGACGAGATACTTTTTCGACTTGGCCCCGTCCCGCACAGACTGAGAGGATGGCCTTTCCGAATTCGTTCACGAAAATCGGCTAACCGGAAAGCCGAATTACGAGGGCTATACATTGGAATGTAGTCGAAGGCAAACGAATCTTTAATACAGACGCTGATGGATCAATTTGGTATTGCGTACAACAAGCCTCTTAGATGTACACTGTAGATCATTGCAAAGGGCTATTTTTATGCATGTGTACTTTTGAGAAATATGCCCACACGTTGGACTTTCGTGTCGACATTGTCATGCGACTTTTCTTGTGTAAAGTTAGTTGCATCGTTAGGTGATTTTGATTGGCTCCCTAACTTGGTCCCCGGCGTTAACTTACTTAATAGTACCTCGGTGTAGCAGTATAAGAAAACTAGTGTGAACCGAAAGTTACCGATACAGTCAAACCTGCGAACAAAGGCCACCCTTGGGACAAAAGGAATGGCCTTTACTCACAGGGTGGCCTTTATTCGGAGGTGGTTGCTAGCACAGGTTTGACTGTATATTGAGCCAACCCTAGTATACATGTATATTGTCGATTAAAGCGATGTTGACGAATTCCGTTTCCATATGTTATGCGAACAATAACATGCGTGCAGTGGACATCATTATTACATGTCGACGTTTCGTACACCATGTGAACTATTGATATATTTACCACTGTGCGTAATGTCGATATTTCTAAGAACTTCAGTGACTAAAGAAAATGTATAATTACTGTACACATTGTGATTTAAATTCAAACCTCAGCTTCCGTAAAATGTACATCGTCTGCTCCGAACAGATAACACGAACCTTCAAAAGCCAACCATCCATCTGGACAGTCCGTTGCTAAGCAACATACTGTAATTTAATTAATACACAATGGAGTATAAAACTTAACATGTATTATAGACTACTATAAAGTAAATTAGTGAAATAACTTCAAAGCTGCACGTACTTCTGAAACCATCTTATATTTTGTACAATTCATATCATTCAATTACAACCAAACCTGTGAACAAAGGCCACCCTTCGGAAAGACAAAAATGTGTCTTTTATTGACAGGTGGCCTTTATTTGGAGGTCAATTTGTTCTAATTAATCAATGCAGTTTTTCAAAACAGTGGCCTTTATTCCTAGGGAGGCTTTATTCGGAAGTGGCAACTAATACAGGTTTGACTATATATACATGTGATATACAAATATATGTCAATGGAAAATTCCTGTGATGAAATAGAGCTGACATACTAACTGGATAATCTGATTGTCAAGGATCAGTATTGGAGAAGACAAGACAGCTAGGCTGCATTAGTAGTATATGGCGATACCCTGGGTACTAATCAACGTAATTGGTACCCAGAAGTTTTCAAAATTGTGACAAATTAGGACAAATTGGAAATCAATGTTGTACCCCAAAATAGTATGAAATGGATTTTAGGAATGTTCTGGGTACTGTGTTTTGTTATTTGTATAGACTAAATATTAGACAATGAGAGAATTTTCTTTCGAAAAGACATGGTGGCCCTGAAAAGGGCCGTTGGTGGTCCTGAAAAGGACCGTTGGTTGTGACTGTTAGTCGGATCTTCATTTCTTTATTTCTTTACCATACTTGCCCCGAGGTTGTTTCTCAAGATCATGTTTTCGTTTCTTCGTTTCTGTCATCTCCGGTTTCTTTTTGTCATGCTCCGGTTTCTTTTTCTCATGCTCATGTTTTCGTTTCTTTGAATCATACATAAACTGTACAGGTACAATCATTTCTTGTGGCTTAAACCGTACTTCTTGATTTTTCATGAGTCTGACCATCTCTTGCATGACTTGATTCATCTGTACCATTTCTTCCTTGATACCTTGTAGAACAGACAACCCCGTTGTAGGCTTTGTAATTGTATTAGACTGTTTATCCGTCATAAGCTGTGTATTCGCCATAGAGGGCTGTGTATTCGTCATAGTGGGTTGTACATCTACCATAGACTGTGTATTCGTCATAGGTTGTATAGGCTGTGTATTCGTCATAGTGGGTTGTACATCTACCATGGGTTGTGTATTCGTCATAGTGGGTTGTACATCTACCATGGGTTGTATCGGCTGTACATCTACCATAGGCTGTACATCTACCATGGACTGTTGACTGTATTGGCTGTACAGTGGTTGACTGTATTGGCTGTACTGTGGCTGCCTATACTGTAGTTGACCGTACTTTGGCTGGTTGTACTTCGGCTGGTTGTAATGCATACCCGCATTCGGGTCTATCAACTCAGATGATTCTAGTGCTTCTCTCAATATATCGTATGGCATGTTGAAGGACTCCATGCTAGATAATGAAAAAATAGTGTCTGCGCCGGGGGTATTTATACTTTTTGCCTGCACGCGCCAGTGTTCTATTAGGTCAAGGTCAATTGTGAGAAGTTTTTTTTGAATACGTGTGACACTTCAAGTTTTTTACAAGTGTGACACTTCAAGTTTTTTTTAACAAGTGTTTGACACGTCAAGGTCAAGGTTATATTGTAGATATGCTTTGTACACATTATACAATCACAGCAATTTGAACACTGTACACATTATACTATCACAGCACTTTGCAGACTGTACATCATACTATCACAGCACTTTGCAGACTGTACACTTAATACTATCACAGCACTTTGCAGACTGTACACATTATACTATCACAGCAATTTGAATACTGTACACATTATACTATCACAGCAATTTGAATACTGTACACATTATACTATCACAGCACTTTGCAGACTGTACACTTAATACTATCACAGCAATTTGCAGACATTTGTTGAAAATGATTGTACATCACATACTAACACTTATATTTGTGGGGGAAATACTTTGTACAATCACAGCACTTATATTTGTTGAAAATGATTGTACACATCATACTATCACTTATATGTGTAGGAAATGTTTAACTTACCTCACACCGTCTATTTGTATTTGGTGTTATCAGATAGGAATGTAAATATACTAGTAATATTGACAATATGAGAGTGATTCTTTCTGAATTGTATGGGGGCTCTGAAAAGGGCCGTTGGTGGTCCTGAAAAGGACCGTTGGTGCTTGTATGGGGATTAATGGCGTTGACCGCATCTCCCCATACAAGCAGGACACCACTTGTCCCATTTCTGGACATCCTTCGGGTCCGGTGTAGGTTGGTAGAGGTTCGAAGGAACCTCTACCAGTTCATCTTCCCAGTTCTCTGGGGTTGATTCTTGAGGGGTATCCCCCCAGTCCTCTTCCCCAGAGCTGACCACAACCTCCTCCGCGAACTTCTTCCCCTCTCTCAGGGTCTTCACCTCCAACCTCAACTCTTCTAACTGCATCTCCAGTTGTTCAATATACAACCCTAAGGTTGTATACTTTCTCTTAATAATGTTAAGCGTGCGTTGCGACATCTTGATACAGAATGAAATTAGATCAAGGCAAGGTCACTCTCATATGATACAAGGACTCTGATTGGTCCATTTTAACAGTATTTCATTGGTCCATTTTAACGGTATTTCATTGGTCTATTTTACTGGCATTTCATTGGTCTGTTCTAGGTCAGTGTTTTTCTCATGTTCCATAGCTCATTTATGTTTCATGATTCAACATGGGCAACTGCTTGAAAAGTTCTTCTGATGAACCTGAACAAGAAGATGTTTGGGTGGTCAAGATGGGTAATTTGTACCCAGACTTGTCTGAATTCCAAGATGCATGTGTAGAAGTGAAGATGGATATCAAGATGGGTAATTTATACCCTGACCTTGCCATCTTTTATGATGAGGATTTGAGAGCCAACTATTGGCGATACCTATTTCTTGCAGAAATGCAATGAATTACCCAACGGCCCTTATTAGGGCCACCATATGTGTTAGATTCGTTTTATATCTCAAGCAAAGACAAAAGCATATTACATTGTCTATCATTTTATTTTTGAAAACATTTATAAAGTACAACAAAGTACAACACAATACAACTCACTTAGTCTCCAATTTATACACAATTGTCCAACACATTGTCCAACACATTGTCTGGATTACACAAAGTCACTCACAGTTTTTGTTGGATTCTTTTTGTATTTACGTTTTTTCTTACTCTGTTCTGCGTCCTGTAGATCGACCTGTTCACCTTGTTTCTTAGGACAGTCTGCGATGAAATGTCCTTGTTCATGACAATAAAAACATTCATTGTTGAAGGGTTCCGTACAGCTTGTAGAATAATGTCCTTTCTTTCCACAACGATAACACTTGATATGATCCCATGTTACATTTTTCTGTCCACAGAGCTGATCCGCTAAGTTGTTAAGCTCTTTAATTTTCTTCTTTAATGAATACATCAAAGTTTGATCTCGGTTCTCTTCAACTTGGTTCATTTTAGGATCGCTCATGTTGAAATGATAAAAAACGGACGGAGCGTACGTCTTTTATAGAGTGTCACGCGTTGTGACCTTGAACCCGAAGTATAAAAAACGGCGGAGAAGTTTTAAGATCATAATCATGTCAGATACCGACAGTACTAGTGGTGAGGATGAACCTCCAACTAAACGAAGTAAGTTTGAGCCTGTGCGCGACTATTATGACATACAGTCACGCATGGAAAGAAAGTCAAGGAAATTCAAGACTCAATCTAGAGTATATGATGTGACATTTCAACCGTATAATCAATCGTTTGAATTTACAAACAGGTTGTTTAATGATATGATGGATCAGCTCTACAAGAGATGTGAAGTGAAGTCGAATGATCGAGTTCGAGTATCTATTCTACATCCTGATTTGGACTTTGGAATACATGTTCCGTTTAATAGGGCATCTCGTATTAGTGGAGATACATTGTTGGATGAAATTGAACGTGTGGCACAAAGTAACCGTCAATTTAAAATTCATGATGGGGCGGCACAGATGGAAATTACGCATATTGCTATGCCACAGGGAACCGGAAAGAAAACGTTTAAAGCACCAAACTTATTCAGTATGCGGAAGTCAAAGACAAGTGTTGTGTGTATTGACAATAGTAAAGACTCTATGTGTTTAGCTAGATCGATTGTGGTAGGACGGTGTAAAGTACATGAAAATCAAACCCCGGAATGGAAAAAACGATGGGGTTATATACGTCGCTCTAAGAAAAATCTTCAAAAATACGAAGCTGAAGCATTGTTGAAGCAAGTGGGTATTTCATCGGATCAGTCGTGTGGTATAGAAGAATACCAAAAACTACAGGACTATCTCTATCCCAGCTACGTGATTAAAATCCATCCACAACATTATGGAAGTGAATTGTTATTCAAACCACCTGCTATGACTGAAAAAAGTCGTGTGATTCATATCTTTCACCATGATAATCATTATGACTGTATCGTATCCATCACCGGATTTCTCGGACGGGGTTATTATTGTGAATGGTGCGATATCAGTTATGATCACCGTGAAGGACACCAGTGTAGCCATATTTGTCAGTGTTATGCTCACACCCTGTGCCCAGCAGGGCAATCTATAAGATGTCCAGATTGTCGTCGCCTATTCCAGAGTCAGGCATGTTTTGACAATCATAAAACAAAAACGGGAAAACAACGTAAAACCATTTGTGAATCCGTATGGAATTGTAAGAAATGTGGGCAAAAGGTGATTGAAACGAAACGGAGTCACGTTTGCCCAGGGACAAAGAAATGCAGGTGTTGTAAAGCCATAGTAGGACCAGATCATGACTGTTACATTCCAACGTATGAACCACCCGATAGAAAACAACCAGAAGTACCATTCATCTTTTTTGATTTTGAATGTCGTTTTGATTCTGGAGAACATATCCCTAATTTTTGTGTGGCTCAACGTGCTTGTGGTGACTGTATGTGTAAGTCAGTGAAAGCTCCATGTGAGTATTGTGAAGAGGTGAATGAAGCCAGACAAATGACATTCCGTGGTGAAAATACGTTACAACAATTCTGTACTTGGCTATTTCTCCCTACCCATCGAGGATCGACAGTGATAGCCCACAATGCTCAAGGCTATGACGCTCAGTTTATTCTTAGATATGTGCTCACTCAGGGGACGGCGAAACCCCAGTTGATTATGAATGGTAGTAAAATCATTCAATTGAGAGTGCATGGAATACGCATGATTGACTCCCTCAGTTTCCTGAGTATGCCTCTCTCCGGTTTTCCCAATACATTTGGACTGACCGAGTTAGCCAAAGGATGGTTTCCATTCTATGCAAACACCCTGGCGTATCAAGATTATGTGGGACCTTATTTGCCGCTACACTTTTACAAACCGGATAGTATGAAACCAGAGCGACGTGAAGAGTTTTTAACCTGGTACAATGAAAGAAAAGGTGACGTATTTGATTTTCAAAAGGAAATGGAGAAATACTGTCAATCGGATGTGGACATTTTAAGACGCGGGTGTGGAGAATTTCGTCAACAATTATTGGAAAGTGATCAAATAGATCCATTTACTGAAGCTACCACATTAGCTCAAGTGTGTAACAAAGCCTGGCGCAAAAATTCCATGCCGCCTCATAGTTTAGCCGTGATTTCGGATGCCGGGTATCCCAATAAAACCCGGTATTCCATGAAAGGCATACGTTGGCTACAAATGATGGCTGTCACCGAAGAGATACATATTCGGCATGCCTTGAATAACAAAGGCGAAGTCAAAATTGGACCTTATTACGTGGATGGCTATTGTCAAGAGACCAACACCGTGTATGAATTTATGGGATGTTGGTACCATGGGTGCCCCACCTGTTTTCCTAACCGAAGTACCATTAATCCGTATACTTTGAGAAGCATGCAACAGGCCTATCACGATACGTATAAACGACTGGAGTCTTTGAAAGAACAGGGGTACCCTGTTGTGGTCATGTGGGAATGTGAATTTGATCAGCGTTGTCAAAAGGATCCTGCCTATAAGACAAGAGTGGAACGATTCTATCATGGTCAAGAACCGATACAACCCAGGGAAGCTTTGTTCGGAGGTCGTACGAATGCCGTTCGACTGTATCATGAAGTAGACAACGACCAAGAAATCAAATATGTGGATATTTGTTCTCTCTATCCGTATGTGAACAAGTACAGGTCTTATCCGATAGGCCATCCAGTGATCATGAGTCAAGAACAAATTGATCAACAGCATATTGAGAAATACAAAGGACTGATTAAATGCCGTGTTCTACCCCCGCAAGATTTATGGATGCCTGTCTTACCCATACACTGTAATAGCAAAATGGTGTTTACGCTATGCCGTACTTGTGCTGAGAAGGAGATGGATTATTGTACACATTCCCCGTATGAACGGTTCTTGTATGGCACATGGACTCATGTTGAATTGGCTAAAGCTATTGCTTTAGGCTATCAAGTATCAAAAGTGTATCATGTATGGCACTGGGATGAATGGAGTACGGACGTCTATCGGCAATACATTGACAAATACTTGAAAATGAAACAAGAGGCTAGTGGATATCCTCCAGGGGTGGATACGGAAGAGGCTCAAGATAAATTTAAACAAGATTATTTTGAAGCAGAAGGAATTCGTTTGCAACAGGTGGAGAAAAATCCAGGAAAACGAGCTTTTGCCAAAACCATGCTGAATTGTCTCTGGGGTAAAAATGCTCAAACTAACCTCTTGCCTAAAACAGAGTATGTTCATCGATTGGACCAGTTCTACGGAATACTGAACGATCCTAAAAAGTCTGTGAAATATGTAGAGTGTTTTGATCATGATGAATTCATGTTAATGAATTACACTGATGAATCGGACAAAGCAGACCCTCATTCATCAGCCAATCCTGTGGTGGCTTCATTTGTGACGGCTTATGCTCGATTAGAACTGTACAAAGTGCTTGAACCTCTAGGAAAGAGAGTATTGTATTTTGACACAGACAGTTGTATGTACATTCATGACCCTGATGGCTATAATGTTCCTATTATCTCCAGTCGATTGGGAAAATGGACAGATGAGGTACCAAAGGGTCGTATTGTGAGATATGTCGCTTTAGGTCCAAAGAACTATGGCTATGAATACATTGAAAATGGTGAACTCCATCAAAATTGCAAAGTGAAAGGCATTACGTTAGACTACAATGCCACTCAACAAGTGAATTTCAATACGATGGTGGATTGTGTGAAAGACAGACATCATTATTCGACCGTAGTTGAATATGCTTCTCGGATTAAACGTCATAAGGACAGAACCGTGACCAGTGAGAAACAAGTCAAAACATTTCGTTCGGTGTATACCAAACGTATTGTGGTCGAGAATCATATGACTGTGCCTTATGGTTATCTACATGACTGACCTTGACCTTTTAGGTAATGACTAGAACAAGTCATCTAAAAGTCATTATTCATAAAGACATGGATTGGATACCCTTACTACCGATAGAGCTGAGACTTAAAATTTATCGTTATGTCATATGGGCTAACGCTAAAACATGGAAGATGGAGTTAGTGCACACATGGGCTACTCATAATGCTATACATAGCTTACAACATACAAATCATCGACGGATAGAGAGACTGTTGAAGGATGTAGGTGATCGCCAGGACTTGTCATTCAACCAAAAATTACCGATTCTACGAAAACTGAATGTGGTACAACAAAGCTTAGATCGTATGTTATCTACGACATGGGATTTTTTAATCCACGATGCTAATTTGAGCGACGTATCTGCCTTAGCTAACAATTTTCGTTCTACCCCAAATGTGATATGGTTCAGTATGGCTGAAGAGGACAATGGGAGATCTCACCCCGGATGGCGTCCGTATTCACAGTTTAAAATACGTGGTATCATGGTATTTAAGAGACAGGTACCGTTCACTCATGTTATTCATATTCTACAGTATCGTGCCGTGTTCTATAAATTAAGACACCGTTTAAGAGAAGTCAAAGACGAGATTGAAGCCGTTCATGCGAATCGACCTAGAATAGTGATTTGTTCAGGAAATATTCAATTATGGTTAAACCATCTAGACGATTTATAAGTTTATATTACATTTTGGACTTTGAGCTGTATACGGATACGTTATACAGTATTGTACAAGATGACCTTGTCAAGGTCAAGGACATTCGCGCGTGGATTCTGAATCCTCACACGTTTGAACTATTTAGACAGATGATTCGTGATGCTATGATCAGTGCACACTTAGACTTGAAAGCTATCCATCGAGACGATTGGAATACTTATGTATGTAACGATAGAGTGATTCACACGATTCGAGAATGGAACAGTTTGATATTATGAACCATACCCTGTTGAGAAAAGCATTGGTATTTGCTTATCGTATGAAGATACCTGAAGGTCATCATTCTCTGGAATGGATTCGACAACAGTTGAGTACACCAGACATGTTTGAAGAAATGAAACATGGACTTCATGTGATGAATTCATTTTATAAACAATCAGTACCCATGGACTTGAGTGAAACGGATTGGTTCAAACAGGTGGTGAACAATGACTCTGTGTTAACATTTCTGAGTCAATTTGGACATTCAGAATGTGTGTTTGAATTTTCTGACAAACTGTTGTTACCCTTACATGACATGTGTTGTTCTTGTTGTGATTATTCTTGTACTCATACATAAACTTGTTACACAAATAAATAAAATGTTTTTCTTCCAATAGTGTTAGTTGTGATTTTCACGTCATGGAGTCCAGTTTACTTTTTAAGCATCCTTGCAATATGTTTATCGCAGGCCCTAGTGGCTCTGGTAAAACACAATTCGTAAAAAAGGTGTTGGAATACAAATCAGATTTGTTTCAAGTAGTACCTGAGCGTATTGTATGGTGTTACAAAGAATGGCAAGTAGCCTATGCACAATTACAAGAACAAGAACCTAGTATTCGGTTCATACAGGGGATACCTGACGAGGATGAAGAGATAGTAGAGGATACATCCATTCCTCATTTAATTATATTTGATGACATGCTTGGTGATAAAGATGAAGAGAAAATCAAATTATGGTTTACACGAAAAGGTCACCATCGTAATGCTAGTGTGATCTACATTACACAAAACATGTTTCAACAATCGAAAGCCAGTCGTACCCTGAGTTTAAATGCACATTACATGATCTTATTTCAAAACACAAGAGATAAAGGACAAATCAAAGTGTTGGCGAATCAAATTCAGTTGCCACACTTGTTACCCGCTTATCAAGATGCTATCTCTACACCTCATGGGTATTTAGTGATTGACTTTCACCCTCAAACACCAGACAGTTATCGGTTAAGAACAGATATTTTTCATCACTGGATCACTGGAGAAAAACGTGGGCCAGTTGTGTATATATAAACATCGTTTACTCATATAAGATCATTCAGTCATCATGTCAGCCACAGCCATAGCTCAATCGTTAGAACATTTGGGTCAGGAACGAGACCCTACTGTACGGGAGCAAATGCTACGGTCTGGATTAAAAGAAATGCTCAAGTGGTTCACCTTAGCAGCAAAGGTGATTTTAAAAAAGAAAATTGTGCTACCTAAACAAACACAAAACTTTATGCAAAAACATCAGCATGAATTAGAGCAGCTGGGAGATGATCAAGTGGACATGGATACTAAACGTCAACTCATATTGAAACCAGGAGGAGGTGGATTTCTTGGTGGAGTCATGATACGAAGTTTACTCCGATGGAATGGTCAAAAGACGATTCGTAAATTTGTAAAATCTCCAGCTAAAAGAAAAGCGCCTGCTAGAAAACCTAGAAAATCTCCAGCTAAAAGAAAATCGCCTGCTAGAAAACCTAGAAAAGCACCAGCTAAAAAAGCTAGAAAATCGCCTGCCAAGATCAATGAACGTTTTATTACTCTCCGTCGTCGAAAGCAAACCACTTCAACACCCTCTATGGCTGTAACTCCAATCAGTAAGTTACAATGGTCTCCTATCAGTCCTGTGAGTAGTTTGAACTTTAGCTCATCTAGAAGCTTAAGAAATTCTTCTAGAAGTGGATCAAACAGTTTTAGCACACCTAAAAGTTCATCTAGAAGTTTATCAAGAAGTGGACCAAGCAGTTTATCTAGAAGTTCAAGAAGTTTATCTAGAAGTGGACCAAGCAGTTATTCAAGCAGCAGTGGACCAAGCAGTTTGAGTTATTCAAGCAGTGGGCCAAGCAGTGGGCCAAGCAGTTTATCTAGAAGTGGACCAAGCAGTTTGAGTTATTCAAGCAGTTTATCTAGAAGTTCACCAAGTAGTTATTCAACCAGTGGGTCAAGTAGTTTGAGTTCTTCAAGAAATTCATCCAGCAGATCATCTAGTAGATCATCTCCCAGTTCAAGAAGTTCACCAGACACTCCATTGTGCCGTTTTTCACCCCTATCCTTATCTACCTTATCAAGACAGGCTGTCTTGAAACCCCTTTTGAGACATCGTATTCACCTGATGAGACAGGGTCCTATGAATCCAGCTTCAAGACAAGCCTTTGATGCTTTAGTATAAAAGCTGTAAAGAAGTAAAAACAGGTATTATTTGACATAATGGCACCAAAGAGACCACTCCTGCATAAATACGGACATCTGGTTTTGGGTTTAACTCAAGCCCCAGATGGGTTAAGAAGAAAGATGATACATGGAGCATCTAAAGAAATGATTCAATGTGTGTCAGAATGCTGTCAGAATGTTTTAAAAGGCAATGTTGCCTTATCCCCCTCTCAAAAGCAAAGGTTGAAGTCCAAGCGTCAACATCTCCGCACTTTAGCAGATAAAAGAGTATCCATTCAAAAAAAGAAACGTGTGTTGAATCAAAAAGGAGGATTATTTCCATTACTGGCTCTTGCTCCAATCATTGCTAAAGCTGTTGCTGCAGGAGCACTCAGTGGAGGTGTTGCCACACTGGTGAAAAAGCTATGAAGAAAATGGCTATCGTCCCGTTCAAAATGCTAGAAGAGATGAATCGATGGAAAACAGAACAACGACCACGTTTACCTCCTCCCCCGCAAGTCAGTCAAACATCCGATTTACAGAAACAAATGGGAGACGTATTACAAAATGAATCGTTGTCTGAATCAGAAAAAGCACAACACTATGGACAAGTCTTGCAAAAGTTTCAACTGTCTCATCAAAAAGCACGTGAACCGGCTACTCTGGCTGCACCAGTTGCACCGGGTGCACCGGTTGTTCCAGCTGCTCAAGGTGCACAAGGGGCACAAGCGGCTCCTGCTACATTGACGGATCGGATTCTTGAAAGTGTTCCTACTACTATGCGTCGAAAAACTCAGCTTTTATTACACTTTCTACAAAATCATCCCCACATGTCATGGAATGATCAAGGGATGTTGGAATACCATGGAAAACCAATACAAGGATCCAACATTATTGATTTGGTCAATGATGTCATACGTCATAGAAAAGGGTCGGAGCCTAGAGGATGGGAACAGTTTTCTAGTGGACTAAGAGATGTCAATGTACCACAAGAAGCGATAGGAAATAAACGGAGATGGTCATGGATGCAAAAAGCAGACGATTCAGAGGATGATGATGAATTCTTTGATAGTTTTGTTGAGCCTCCTTCACCTATAAGTAAACCTGCCAAACAGATGAAAGCAGAACCTAAGTGGGAAGCCTACTAGACAACATGAACAAAAAGGTAGACAGTCTGTTACATCAGATTTATTATGATCCCCATCATCCGGCTGGTTTTGGTGGGGTAGAACGTCTTACTACAGCAGCTCGAACTCAACTGAAATCCATTACACCAAGTCAAGTGCGATCCTGGTTGAAGGGACAAAAGACCTATACCCTGCACAAACCTATCCGTAGGGTATTCTCGAGACGGAAAACGATTGTGGGTGGTATTGATCATCAATGGCAAGCTGATTTGGCAGACATGCAATCCTTGGCTCAGTACAACACCCCTTATCGATATTTGTTGTGTGTCATTGACGTGTTTTCAAAATATGCTTGGGTCGTTCCCCTCAAGGATAAAACGGGGCTCACATTGGTGGAAGCGTTTCGCTCTATTCTTAAAACGAGACAACCTAAAGCGTTGCAAACCGATAAAGGAACAGAATTCAAGAATCAAAGGTTTCAACAGTTTTTAGACAAAGTAGGGATTCATTATTTTACGACTGAAAACCCAGAAACGAAGGCTAGTATAGTGGAACGTTTTCAACGAACCTTAAAATCACGCATGTGGAAATACTTTACGCATCATAAAACACGAAGGTATATTCAGGTATTGTCTGATCTCGTGCATGCCTATAATCATCGTGTTCATCGTAGTATACAAATGGCACCCGTATCCGTAAATGAGAATAACGAATCTCAAGTGGCCTTGACCTTGTATGGAAAATCAAGAAAGAAAGCGTCGACGACTCTTCATGTGGGAGATATTGTTCGTATCAATAAAACAAAACGTACATTTGATAAAGGTTATCTACCTAACTGGACCACTGAACTGTTTAAAGTGATCCAAGTCAAAAAGACCTCTCCTGCTACTGTGAAATTGACTGATTTAGACGGAGAACCCATTTTGGGTTCGTTTTATTTCTCTGAAGTACAGGTTATAAAAGATGATGCTATCTATGAAATTGAATCAGTGCTCGCCCATCGCCAGAGTAAGGTAGACGGAAGACGAGAAATTAAAGTACATTGGAAAGGTTATCCTTCGAAATTTGACAGTTGGATTCCCGAATCCCATCTCGTTTGAACTAATAAATACATCATGTCTCAAACCGATACGGCCAGTGTGGTAGTGACTGCCTCAGAGCAAACCAAATTGTGTGAACCCAAAAATAAGGTCACTTTTTTGTCACAAATTGTAGTGGTATTTATTATTATTACCGTATCGCTATTTAATTTGTGTTTTCAACGACCCGATCGAGAATTGTGGCTTCTGCTTTTAAGTAGTTCTCTAGGTTATATTCTACCGAATCCCTCCTTGAAATTCAATAAACCTAAATCAACATGAGTTCGTTTTACATCACACTCATGAGTGATAGCTCTATGGATTTATTCCAAGACAATACGCAATGTTGTTTTCGTACCAAACTGACAAAACCCATCCATCTCAATAAACAAGATTGGGAAATTGCCTTAGTGGAAATGATTGTTCCTAGTCAGGTCATTAATGTCACTGAAGAAGAGCGACATTTCTACATTGTCACACATGATCCTGTCCTGGGTAAGGCCTTTGAATCCTTAATTTCCTATTGTACTCTCCCCAATAAAGAAGAAAAAGGTGTACGACTTTGTATTCCTGTAGGAACTTATGTCACACCCCAACATTTGATCGAGACGATTGACTTTACCGTGAAAGATCAATTAGGTAAAATATTTAAACAGAAAGGCCTTCGATTTACCATGGGTTTTTCAGGACAAAGTAAACGCGCAAAACTGGACAGTTCGGATCAACTAGGCATTCAGTTTCATCCTCACATGTTTATTAAACTGGGTGGAGCCCCTGATAGTTCTTCGACCATCTTTTTTAAAGACACTCCAGATCCGTTTCCTCATGGCGTAGATATTAACATGGGTCATAATCATTTGTTTGTTTATTCCGACCTTGCGTCTTATACCTATTTGGGAAACATAGAAGCCCCCATCTTACGTGTAGCTCCATTTGATCCGAGAACGAAAGCAGGAACTAACCCCCATATTCATTTCGAGTTCTTGAATTTACACTATGTACCACTGGCTAAAGCCGACTTTGACACCATCACTATCCATATAAGGGGTGACACTGGCCAGTCTATTCAGTTTATTCATGGGAAGTCTATGGTGAAACTACACCTACGTCAAAGACAATGATACCTACTTACCAAGGTCAACCTCGACAATATGGACACGGACTTGGATCTATGTTTAAGAAAGCCATGAAAAGAATCATGCCTTTACTGAATCCATTTGTGAAATCTGGAGTTCGCACCTTGAAAAAAGAAGGACTCCAGCAAGGAAAAGCCGCTATCAAAGATATCTTGACAGGATCAAACGCTAAACAAGTAATACGAAAACGTGGAGCCTCTGTGTTAAAAGATGTGGGTGAATCCTTGCTACATGCCGTGGCCAGCCCTAAAAGACGTATAAAGAGCAAACCAGTCAAGAAAAGACCTCATTCGAAACTTCATCATCGCCGAGTTAAGCAGGCCAGACCTCTTGATATTTTCGATTAATCATGATGCAACACGGTTCCTGTGAATGTAGTAAGACAGAGTTGGATGTGTCTGTTGTGCCACCTACCATGACAGCCATGCAAGAAGGTCAATGGACTGAGCATTATCCCATTTCTGCCCTGGACAATAATGCTCCGATTGAATTTGTGATTCCTGCACAGACAGAAAAATGGACAGATCTGAATCAATCTTACCTGTACCTAAAACTCAAAATTATACAGGCAGATGGTACAGACCTAGCGGCCGACAGTGAAATTGCTACCGTCAACAATTTCTTTCACAGCATGTTCTCAAGCATTGATGTGTACCTGAATAATAAACTGATCACCAGCAATGCGGACACGTATGCCTATCGGGCATACATAGAAAATTTACTCTCCTTCACCTCAAGCTGTAAAGACACTCAACTTCAGGCGCTAGAGTTATGGGGTGAAGACACCCCTGGTCATATGAACACCCACACACATGACGGGGGTAACCTGGGCTATATTGAGAGACGTGCTCGTGTCCTTCAAAGTCGTATGGTGGAACTATGTGGACGACTTCATTTGGATCTGATGATGCAAGATAAATATTTACCCAATGGTATGGAAATACGCTTAAGACTAAACAAAGCGTCACCTCAATTCTGTCTCATGGGTGCCGCACCGGCTAAAATCAAGTTTCTAGAAGCAGGATTTAATGTAAGAACAGTAGATTTACTGCCAGTGGTAGCCAATCAACTCAATCAACAGATTGCTCAACATAACATGAAAATCCCCATCCGACGAACTGAAGTAAAAACATTTACGATTCCTAACGGTCAACGATCCAAGATTGAAGATCATTTATTTCAAGGTCAATTGCCAAAACGTCTTATCATCGGTATGGTAAGAAATGGAGACATGAATGGAGACATGGCTACCAACCCCTTTGATTTCCGTCATTTTACACTGAATCATCTCGAAGTCAGCATTGACGGAAAAAGTATTCATAACAAAGCGTTTCAACCCAATTTTGAAACGGGAGAAGTTCTAAGATCCTACATGTCACTCTATCAAGCGACAGGAGCTCTTGGTCTCAATCGTTCATTTGGATTGAGCATGAATGATTATCGGAACGGATACACACTCTGGGGGTTGGACTTGACAGCAGATCAAGGTTGCGAGGAAGGTCAACTCCATCCTATAAAAACGGGCAATCTGAGATTGGAATTTCACTTTGGAACAGCACTTGCACAAGCCATCAACGTGATTGTATTTGCGGAATACGACAATCAAATTGAAATCAATCAATTCAGAGAAGTGCTTCTAGATTATTAAGATGGAAGACATGGATATTGAACACCTGGAAAAAGGACAAGATTACGAAATGAAGTTATTGGCGTATCCTTGTTGTACAAGTTCAAAGACGGACTTTTTACAAGAGTGCTTGAATCATCACGTCACAGAAGCACTTCAATCTTTAATTTATAATCAAGTGCATAAAGACTGTTATGGTTGTCGAGTGAATCATCCTAGTCAAGTACAACATGTACTCTGCTTATACACGAATACGGAAGAGTGGACAGAACTTTACATTCAAAAAGCGATTCAACGTTTGGACGTGTTCAAGGTCATGGAAAAGTGGTATCCTGAATTAGTGACCTTGACCGATAGTGAAAAAGGAGACGCGTGTCGATTATGGATTCAATTTAAAGAAGAACTCACTCAGAATCAGTTCATAGATCAATGGATCAGTGTTTGGGCTGAACGTGTCAACAGAAATTGGCATTATGGAGACGAATGAACTACAATACCTATTAGATCATTCACCGTTATTAAAACCACTACATGCTCGTGTTTGTGCCAAAGATCAATTACCTTCAGAGAAACCGCATGACGTGAAAGCCTATATTGTGAATACCCATAACGGGAATCAACGTGGAGAACACTGGGTGGCTCTTTATTTAAAAGACAATAAAGCAGTGTACTTTGATTCCTACGGATTACCTCCTTTCGAAGAGATTCTAACCTTTGTGAAAAAACATGCCAACAAAACTTATCTGTGGAATGCCATGAGAATACAAGGCGATATGTTACCGGTGTGTGGTGTGTATTGTCTATTCGCTTTGGATTTTATCTCACGTGAATGTGACTTGAACCAGATACTGTTAACCCGATTCAAACCGGACATGTATGGAAAAAATGACACTTATGTGACGCATTGGTTTCAACAATATTATGGTACTTATTACATGCATGCTCAATATGTGAATAAATGTGGACAAAAGTGTTGTGCTCAACGTAACTCTAGACCAGAAGGTCACAACCGTTTGTATCATAGTATCACACATAGAAATACAACTCTTTATGGTGATCATTAAACAATGTTACTGTTTCATGTTGTTACTGTTTTCTTGTTACAAAAATAAAAGTTTAGAAAAACTGAAACTAGGTGTCTGTTATCTTTTTTCTAAGTTCATAAAAATCAAGCACATGTCTGTGCGGTACATTGGCGCGTGACGCCATCCAACCCTAGGGTGACGTCATCCAAGCGATATGACGTCATCCAACCACGAGAGTGGGCGGCGCTTCAACAGAAAAATACTCCGTCTTACAATACAATGCCTCATTTCATTCTGAGAACTCAAACACTCAAGATGGAGGCTTTATTCAATGAACTCAAAACAGCAAAACAACTGACTGAAAAACAGAGCAGGGTATGGCGTTCAATCAGTCGCTTAGCGGCTAGCATTGTTAGAAAAAGGGAACGTGATCTTCAATTCATTGGTGAGACTTTGAATACCATTGAAACCAATCGATTTCATCATAGAGAAGAATTATCTCAATTTCGAGATCAAGTCAGAGAAAGGCAGCGAGATGCTCGGGAACGAACGGTGAATAGACAACGGGAACAACAACAACAAGAAGAAGAGCATTGGCGTATCATCACTACCGCTCAAGTTGAGTACACGGAACAACCACCAGTACCAGAACAGGAATGGTCCTGTGGGGATTCAACATGCAGGCTCTGCTATCCCCCACCAGACTGTCAATGCGAACTATGTACCCAACCAGATCAGTCAGCAAACACGGTTTAAAAAACCACCAACGGTCCTTTTCAGGACCACCAACGGCCCTTTTCAGGGCCACCATGTCTTTTCGAAAGAAAATTCTCTCATTGTCTAATATTTAGTCTATACAAATAACAAAACACACACAGTACCCAGAACATTCCTAAAATCCATTTCATACTATTTTGGGGTACAACATTGATTTCCAATTTGTCCTAATTTGTCACAATTTTGAAAACTTCTGGGTACCAATTACGTTGATTAGTACCCAGGGTATCGCCATATACTACTTGCATTGTATTAAATCAGGGTCATTCAAATTCAATTGAAAGACCCTGATTATATTCAGTATTTGTAATAAAAGATTTGTAAAGTATCTGCCAATAATACAGATATATTAAGTGTAATGACTGACTGAAATACAGTAATATAATCAAAAACACACTTAAAATAACAATAGATTAACACATACCTAGTAGTTTAAGGATAACAAATAAAGTAAGAATCATTCTTCAAGGCTTACGATATATATATGTACAATGTACATGTATATTTAACAAACTATCAGTTAGAAAGATACATGTCTATAAACAAGATAAGACAGTGTTCTCAACTGACGTAGGTCATAACATTGCTATACTAGTATTCTTCGCCAGTTCAGATAATTCCCAATTACACAGCTTTCATGACCTTATATAATGACAACAAAAGTCCAGCAACATGTGCAACAAAAATATGCTCGTTGACATTAATAATATGATGTCTTTTTCTTCTATTTTTATATTTTAATTACCCTTTGGCTTTTACCATGATGAGAACCCAAACAGAACTCAAAAACTCGTGCGTTGGTATCTTTTTATTAATGGCTTACCGGTATCTGGTAAAAACATGCAAAAACGAATACAATTTGATGAAATGACATTAAAGCGCACTCATTATCTCTGTGTGGTTTACTTTTTTGTTGACAATGATTAATGTCTATGTTCATGATAAGACAAACACATGCTTTCTTTAGATAAGAACAAACTTGTAAAAACAGTCCTGGTGTCACCAAATGATCTCAAATGCCTTATACATTTCTTCGTATTTTCATCTCCGTCCTTTTCAGTACGTACAGTGTCCAGTCTTTATACGATCCCCAGATGATTCCCTGTCCTCCTGGTACTCCCCATTTACCATTGATGTTACTCTTGAAGCATGCCGAGTACCAGTACCCGCCGCGTTGTTGTTCGGCACAGTTGATATTGTCCGCACCATCGTGATCCGCGTCATAGGTTGAGAATGCGTGACCATTGTGGTCAAATATCAAAGAATCGCCTGTAAAAAATGAAAAGATGCGAAATTATATGAAATAAATTTCAATATTATATACTATAGCATTACAAACACACGATTAATATGCCTACACGGTAAATACTTCGGTAAAGACGACCTAAAAGATAAAAGAACATCTTATCATTTAATGTACAGATAATAAGGTCTAAATATGTTTGTTTATGATAACATGCTCAATAAAAATAGCGTATGTAGGTCGGAATGGTTCTAGCTTTTGGCTCTAGAAAACATGTAGAATGGCAAAAAATGAGAAAGTTAATGTACCGTTCCTCGGGCCTAATAAAATGTCTAGGGTCGCGGGTGAATTAGGGTAACAAACAATATTTTACGCCTAATTGAACGAATGGTAATGCATGCACATAAAGAGCGTTTTCCCATATTGTATATATGGTTCATTACTTTGTCGGATGTAAACAAATACCATTGCATATCAAAGATGTTTTGTTCTTCCTAAAAATCTAATGCAGCGTACGAACCATCTCTATTTTGAGAGATCAGAAAAGTACATGCATGTATTATCATTATCATGTTTTAAAAAGATTACCAGCGGTTCCATTATAACCATCAACGTTGAGTTTATACATGACTGTGGCATCTCCAATGGAGAATGTATCATAATGGGCAACCTTCATCTTTCTCTGGAAGTCTGCAAGTTCTACCAGTAGCGAGGTGTTACCAGCATTGGACAGTGCGTGAATGATCTTGTTTCCTGAAGATTATGTAACATGTTACAAGCATATATGCTTCATAGCAAGTGCGCGACATGAGTCCAAATCATGACCAAATTTTATAGTGTACAAAGCTTAGCTTTTAAAAATAAATTTGTTTAATCGTTAAATCCTTTTTTTACAGATTCGAAAAAATGAAATTTTATTGTTCATAGTTAACACACTTATTACACGTACACGAAAATACTCAAACTTCTTAGGACCGAAGTCAATTTTCGTCTCTGAGTGCTATTGTCGGATAAAAGGTCTATTTACGAGGGGCTGCCATAGAAGGACAGAAATAGAATGATACGTGTTCTGTATACATTTGAGCATACAAGTACATGTATATCATGCGGAAATCAATCAATTACAAATTATTGCATGATAAGGTCACTATGATATGTATACATGTACATGGAATGATCTGTATACATACGAAAATAATATACTATGCATACCAATATAATGATCCTTTGTAACATTTCCAAAACCTGCTTCATACTCGGCGAACGTTCGGTAGAAATCTTCTTTGCCATCATCTCTCCTCTGTATTACCTTTAAATATACAAATACACATGAAGTAACCGGCCATCACTCGTTCGAGTCACCACAACAATGGATATTCTATAAAACTATAATGAAAGTCTTGGCGTGTCGAGTTCTTTGTGTTTACCAGCTTGGGCGTAATGCATTTCCTCTAGGAAATGGACATGGAATTTTGTTATTCGAATCAATGTAGGAAGGTTCTTAACTCTAAAGATACATAGCAATTATAATTAAAACGTTTTAAGAAACATAGCCGCTTTTTACCGCCGACGATATTTGTATTTGTCGGCTATCACGTTACTTCGAACCTGGTGCATCTACTAGTATATCACAATGCATTAAATCCAAAGCTTTTTTGTATTTTTGCATGATTTTTAAAATAAAATTTATACTCTCTTTGATGGACGGAGCGTGAAACACCTCTTTTTTGTTCATAGCATGTACGTCCAACTCTTCAAAAGTATGTTTCGAACAAATGATTAAAAGCAAACTTCATACACTTATACAATAAATGTATAATACGAGTAGAAATGAGTGCAGCTATGACAATTCACATACCGTCCAGCCACCGCCGTCAGTTTCCATATCACAGTATACTTGGGTTGGTGTTAGGCCGGGAGGGGTGATTGTATATGTTCCAGACAGTGAGTTTCCTCTTTCAAGGATATCCAGACAATCGGTCGGTTCCTTCGCGGCTATGGATAAAAAAGAAGTAATTTAACAAATAGCAAGTCTATTTAAATTATAACGTCTCAGTGACCATTAACCTTAGAAGAAATTGCCCAACTTAAATACAAATGTATTATATATACAGTGTAACCTCCACGAACGGTCACCTCCTAACAACAGCCACCTCCCTGTTGTAGCCAGTATACTTGCCTCCCAAATTGACGTTATACTATATTCCACTTTCCCACCTCCTTACAACAGTCATGTTTGTCCTTCACATAGGTGACTGTTGCAGGGAGGTTACACTTTAATCATAAAAATACATAATGACTAATATAAACTAGAGATTTGTCACACAAAAGTAACTAATACTAGTACCCTCCCCGCCGAGTGACATTGTACACTGTACTGCGTATGGCTAAGTTCAAGGGCACATAAATATCTATAGTTAATTATTGTTGGTAGCGATATATTAATAATTTAATTACCTTTTCTTCTTTCTGCTTCAAGAATCTGACATATTTCATCGGCACTCATCGTCTGTTGTTTAAGAAGTGTGTTCTGAATGGCATTAACCTGTGCCGTTAGTGCCATATTCTGTGTGAGCATCGTCTGCATCGAGTATCTTAACTCACTAACTTCTTTGGCGTAGTCCAAATTAGGATCGAACCCCGCAGAACCCGTGGGAGTCTGCGAATACGCCAAAGCGAAGCAGACGATAAGCGAAAAAACTCGCAAAGGCTCCATTTTCTATTAAATTTCTAACAGCAAGTGACAAACAGTATACTCCGTATTGTTCCAGCTTCTACTGAAGTCAGTGAAATGCTGTGGTTCATTTATATATCACATTCTTATAACAAGAACACGCCCAAGGGTCATCGAAAGATTAATTACCATTATCATAATAACTATATAAATGCCACTTAATCTTAGAAAGAAAAATATTTAAGTACAAAGGTCGAATATTAAACCATAACATTAAGTAAGTGTCAGTACGACATGTCACATTGTTTTAAAATGAAAGGTCAATGTTATTTTAAAAGTGAACTTATTATACGCAAGTACAAAAATTATAAACAAACTGACAATTAATATAATGTATGTGTATACGTATGAGTGACATTGATCTTTCTTGTCTATGATGTCTACTAATATACAACACACGTTGCGTCGTTTGCTAAATAGATTTGCTGACTGTACATGAAACTTTGAGTTACTAAGACATTTAAACGAGAATCGATAATATTGTCCTAAAATGTGTTTTTGACAAGATGTTCTCCAGCTTGTTTGGCCATTTTCATTCCTATATTGCACTGTAGGGTATAAACAACATTTGAGCGTCGTATCCTCATGATAATTTGTTATAATCAATATAGATTTTATCTCAGTCTAACCGTAATTATTTTTTGATGTGAACTTCGACACAACGCCCTTTTATCATGAAGTTACGACGAGAATTAATCCAGGGTTCAACGCAACAGTGTCGTAACTCATATTGAAATAAAAACAAGTTACGACAATGTTGCGCTGAACCCTCGATTTTTTGTTCAGAAAAGCATTAGTGAAAGTTGGCATCCACATAGTGAATTATGGCGATCATGTTAGTGCACACTATTGCTAGAACCAATATGTATTGTTCTTTTGAAGTTTTTGTTGAGTGAATTTTACTAATTCGGAGAGTTCAAAATTATTGGAAGTTCGATGAAGTTGAAAATTACAACGACTGTTGAATATCTTTAACGTTAAGCTTAAGAACAATTCATCTGTTTAGTCGCCATATCACGTAAAGATGCTTCTTGCCAACGCTTTTTACAGAAGTGAGTCAAGATAAAAATAAATAATTTCTTAAGTAAATTTATTTCTTATGATAACTACTTGATGTAAATCAGAAAAAGCATGTTTTCTAAAACAAACCAAGTACAGTGTACAAAAATAGTTGATTAATTGCTTGACATTCAAGTTTTGACAGTGTATAAAATCCCATTTAAAAAATGCACATTTCTTTTAGTAGTCCGTGTGCATTATTGTTTTCAACTGAAATAAATGAATGCAGCCACCAATCGCTTCACCTACTAATGTATTTCTAACGTTTCATTGGAGTTTAAGGTCGCACTGACTGTCAGGCTGCAGGCTGATTTGTCAGCCTTCCAGCTATAACAGTGATGGGATACCCCTGGCTTACATTTGGATAGTCAGGAATCTTTTGTAGGCTAGCTGAACAGCTCCTTCTCACGTGGGATTGGAACTCACAGCACTGAGGGGTTAATTATTACAAGTCAGAGACCAAAACCACTCGATCATGGAAGCCATTATGTTAATTGTTAATGCAAAAAGAAAAATACAATACAATCACTGTTAAAATATATACTATATAAATACGTAGCTTATCTTCCAAGATACTGCCTTTACTTTGTACTCAATATTCAGTACAAGACACAATCTATAACAACATACACTACTATACTATAATCTGAACCATTGGAGCTTTTATGAGCTACATAATAATTAGTGTTTATACAGATCTCATATCAAGTCCCCAATTCTACTTACATCTGCAACACTTTCTGTAACGCGTGAGGCGGGAGTACAGACTGAATACTTGATGTACAGGTTTGAGTTATTTCAGACATGTAAACAATATTGTTTTACCTCACTCCCGTTTGCAATGTAAAGACGCCTATACCTGAGTGGGAATTAATTTTTAGTCACAGTAATCACATGCGCAGAAATAATGTATGTACAGTTCAAACAGATGTTCAGTTATTAAATCATTTTCCATTTATTTGAAGAGTTGTTCATAATAAAATCTGTTCTGGATTGTACATTCTACTTGAAAATAATATTCATTAATTGTAAATGTAATGACACTGCTCATGTTGTGACATCGAAATTTTCTTTTTATATTTCTATGAAATTCAGTATAATAAATAAATATTTCGGACAGGGTGTTATTAGAAATCACCAGCCCTTGAAAAAGTAATGTTGACCTCGGCACTGCCTTGGTCAACATTATTTTTCTCGCACTGACAATTTTTAGTAACGCCCTCTCATGAATGTGATATTTATATACATGTAGTAACAGACCATTATGTAAAACATTCTGTACACAGCACAGAAATTTAACACCATAAAATGACAATACCTTAAATGATTCTTGTTTGAAACAGAATTCATTACAACTTCACCATCACATGTCTGTTACTTCAGTCTGTGATCTCAGTGTGAATGCTCGATAGGTATTAGATTTAAATAATCAAGAATGCAGTAGATGATATTATTTGTACTCTGTTTACTATATCCTTGAATAGCAATCATTATTCAAACTATTATAACAAACAAATACATTATGTTATGTATCATTTATTTGCATTAGTTCACATCACAAATCAGTAAAAAGTATATACAAAAGCATGATATCAGATAACAGCATCAGAACACATCTGTAATCAAAAGCTCACATATGATAATACCATTAGTGTGTATGTATTACCATATCATACCTATATCAAAGGTAATATTAGTGATATTAAACTTCCTTCACAGAAAAGTAATTTCTAAAACACAATGAATACTTAATATTATCACTAATTTATCTGTCCTTGGGAGAATAAAATACTAAGATATAACTGATCATAATTATGAAACCTGTTGCTAACACATCGGAAGAAAAGCTAGGACACATCAATGTTTCTTCATCTCTCAGTTGATACTTGAATAACACAAAGCCATGATGATAACCGTGGCTTATGATGCTTACCAACTAGCACAATGCAGAAACAATCAGTATGGTTTCCAACTTCGACCCTAGCTGTTGAATTAAATTCAATGCATCATCGAGTTATGTCAAACACTATGACTTTGTTCCGAATCACTTGAGATTCTGAATTTTAATAGAACCAATTCACCATTTAAAATTCATTCCAGTTCATTGTATCTAGCAAACAAAGTCTTTTTCAAGGCATCTTTATAGTTATGTGGTTCATCTACGCTCACTTTAGATCCCCTCATACCTAAACCAGCACTGGCATTCCTCCTCTCAGCCTGTTCCACAAAGAATGCATAATTGTGTTAGAGCAAGAAAATACAAAATATTTACTCCAGTCAATCAATACTTCTATAAATCTATAATTACAAGAATTTAAAGTCAAATACAGCAAACTGACTCAATGTATATGAATGCAGAACTGTGTCATTAATTTACATAAAAAGGTCTTGTTATTCACAATGCTTTGCATGTGCTGATATTCAAAAATCATACACATGTACTTACTGAGAAACTCTTACATTGACCAGTTCAAAGCTTTCAAATAACTTAATTGACCTAAGACTATTCTAAAGTACTGGCGCACCAAAATAAAAATGTAACATATATACTTGAAGCATAGTCTTGTACCCCCCCCCCCCAAATATTCTAAGTCAGCTTGAATCATTTTAAATAACATCAAATCATTACAATTTGTAATCACTTACCTCAATAGGTTTTACAATTCCCTGTCCTGATCTTCCTAAACCTTGTCCTGATGACCAACCCATCTTCTGTAACATTTTACTACCAATGTTGTCTGATCCTAAACCAGCTTGTGTTGGCTGTTCAAAACTAAAATATAATGATCATGTAATAGATTGCAAATCGAAAATAACCATATATCATGTATAGGTTGCACCAGTGTATAAGACACAGGTAAAAAATCAGCGGAAATCCTGGGATTTTTTTCATGTATATAAATAACATAATGTATTAGCAAAGAAAATGTCAAATACGGATGAAAAAAATAAAATCAATTGGCACCATTCCGTTTATTTGTGGGCTTTGTAAATTTTACGAAACGTGGACAAAACGTGCTTGACAATCAACAGTGAGTTTTTGATAAAAACATTAAGTCTGAAATCATCTAACTTACGGTTCAGGAGGAGGTGGGGGACGTTTTCTTGGAGGTGGTGCAAGAGAACCAATCTTTTCTCTCCTTTCTTTGGCTCTATCACGATACTGTAAACAATGATGAACAAACAAGAACTGATCAATACAAACACAACAATCTTTCAAATATTGAATCATAGTTGAATGTGTTTTTAAAGCAATAACCTAATTATCAGTGGGCTTTCGAAAATCAACAATTTACCACTAACCAGAAAACACAATTTCAAGAAAGTTCACCGGTCAAAATATAAATTTACTAGCCCCAGTCTTGGGTTAGTGCAAAGACTGAGTTGAATGCAGAAAGAAATATTCAGTCAGTAAGTCAAAATGTAAATGAATCTCTATTATGTATACAAAATTGATAGTAACATTCAATCCTTATTAAGGACCTCCCTAGGTAAGTTTTTTAAAGAGTGTACAACACTAATACATGTAAGTTAAATATTTACCTGCATTCCAGTGGAATTACCAGAGGCATTACCACTACCCTGTGATTGTCTTAATGAGTCCAGATTTTGCTGTAAGAATAGAATTAAACTTCACTTTAAAAATACTGAAGAACCAACAAAATAAACTTAAAACATCCTACAATTGGACCATCAAAATATGAAATCAAGAATCTGTCCAGTATTTAATCAACAGGTAAAAATGCATCCTGTCAGAGACCAGAGGGATTAATTTTCTATTATCTATAAGAAAACACAAAAGAAAATGTTTATACAATTAATGGGATGCAAATACCAGAAGACTAACCTTGTGTAAATCAGACATTTGAGCATGTCTCATGAGTTGTTCCTTGCTCTGAAACTGTCTTTTACACAACAAACAAGCCATTTTGGAGTGGTCCAATAATTTGTTTTCATCAAAACCATTGACAGAATCCTCATCATCTTCATCATCAGAATCTCCGCCATAAGATGCTACAAGTCCGAGTTTTGATTTTTCCTGACCAGTAGGAGTACCACCTCCAGACTGAAAGAATAAAATCCATATACATCATAAACACTAAATGTAACATGAACATATTCATTCAAAGTATATGTGATCCAATTGACAGGCAACTGTATCGTATTGTACTTCCTGATAACATTTCAAAAGTAACATACTAATTTGCTGAACATAAAAGATTACAAATCTTATCACCAGATTTTATTTGTAAAAATTATAACATACAAGCTAATTGCCAGTTACTCAGAAACAAATAGCAAAGAATAATGAAGTTGAAATGTTTCATTTGTGTAACATACCAAAGATGGTGGAGGTGGCATCAGCTTTTTGTCTTCTGGTGTGTTTTTCTGTAAAACATGACAAATTTATTAAATACAAGCGTAAATATTTCATACATCATCACAATTTAGTTTAACATTTTCAACAACTAAATTTTGTCATGAGAGATAAATGAAGATTTAATACTTAAGTATAAAGAGCATTCAAGTGAAATACATGCACATGAATTACTCAGTCAATAAACTCACCACTTTCTCTAAAATTGCAAAGCCAGCATCAGCTGTAGCAGATTCTTTTCGACCCATATTTGGCATATTGATCTTTTTCATTCCATCTTTTAATGCTTCTTTCTGGGCATTCATAGATTTAGCCCATTTCTCCATATCCTGATAAAGTAACAGAACAAAATTACATCAAATTCCTACACAAAATATAGTAACTGAATGTGAAAATGCAACTTGAGCATCAAAGTGTCCTAACAAAATAAAATTACAAACAAGGACTCCTTTTTCAACCAAAAAACCATCAAACATTCAGTCATCACTTTTGGAGCAAAAAAAAATCAGTTTTGATATTGAGATTGTCTCATGTTACGTATAGTCAGTAAGAAATGCATGAGGTTGTAACAATGAAGTGGTCTGAATATTGCAGTTTCACTGTTGTGTAAACAAAGCCAACATAATCCAATTAATTCTTTCTATTAAAACATACAATTTTGGTTTATTACAGATACAAAACGTCATAAACTTACTTTAGCAATTTTCTTTGCAACCTTCACTTTTTCTTTTTTATCTTTTCCATCTTTTTTATCATCTTTCCTATCACCAGGTCGTCCTTCCGGTTGTCCATTCTCTCCAGTTGGAGCTGGCAAGTAAGTAGACTGTTCAGAATCCCAGTACATAAACTGGCCTGTCTGACTATTGTAGTAGTACTGAAAAGTATTTGATTTCTTAAATGCATATAAAGATATAACATGTGAGCAACAAAGAATCCTCTGATTGAAGATACTGTACTTTCACTTACTTTCGTTGGGCTCAACTTTCGTGGTTTATACTAAAATGGCTATTTTGTGGGGACATAAATTCGTGGATTTTGATTTTTGAAAAGAAATGCCTAATCTCTGCATTCAAATTCGTGGGGATTTGATTTCACGGATGAGCTGACCCACGAAATCCACGAAATTAAATCCCCAACGAAAATTAATGATTCCACAGTATATAACAACTTAAAATCATCAACACAATAATATTAGGACGGTAGTTCATATCAAATACAAAACACATATTTTACACATGAATGTTTGCAAAACCACCATACAATAAATTTACAATTTCTTGTGACACCTGTTACAGTTATAAAATTTAACTTCTGACTGCAAGACAATAAGAACTCACCTGAGAATTAGCGTCATAGTATAAAGTTGTGACAGGGTCATAATAATATCCTGAGGACTCATCAAACTGGTATAAACTAACATCTGGAGCAGCTGTTGAAAGGACAAATAACAATCATACACTGATATATACACACACAGTAAATTGACAATACGTATACTTTGATATCTCATTTTCATTCCGTATTTTATTCCCCTTTTCCAAGTAATTACTTGTTATTTAATAGGGAAAATGTAAGAAGGTTTGATCAAAGATAAAATTCATCTCATCCCTAACAGTCTTTAACCCAAAACTATCAAAATAAAAATAAAACCATCTAATTTAAAAATTAGCTTTTTTAAAGTTACATTTTATTTCTACACGCCTTTCATCTGATAAGGAAATCCTTGAAGCAGTTTAGTTAGATATGAGACCATCTAGTCTATACACTTACGATATTTTAATTGAATCTGAGACCATCTAGTCTATACACTTACGATATTTTAATTGAATCTGAGACCATCTAGTCTATACACTTACAATATTTTAATTGAATCTGAGACCATCTAGTCTATACACTTACGATATTTTAATTGAATCTGAGACCATCTAGTCTATACACTTACGATATTTTAATTGAATCTGAGACCATCTAGTCTATACACTTACGATATTTTAATTGAATCTGAGACCATCTAGTCTATACACTTACGATATTTTAATTGAATCTGAGACCATCTAGTCTATACACTTACGATATTTTAATTCAATATGAGACCATCTAGTCTATACACTTACGATATTTTAATTGAATCTGAGACCATCTAGTCTATACACTTACGATATTTTAATTGAATCTGAGACCATCTAGTCTATACACTTACGATATTTTAATTCAATATGAGACCATCTAGTCTATACACTTACGATATTTTAATTCAATATGAGACCATCTAGTCTATACACTTACGATATTTTAATTCAATATGAGACCATCTAGTCTATACACTTACGATATTTTGCATAATCTTGTTGTTGAGCTGGTTGTTCATCAGTTTTTTGTTTCCATACTTGAGCCTGATGAGCTAATCTTTCTTCAGATGACATTTCAGAGATCTGCTGTTGCTGTTGAGCCTTTAAAAAATTTGTAGACGAAACAAACAATTAATTTGCACAAAATAAAACTGCCTGCAATGTATAACACTTCTCACAAGTTCTGAGTTATTAAGAAATATCAGTAACTATTATAAAATGTGAAAATAATGTTTACTCGATTATCTATCAGTTACCACTATATTTTGTTGTATTGTAAAGTACACACACCAGATAACTACCAAAAAGAAGGTTTTTTAAGATAAGCAGCAGGTTTTCTCGACGACTACCAATTATTTTCAAACATCTTACGAAACACTTTTTTATAATAATATCAACTAATCTTTACAAGAGAACAGTAATGGTTTTTAGAGTACCATCAATTAAGTTACAACACATGGAAAATTTACCTGTTTTTGATAATGTTTAGCTGCCTGTGCTTGTTGTATAGCAGCCTGGGCAACTGCTGCAGCTGTGTTTGTGGTGGCATCTACTGAAATATTTTTACTTACAGTTTATCTTGATACATTACTCAAAGGTAGTTTTTTCTATCTTGGAACAAACATTTAACATGTAGTAACATGCAACATCAAAATCTTGTATTTTCAAAGACTATTGGTTTAACCATTTATAAGCAGACATAAATCCAAAATGACATATTTTAGGTTATAAAAGATGTGTTTTGAGAACTAACTTGATTGTGGTTTAAGTCCCGATTTTTTGAATCTTTTGAAGTCATATTTTTGGAGTACTTATAAAATCAAAAGCATTAATTGAACAAGGTAAACCATATACCGGATGAGGAAGAAGTTGTAGCTGTGTCTCCACTCTCTGAGTAAAAATTAGAATATTCATAATTCTGGTTATCATAGTACTGTCCAGAATAGTAACCTGATTGGTCGTACTGACTGTAGTCATAATTCTGGTAGTATTCACTTGATTGGTCCCAGGGCTGTTGTGCAGCTGCAGTAATGGTAGCTATACTGTAAAAAGGAACAAGAACAAATCAAAGAACAGAAGCTATAGGAAAGGTTCCCATTAAATTGGAGTCAAAGGTAATACCCGGGGGGTTAATAGAGAAAAGGAAAGATGCTGGGTGCTGGTATATGGGGAAAGAATTATATGAAAGAGACAAATTTGGAGAATAATCACCATGCAAATTGAGGAAATATATTATTTGGAGAAAAATAAAGATTATTTGCGAGGGATGTCACTGACTATCAGTTTCACTTTCTTAGTAAACTACAAATAAGTCCAGATGACACGAATGCCCCCACAGAGAATCTATCTTGACCTGTATTTTATTATTATACACCTTCATTTAGAATATGAAACAAATCCATGATATATTTCTTGAGTTAGCGCTCGGAAACCAAAATTGGTCGGACAGGGATAACATTTTATGCCCTTCCGAATGGTGGGGTCATAAAACCCCTTGAATACAGTGATAAAATTTTGCCGTAAAATCTATCAGTAATCATCATATAATGTAGGCCTTTAGCAACAAGACTTGATAGATATAAAGCATTAAAGGACAGTATCAAGAAAGCACTGAATGAAAATCATTGCTATTCATTGAGATACATATCACTTACGAGGTTGTAAAAGTATTTTTTGCAAAAGCAACAAGAATCTGTTTCCCGTCCACTTCTAAAGGTGGGTTCATCTGCTTCAAAGTTTCCAGCACATTCACAGATTCAGCAACAGAGCCTAACTCCACAAATGCAAACCCCTGAGATGCCTGTGTTGTTGAATCCCGTATCACCTGAATATTCTTACATGTTAATTGTGTCACAGCATTTAATGCACATAATATACTCTCCTCCGTCGTTAAGGCATCAAGTCCTCGCAGTACAAGAGCTGCAAAATCAATTATGTGTCATTAGATCTCTTGTTAAACACAAATTATTCATAACCAGTAATTATTTATCAATTTATTATATCTATAAATGGATTATGTTTTGATAACTACATTAACACAACTGAAACCAGATAGTGAGCAGACAGACACTAAATAGTTCACTGAGTATATTTTATTCAGCACATTTCCTAGGATTTTCAAAAATTCATCTCTTGATTTTAAAATTAGTATAAAGAAGAAGCAAATCATGGAATAAGCAACATCTGAAGTACATTGTGTTTACTTACTGTAACATATACATGTGTACTTACTATTACAAGGATTTGTTCCAACATGATCATAACCATCTGCTTGAGATTTACCAGATTCTGAAATCAAACAACATTGTTAAAATACCACTCAACGACGAGAACACCATTTGAACCATAGATGTATATATTGAGCAATTACGACATTGACATTATACAGCAGAAGTCTGACCTTTTCTTTTTGAAATAATCATGTTTGTACACAGATGAAAATTAGTTTCAACTGGTTAATTCACATAAATGAAAGTTTAACATTTTTGAAATGATTTGTGATTTTAAAACACAATTCCCCTGTGATCTTGACCTGAAAATGCACAGGTCCTGTCGAGATTGTCATGAGAAACCAACATATGAAGTTTCATGATTGTAGGTGGAAGAGTTCTGATTTTATAGACAAGGTTAAAATTTAGTACAAACAAACAGACAAACTGGCCTTAAACTATATGCCCCTGATCTATTGGCATGGGTGCGTAAAAAAGGAAATGTGCTGTAGAAACAGTAAAATCCAGTCTTGTAAGGAAATGTGTGGAAACAAAAATCCTACCCGGCGAAAACTTTCACATCTGTATTTATGTTCCAGAAATTTTGGAAAGTCAGAAAGATCTTATCAAATGCTTTACAAGCTCAATGTCATAAATGCTTTTTTTCAACCTTGATACCTACTGAAGCAAGAGATTTACCACTAAGCTAAGGGACCAATATGTAACTTTTTTCAACTATCTGAGAATAGTCACCCTTACTTTCCATGAACTTCTAACACAAAGATAAAGATGTACTTTTTCTGTGTTAATACCCACTACATTCAAACCTATGTATAAAATTAGTTTCATTCAAAGACTAAATCATTTGTCCTATTACCAAATAGAGTACTGTCTAAAACAACAGAATTTGAAGTTTGGATTTAGATGCTATAAACCTATCAATACAGAAATGTTTATACTGGCATCATATGGTAAATCTAAACAGCAGACGAACAGAAGGCTAATGTTAAAATGGGTCTATCATCATTTCACTTATACCATTCTATCTTACCATATCGGGACATATTGCACTTGAAACAGTAATCTCGTCTCTTGAAATTATGAACACCACACTGTAAGGTACAAATATGTTCAAAAATAAACTTGTCATGAAAATCTATTGCCGAGAACTGTGATGAAACCCTGCTTCACCATATTCAATACTTTAGTACAAATATGCTGCAAAATTTTAGAGATATAAATGAACTATAAATTGGATGTTATGATGATAAATATGCTTTATTCACAATAAAACCATTATCTATGATAGTGAAAAGGGTCAATTAAAATGTAGGCAGACAGAAAACCTAAGTACAAGATTTAGTTTGATAATTCGAAGTGGTGATTAATTTTATCATTATCTTGGGTAATGTTTGAGTTTAATGACAAGGAAACTTCACATCATGAAATAATCAGGGAATAATTCAGAAGACATTTTCATTACAGCAAATATAATCCACAGTATATTTTCTCCAGTTGTTCCCAATTTACATCAGGATTGTCAACAACAATACAAGTAAATAAACAATTTACCTTTACACAAGTCCAATCCATTCTATGAAACAGTTGTTTATCCTTTGGGTCTTTAGGAGTACTAAAGTTCATAGTACAAGTATACTGATTCTGAAGCATCAACTTTTTCTGGAAAACACGAAAGATTTATCAATTACTACTTGAGCTTAGTGGTATTTTACTATTGCCTGAAATTCCACCTTGAGGGCACCAGAGATGAGACCACTGTATGGCAGTGATTTATAAACACATTTATGACAATGATGGAATGATTTTTACAGGATAAAGTAGTGACTTTTGTACATATACAGCCATGTTATTGTCATTGGAAAATCACATCTACAAATTATGAGTTGCTGACTCAAGCCTCAAAGCAAAGAATTATAAAAAGAAAACAATCAGCAGCAATAGGACATGTATTATGTTAGTAGTGACAAACAATCTATCAGCTTAATATTTTTTTCATTTAGTTATTTATACTGTCATCAACAAATGATTCATGGCTGTATAAGAAAAAGCACCAGTTGAGGGATTTCATGAGAGTATTTAAGAAGTTCCTACTTGCCTGACAAGCCAGGACAAGATATAAATGTCTTAATTAAAGCAGGTTCTTGAATACGAGTACACGATAAATTCAGAATACCGCATGCATTGGTTACTTTAATAGGAGGGAAGATACCCATGAACATCATGATACATAACTTTTCCACCATTTCAAACCCCACAATTTATACAAACAACTATGTTTTAATTAACAAAAATAATGCTCTAAAAAAATCTGTAATAGTGTGAAAGTTATGTATTCGGTTACTGAGTTTATCAATAATTCTAGGTATGAAAGCTGTAATTAACATTTGTCTTGGCCATATCATGATTTATTTCAAAAGTTCAACAGACAATATTTGCTTATTTTAGGTGTGCATTAGGTATCTTTATTCAAGAGTCTGAAAGTGCTATCCTAATTCATTCAAAGGAATGTTTCAATGGAATATATGAAAAGCTCATATTTATTTCATTCCATATAAATATTATTTTGTTCACAAATCTTGAAGCAAAGAGCATTTACTGCTATCTTCTTTTCAAAATTTGCTAGCACATGCACCCCTCCCTTATTGACAATCATATCATTTGGAGATCAACATCTATGACAATTCCATAAATGTAATCCATGATATTCAGTCAATACATAAAGCGCTTATGCACTTAGTGCTTATGTTCAGCTTTACCCCCATTGTATACGCAATTGTTGATTTACTGTACCGTATGTCAAAGGTTAAACATAGAAAACGGTAGTAAGCTGCTCGTTAGAAACCTGATTTGAATCCATCCATCGAACGGCATCGTCTCTATTCTGAAACTCGACGAATGCAAACCCTCTTGATGCACCTGTACATAATCATAACGGGTCATGTTTTAATATTTAAGTACAGAAAATTTGAAGATTAATCAAAAGAAGCCATAACGCTTGCTTCTAGACATGGTCTACCATCAAATAATGCCTCACTGAGCATGCCAGAAGATTAAGGCCACAAATTTTACATAACATCATCAGTATGTATGAGTCAGTGCACTTACCAAATTCATTCACACTAAAGATGGATCCATTCACAATTAAAAATACTTGGAAATCACTTTTAGACAGTAAAGTGGCATCATTCTTACCAATTCCAGTCCACAGAATCATCATTAATAAAAATTTATAATGTCCTAAGACACAACACAGTGTAATGCTACAGCAGATATTTTCACATGATGTACATAGATTATTCATACTTTGTTTAGCATTGCTATTTGAATTAAAAGATGGACAGGCTGAAATAAAAGTTTGTTAGTAAATAATGTTATGAAATCTTATAAGCTGGATAAAATACTACAACATTGGTCGGACATGACCTTAATTTCGGACAATTGTTCATGAGAGAGAAACTGCTTGGTCTTTAAGACTGAGACAATTTCTGCAAATCTGGCAGCTCAGTGAGGAGAAACAGTTTTAGACCCAAATAACAACTGATGCAAGAACAAAGAGTATACAGATTTTGATAAACCATTCTACTGGTTACCAGCATCTCTCACTATCTAATGCAGTACTAACCTGAACTCTTTCGCATGAGTCGTACATCACGAATCGGAGCACCAAAAAGCATTAGCTCTGCCTTTATCTGAAATGCACAAAATTTACATTAACACCTGTAGAGAAAAATATTTCAGACTTAAAAATGCACATAAAATTCACAATAAAAGCAAATTTAACAAAAGTGAGAAGTTCAGACCAAGAATAAGATCAAACAATGCCAATATTCTTTCTTTGCCATAATTACATACAGACACTCTTAATCCATCGATGCAAGATGTTTTAAAAATCTTACATCTTTTTCTTCAACACAGCTTGGCAACCTTTGTAGTATAATTGTGTTTGAAGGCGTATCTGTGACCCATTTTTCACCAGCACGATCATCACTATCTTTATCTCTTCTGTCCCTCTGTAAAATACAATTTGTTTATTTTTTATATACATACTTGCCATTTCTATATTAACAAAATTAAGTAGGGGTCGGTCGGTGCATAAAAAAACTGACGCATTGTGATCACGAGTGTCCCAATAGTATGGGTCGATAGTAAAAGTCTCGATCCAATGGTTATCGCCGATAGTTAGTTCAACTATCGATAGTTCCAATACTTTCCTACTTATAAAGTTTATTGTTAATTTAAAACAACTTTTGTTGCATCATCATATAAAAATAATCGTAAATAACCAAACGCATCAAACTGCAGCAAAGGACCAATAAAGCAAGCAATAACGCAAATTTGTATTCACAAGCTAATCTCTGTGGTTTTCAAAACTTGGCAATTACTATTGCAATAGTATCGCAATAGTACTTTCAGCAATAGCATCGCAATGGTAAAAACTGGATGCAATAGTCACCCCTATAATTAAGCCAGTATCAGGGGGTCACTCCAGGGGTTTAACTATCTGTTCATTTCTTTGCAGTGAATTTTGAATGTCACAAGTTGCTGTGGTAAAAATTAACCATCATGATCATTGTAGTAAATAAGTACAGTACATGACACAAATCAATAGTAAGGGAATTTCAACAATGAATTTCAATTTCTACAGACACAAAAAGTTTAATCAAATTTTTTCCGACTTGTCTGAATGACCAGAATTAATTCTGTTCAAATTCTTACTTCATGTCTATCATCTCTGCCATTTCTATCTCTACTACGTGATGATTCATGATCGCGTCTGTCACTATGACTACTACTACTGTGTCTGTCATGTCCACTGCTTCTCATTTCACGACGTCGCTCTGACCTGTTCTTTCTTTGTTGCCTGCAAAAGCATAAAACATCAAATACAACCTAGACACATACATCAACTTTGACAGAAGTTGCATAATTACAGTACTGTTGACAGAAGTTGAATTACTATAATCACTGTTTCACTATGCATATCGTAACTTACTTACTTACATAATGATATCATCAAGAACATACCTACAATTCTAATTATGAAAGTTAGCAATATCATGTAGTATCAATACAAATTTAAATCAATAATTTGCTTGGGAAACATAACCCAACAACTCTTCTCCACTGTAACTTAATGATCATTTATACAATGAGTAGTATCTAACATTAAAGTTAGTACTTTTTTTTGGTACCTACCTTTCTCTGTCTTCTTGTTCAGAATTTCTGGAACTTTGTTGTTCAGTGTAACCGCTGGAGCTGTACGTTTCACTATAGGACCCATAGCTGTCCTCCGAACCATAGTTATCTTCTGAACTTGCTTTGCTAGTGGTCACCGTGCTGTATGTTGTTTCTTCATAACTAATTGGGGTGTAATTAGTGAAGGCTGTCTGAGCATATGGATCTTGATATGGTTGGTATGAAGTGTTCTCATATGGGTTTGGATAATCTGACGCCATGATTGCTGCTGTAAAATCAATAAATATTTTATTCTAAAAATATGTCACATGAGAATTTTGACAATATCAATCAGACTAATCAGGGTAAGTTTTCTTCCAAAAATATGCAGAATACATGCCTTTGTGTAAAAATATCAAAATGGGTTTTCCAAGTACATATCCTCCGGTACTCTATTCTGACGCACACCGATTACGACGCCATTTTTGTTTTGATCTCGTTTTCGATTTTGTATTATCGTGTGACGTCATCCCCGCCGAAATTTACAAGTAAACGTAACAGCGCTTTCTGCTGAGCGAAAATGCGGGGATTTAGCCATTTTGGATACTTTTTTAACAGATTTTATAATTAAACACTGAAAACTATGTATTTTTCTTATTACTAAATTGTCAAAATGTTGAAGCAAAATATTTTTCTTGAAACAATGAAAAAATAAAGCGATCTGCTGGCGCATCCTCGCTCGCTTTTTTATAAAGTCACGTGATGGTCATATGACCTGTAATGTGATCTACAATTGAAATATTCACTGTCTAGAGATGTGTACTCGTTAGGTAACAAGGATCGCTCAAATTGCAGTTAACAAAAAACAGTGTGTCTTATAAATGCTCCAGAATAACTTAATTCTTGATTTCTCTTCATTTCTTTCACTTTTTTTCTGTAACTAAAGGTCAGGTGCAGAAATTATTCCACAACTCAAATGAGAGAAGTCAATATCATATCAAGTGTAAGGAGACTGGTGCCACCACAATAACAGCAGCTTCACATTTGTGCATTTTTTTCTGCAAAAAATACCATTAATTATGTTTGTTCATAAAATATTTTTTGCTACACAATTTTTTTTATAAATTGTATCATACTGTTGCTAAATGAGTACTAAGTATTCACAGTGAAAATCAGGAGTTATTTATGTTTAGCTGTAGTTAAATATAGAAGCCAATCAAATGCGTCGTTTCATTGTACTCTCATTCAGCCATTGTTGACAGTCGTCACTTACGAAACTATGAGTTCTGTGGTTGGAAAATGAATTTTATCTATGTAAACATGATGTAAAACGATAAATAAATGATCAAACTTTGCAATGCAAAGGTAATTTATTGCTTTATTTTTTACTTAGTTATCATAAATAATAATTTATTCTTAGGTGCGTAAGAACTGTGTACGCGAGGATACATGGACAGATAATGACCAGGATTGACGTATTGCATGTTTTTAACTTTTATTTGGTCAGACGAGAAGTTCATACCCGTTTTCAAGCCACCCGAGTGACTGCGTTGTACAGTTTTACCATCAAATTGTCAACCAACAGGTAATATCTACACGGTCACACGTGCATATTCGGAAAACCCATAGCTAGCTATCTGCATTTCAATATAACTGGCTGTGGCAAAACTCCGTTCATACCGTTGTTTTTCACACCACGTAAAATTTAAGTTTAATATTTCATATTTGACATTTAACACAGGTTTTCTATAGCACATTCACGCAGATTATTATTATTTCTATCGAAAGTTATTGCCTGTTAGAGCCTGTTTTTGATTAATTTTGACTTCCGCACATAAATAAGCAGTTCTTTGTACGGCTGAGAGAATGACCCTTTCGAATTCGTTCAAGAAATCAGCCAACCAAAAAGCCAAATTAGTAGGGCTAGTAGGCATCCTGCAAAGGACCGAGAATGCCAAAAAAAAGAGAAATGCAAAGATATGCGACGCACATGAATGATGAATGGGAAAAGTTCCTGAAAACTGTACACTATTAACTTCGAACAAATTTAAGAATATAACAGATAATCAATCATACTTTTAATTAGTCGATTCTTTAGCAATTCAAAGGCACAATAAAACATTCATGGGCATTCCTCGTTTACAAAATCTTTGTCCTTGCAAATTAAAATGGCGATCAGACAGAATGTTTTGCGCATGCGTAGCTACAAATTATGTGATAATGTGTATACCCCGGCCCTAGCTCCGTAAATAAGAAGAAAGTAAAATTTTATATCACGGCCATAAACTCAAGACCATGTAGTACGGTATAAGTGAGAATGTAACATACCTAATAATAATATACTTTAATTGCCATTATGACCCTTCGTTTGTTATTGATGGATAACACCAACAATTGATTGTTGAAGTGTATATTTCACCTTGCTTTATGATATTTAATTGTGATTGGGACATCCTTTGGGTTTACGCCTAATTAATATATATACTTGATATTCGAAGTTGATATTTGAACTTATTGGTAATCTATCCTTCTTTAATGCCAACTTTTTTTATTATTTTTTAAATTTTTTTCGGCTTTGTCATATAGATCTAGCCCATTTATTATTCCCCGTCATTGGTGGGAGAGGGTCGGGGAACCATCCCTCGCCCACCTTACAATTCTGCATGATTATATGATTATATACTAATTTTTTAAAAAATATATGCAATCAACAGTGGTCAAAATAGTACAGATTGTTAGAAAGCACAGAAATTGTGTTTTAATAAAATATAATTATACTGTTTACTGAATGTTTATATGTAGTCCAAGAAATGTCTGATTAATGTGTAAGATTTATTTTGTGTTTTAAGTATATGTATTGCCAGTTTTAGTTCATTTATAAGGATGCATCTTATATTGTGTTGTTTTATTCTTCTTTCAGATATAAGATATGTTTTATAAATGCTGAAAGCTATTAGGTTGATGATGATGTTAATATTGTTATATTCTCTTAGTTCTGCTTTATATCCAAAAACTATGTATTTTAAGTATCTAAAATTCTGATCGAAGCCAAGGTTTTTAAAGGCTGTATTAACCTGTGTCCACAGTGATGTTGTACAAGGACATTCAATGAAAAAGTGTACATAGTTTTCAATAGCATGACAGTGAAGACATGAGGGCGAATTAAAAATTCTCCATTTCATAAGGTTTTCATTTGTGGCAATGATATTGTGTATTAATTTGTATTTGAATTGTTTTACTCTGTTGTCTAAACAAGTTGCTTTCCAGCCATTATAGAAAAGAGTCCAATAGAATTGTCGTTTGTCTAAATTATTTTCCCAAAATTTATGAATGTATGGAAGTTCAGATTTTTGTTTTATAAAAACATTATAGAAGTCCTTGTTTTGCATTGTTTTGAAAGTATGTTTTAAATCATCAAGTTGTAAATGTAAGTTTGTTTTAACTTTTGTAAGGTAAGATTCTTTTGTCTGTACTAGTTTCTTCCATTCTGGTGGTATTGATTCTCTGAGAATGCTTATTTCTGATATCCAGTTTGATTTATTTTTTAGCTTATTGAGTATAAAAGTTTCATTGATTAGGCCTTTCTTATCCAGTATGTCATTTAAAAAGTAAATATCCGAGTTTATCCAATTCTTGTGAAATAACGTTATGTTTGATTTTGATTTTATGTGTTTATTACCCCAGAGGACTTCTTGTCTGATTTCTCGGATTTTTTTAGGTATATGTTTGTTCACATTGTTTTGAAATTCGAGCCATACCGTGAGAATATCACTGTAAAAATTTGAAAGTTTATGTTTAATTGCTGGTAGGCTTTTTTCAGAACCAGGCTTAGTATAAAAGATGAGCAGATTTTTACCATATTGATTGAAGTAAAATTTTGGAATTGTTTTCCAGTTCGCTATTGCATCATGTTCTAAGAATTGTCTTAGCTATTTAATTCGTAGTGATTTTATATAAGAAACTATATCTGTCATGCCTAAACCACCATTAGAGACGGTGTTAATTAATATGGTTCTTTTGATTTTCTCTCTGCGATTATTCCATAAAAAAGCATACAGCATTTTATTGATTTTTGATACTACATGTTTTGGAACGTAACACGATTGCATAAGATAGGTAAACTTTGGTAGTAGTAAACTTTTAATAATCGTGATTTTTCCATAGAATGTTAAATGTCTTAATTGTAAGTCGTTTATGGTTTTGATGCAGTTATCAATTTTGCTATTCCAATTTAATGATTCACATTTTTGTTTATCATGGCCGAAATATACCCCAAGTGCTTTTATTTCATTAGCCCATTTGAGATCGGCAATTGTATTCTGGTTCTTTTTAAACGTTCCTAGTCCTAACATTTCTGTTTTATTTTTATTTATACGTAGGCCCGAATGTGTACCAAATACATTGACAGTATCTAACGCATGAATGATATCATTAACATCTTTTGCGAATAATGTAGTGTCGTCTGCGAGTTGACTTATTTTTAAGGGAATTATGCAATTATTTATTTTGATTCCATGTATATTTTCAGCGGTTCTAATTCTAGTCGCTAGTATTTCAGCTACAATAATAAAAATGATAGAACTACAAGGACATCCTTGCCGGAGAGATCTTTCTAGCGAGAAATTATTGGAACGCCAGCCGTTATTATAAATACAGGAAGTGATGTTGCAATAGAATGTTTTTATCCATTTAATAAATGAGGTTCCGAAACCGAACCTTTTCAAGCATTGAAGCATGAAGTTCCATTCAACCGTGTCAAAGGCCTTTTTAAAGTCTAAGAAAACTATGGCACCATTGACATTGCATTCTTCAGTATAATCAATAATATCTTGTATAAGTCGAATGTTAAACCCAATGAACCTATTTTTGATGTATCCTTGTTGGTCATGGTTTATTATTAAGGGTAAGACACTTTGTAGTCGTTTGGCCATAACTCGTGCTGCGATTTTATAATCGATAGATAGCAATGAAATCGGTCGCCAGTTTTCGATGTTTTCCGGGTCACCTTTCTTATATAGAAGGGATATGATTCCATGTTTTTGTGAGCAAGATAGTTCGCCTTTGGTGTAACCATAATTCAGAGAAGCAACGACAAAATGTTCTATAACAGGCCAGAATGTTTGATAGAATTCAACACTAATACCGTTGTTACCTGGACTTTTGTTTTTTTTCATTTCGAAGACGGCATTCCTACATTCTTCATTTGTTAAGAGACCTTCGCATAGAGAAGATTGATCTTTGTTTAAAGTATTGCCAACTTATTTAATAAACTTTTATTTTGCATAACATACACTTGTGTTTGTCATTATATACATGTGCATGGTGTACATATGGTCCCAGATATTGTTCTATTTATCACCAGTGGTACTAGTTTTCAACGCGGATGTAAGAAGCGTCTTTTAGTTGTAAGTAGAAAAGGTGGTGTATATAGCTATAGGAGCTTCTAAAAATGAGCAATTTAAGTTCCAAAGATATTTATTTGTACGATTATGAATGTCTACAGATAGCTAACATATTACATTACACAAAACTAATACATAGTTTGTCGCATTGAACATTGAAGCAGATATTTCATCTTTTCCCACCGAAAGAATCGTAAATTTTGTTTAGTTCAGTGCCGCCTCGCTTTAAATAGGTATCTGGGGACATCAAGGACTTATATATACATACATCATTGGTGGACACCAATTATGAGTGACTTTTAAAATAAATATCCAATTGGTGCAGATATCGTCATTTTGGAAGTTGTAACCCTTGTATATGTATATACATGATGTATATATGATAAACGTGTTTTCGGTCTGTGCAACGTGCTACCCCCCTATGGTAAAGACAGAGTGATATCTAGATCAAGAGAGAAGGAAAAGTAATGGCACCTTCAAAAATGGAATATTGAAGCTTAAATCAGAGCAATGACTTATATACATACAAGTCGTTGATTAGAGGAATTTTTAATTTGCAAAGATATTGGAACTCAACAATACTGATAAGCAATTTAGACAAGACAATGCATTAACTAAACCATAAGAACAAGAATACACAGAACTAGGGCCGGGGAATATACACACTCTCCTGTCCGGTTCCCCACGTCATATGCGCCAAATAAATAACGAAGTCTAAGAGCAGAAGGATACAGAGGGTAGATAACCCAACCGTTCTCGTGCAAGGTCAATAACGCAGGCATGTTTATATAATGAAAATAATGTGTAGACGTGATTTACATTTCTACTAGTTGCGTAAGTACGAAGATGAATGAATTGTCAGATATGCAGATATCCTCGTGTGCTTGACACCTCAAACTTTATATGTATCATGTAATCGGATAAACACATTTCGGATAAAATTTAGAAATGATGTTCAGTGGTCGAACATAACGATTCTATTGTATAATTTACATTTAGTTGTTTTATGTACTGCCTGTAAAAAATACTCAGTATTTCCTAATTGTAGGTATTGACAGTATGACATGGTTCAAGTTCAGGCCAAGACGTAGTGAAACTTTGATAAAGTTACTGAGGCTTGTACCTGGTGAACACTTATTTGGTGTCTATAGATTCATGCCCTTTTTCTTTTTTGGTGGAGCTTCACTTGAATGGTGTATGATTAATTGGAGACCTAATGGTTTCAACTTTTGTAAGTTCTCATTTTCACTAAATACTTTATTAGATTAATTAGTTGGTATTTTGTGTTATGTTTAAAGAAACATGTATGAAAAGTAGTAGAGCTACTGATTAAACTATGTGACAGAGTCTCTTCTAATTTCCATCAAATGCATGCTTTTATCTTATGATCACATATAGCATCTCCATTTTGTTTGCATTTTAGTGAGAGGATTTTTTACCTATGTTTACTATGGAAAATAAACAGTTATGTTCCATCAGAAAAAGCTGCGCTGGATAAATCATTAGTAGAGCTCTAGTAATTTTCTTGTAAATTGTGAAATCTTTTGTCTGAAAAATAATAAATGATACTTTGATAGTGTTGTGAATCACTTATTAATCATGTTAATCTTTACTTCTTAGTTCTTACCAAGTGAGTGTCAGATTATGAAAGTTAATGATAACAATATGATCTTTACAGATGATACTTACAAAAGAAACAATTTGGAGTCTGAAGCTTTAAGGCAGATTGAAAGAGAAGATATACGTGTACAAGTTTTTGCTAACTTAAAAAAGTAGTTAACAGCCAAAGAAGGTAGGGCTTGTTTTCCATATTTTGGCATTTTGCTGTAAATAAGTGTTCATTTCAATTAACGACACTTTAATGGTGTTTTGAAGATACATAACAGACTTTGTGAAAGGAAAAAAAATCTGCCAGACATTTGGTCTGACAAGCTTGAAAATTCGGTCAGACTGAAAGGAAATCTGTCAGACCAAAAAAGTAAACAAGTATATATGCATATACATCAGGTAAATAAGTTGACCGACAACCAGACTGAGGAGATAAGATTCTTTATCGGACCAACACACTATATATCAGACAAGTCCACTGGTCCTGCACAGTTCGCTAAGCTGACATAATTTTTGGTTTGTCACTTTTGATTTAGTGATGATAATGTCAAATTTTACTATGTTGACATCACAATATATTAGTCTTCTAATCAAGCTATTAGTTTTTTCAAATCTGTACACAATAGAATTTAAACAATTTTATTACAGTTGTATCAAACAGTATCCCCCTTACTGTATTGAGTTTCGATTTAATTTAATTAAACAAGTACAGACTATGTGAAAGACAGTTAGATTTCACTTGCCTGAAAAGACCATTTCTTATCGCTCATGATACTGTAAAGTGTTCAACAAGCTCTTTTGCATTAAATGCAACTATGTTTAAACTTTTAATTATTTCCCTGTTAAATAACACAGGCTGTTGGTGTGACACTAAACACCAGTGAAACATGAAATCCCATGATTTAATTTTTTTAATGAAATAAGGTTAAAACTTCTAATGAATAATTCTTATTGACTTACAAGTTTTTAGTTTATTGTGGGTATTTTAGTAATGTTGGCTGGCTTTGAAATGAATTTTGACAAAATTTGCCTGTACTATCTGTAATTTATCAAATATTGTTTCTTCCCAGGTTGTACAATGCCTGCTGGAGTACGATTTTCTACATATGCAAAGTCATTCACTGCAGCTTTTGTGTCTATGATAGCTGGGTCTCAGTTGGTACACCATATTTACAAACCATTAGAGGTAAAGAACTTTATATCACATCTGGAGGCCATTTTTTGTATTTTGTTGCACAGGATTTTGGTACAAAAAATTGTGTAGGAGGAAAATATTAAAATGACTAAACCATGTGATTTCAGTGGGGATTGCAAATTTGGTGGTGTCTATGAAAATCAGTATACATGATATATTTAAGGAAAGAAGATTCCACACAAAAAAACAGCACCAATCTTATTAATTGATAATGTTTTCCCGGGATTTGACCCAGTGACCCAAATTTTGACCCTAGGTGACCCATGTTAGAACCTGTCCAATATGTCATTAGGGCAATAATTTCTGAGAAAGTTTGGTGAAAATCCAATCAGAACTGTGACATCTAGAGCATTAACAAGGTTTTCAAGGGATTTGACCTAATTTTTGATCCCAGATGACCCATGTTCGAACTTGCCCAAGACAAACGTTCGGACAAGGTTTGATGAAGATCTGATCAAAACTGTGACCATCAGAGACTTTACAAGGTTTTCCTGGGATTTGACCCAGTGATCTTATATTTGACCCTAGATAACCCATGTTTGAACTTGTCCAAGATATCATTAAGACAAACATTTTGACAAGGTTTGATGAAGATCCAATCAAAACTGTGACCTCTAGAGTGTTGACAAGGTTTTCATGGGATTTGACCTGGTGACCTAATTTATTACCCTAGATGACCCATGATCAAACTTGTCCAAGATATCATTAAGACAAACATTCTGAATAAGTTTGATGAAGATGCAATCAAAACTGTGACCCCTGGAGTGTTAACAACCCCAAGTGTTGATGCCGGACATTGATTGATACTTTTATTACTAATAGCTCTCCGAGCACTTTGTGCTCAGGTGAGCTAAAAAGCTGTAATACTAATTTCAATATTTCGATTTTCATTTTATCAAAATGTAAAAAAATATGGTCACCTGGTCTTAGAAATTAATATTAATGAACTGTGGCATTATTTCTGTGTTAAGTTTGACAATTAAATAGTAGTTGAGTGAGAAATTAAGTTGCTATGTGCTGTTTTTAATAGGTACTACATACTTAGAAAGATGCGAATGAGTTTACAATGAAATGTTTTTAGTATTAATGTCTGTTCGGAAAATGTAAGGTGTTCTTTTTATACCCCCAGATATGAAATATATGGGGGCTATATTGGATTCACGCTTGACAGTCGGTCGGTCGGTCCGTGCGTCTGTAGACACAATTTGTCCGGAGATTTTCTCAGCAACTACTTACAGGATTTCAATGAAACTTCACAGAAGTGATCAGTAGTAAGCCTAGTTGTGGATGCTTAAAGCATTTTTCGTTCGGATTAATTTTCACTGAGTTATACCCCTTTGTTGTTTTTATTCAGTATATACAATAGGCAAATTTTGTCCGGACAATTTCTCAGCAATAACTCATAGGATCTCAATGAAACTTCACAGAAGTGATAAGTAGTAAGCCTAGTTGTGCATGCTTAAAGCAATTTTGGTTCGGAATAATTATCACTGAGTTATACCCCTTTGTTGTTTTTATACAGTATATACAATAGGCAAATTTTGTCCGGACAATTTCTCAGCAACTACTCACAGGATCTCTAGGATCTCATTTTTCATTTGGATTGATTTTCACTGAGTTATAGCCCTTTGTTTTTTTCTACAGTATATACAATAGGCACATTTTGTCCTGACTATTTCTCATTGACTATTGCCAGGAATTCAGTAAAACTTCTCAGAAGTGATAAGTAGTAATTTTCACTGAGTTATGGCCCTTTGTTGTTTTTTATACAGTGTATATACAATATCTCAGTAACTACTCATAGGAATTCAATGAAACTTCACAGAAGTTATAAAAAGTAAGCCAAGTTGTGCATGCAATAACCAGGTTTTGTTTGGATTAATTTTCACTGAGTTATGGCCCTTTGTTTTATACAATTAGGTAAATTTTGCCCGTACCATTTCTCAGCAACTACATGCAGGAATTCAGTGAAACTTCTTAGAAGTGATAAGTAGTTTGCCAAGTTGTGCATGTCCACAATAGGTTTTGTCCAAGTAAATTTTAATGAGTTATGGCCCTTTGTTATTTTTTATATAATGTATATTTAGAAACTGGTCAGGATATATCTATTAAAGCAACAATTTGCAGGTATTAAAAAAATGAAAATGCATTATATTTCCCTCTGTAAAATGTAACAATAACTGTGTCAAGGCCGCATCTGGGGGTATTCATCACCTTTAGTGATAGTTCTAGTTTATTTTGTATTTGACTGTTCAGCTTGTTTTAAAGTGGCTTAATTCTACAATTTGTCATTTTATATTGACAGGGTTTTCAAGCTGATATTGAAGAGAGAAAGAGACAGATACGAGCTGAAAGAGCCAATATTGAATTAGAAAGTGATCCTGTTGCAAAGAATATTTAAAGACGCGTATAATTCAGCTTAAAATGTTTCTTCGTGGCATCTTAGCTTCAGTTTGGATGAATAGAACTAAAAATGTTCTATGTTTTACTAGTGTTCGCTTGTTCAGCTCCAAGGTACCTAGTCAACCTACATGGATTGATATAGATCCTAAAGACTTACCTGAGGTGCCTGAACTCCCAGATGAAATGATCAATCATCTAGAAAGACTCTCATTAGTCGACTTTAACAACAAAGAGGGAGTGGAAAGATTACATAGTGCTATTTTATACGCGAATCAGTTGTCAGTTGTGAATACAGAAGGAATAGAACCTATGTACTCTGTATTGGAAGATAGAGAATTATTGTTACGTGATGACCAGGTCACTGAAGGATGTAAGTCAAGTATTTTACAGAATGCAGCTAAACTAGATGAGGACTATTTTGTAGCTCCTCCAGGAAATATTCCACTTACTCAAAGTGAAAAGAAATTTAATCAAGTTGAATCAGATTCTTAATGTACTCATATGTATAGAACCACACAATACTATGGATATTCCATGCAAGTTTGTTGAGACAGTTGTTCATTGAAATAGATCAATCAGTGATGTACATTGTATTACTGTTACATGTTTTAAACTGTTGAATTTTTTAAGGAAATTATTAACAGTACATTCGTTGTTTTTCCAAGAACTTGGATATCATATGATATAAAGATGACAAGTACAAAATAAAATATTTTGTTGTGTTAAGAAATGTTAAATTTTTCCTAGACATTCAAATTAAATCTATATTTGTCATTATGATTATTTAATTGGTTTCTATTACTCTAACAAAGTCATTAATGAATTGTTGCTTGTTTGATTTATGCTTCCGATGTGTTTTGTTTTGATTGATCACAATTTAAAAAAAAAAATTAACTGTTTTGAAAGATAAATCTTTTTTTTATTTTATTAGTGTTACGTCTAGGCCTTTACAACGGGGCGCCGCGCCCTGCCCTTTTTTCATCCCGCCTAGCTGCCTTTTTCTAGCGCCACTCTGCCTAATTAGTCTAAATTATGCCCCAACTTCGTGTATATACACATCAATTACCTTGGCTCGCTTCAGGCAATAAACAGCAAGCGGTTAATCACGTGTGTAATCCAATAGTACACATATCGACATATCATTGGTTCCCATTCTTAGCGCACAGACTGGGGTTTACATAAAGCCGGGACAAAGAAACGACTTCCGACATGCGCGGTGAAAATATCTGGGTTTTCCCAAATTAATAGAGGTGTAACAAATAATAACACAAAACCGGCTTTACTTTAATGTTTGAAGTGCAATTAAGGCTGTCTCAGTTGTGTTCTACGAACAATAGACAGATAAATTATGAACAATAGATAGATAACAAGTATTGTACGGGGACAAATGTAATTAATGCGGACAAAAGAAAATGTGAAAATTACGATTACTCGTTAAACCTAGACCAGAATCTGAACACTGGCAAATCTGAATATAAATTATATTCAGATTTGCCAGTGTTCAGATTCTGGTCTAGGTTTAATCTGGAAGTAGTACAAATTCTTAATAATGACTGGATATGAGTTAGATTAAAGAAACTCAACTACTGGTGTCAGACTGTTTGTAGATCATTATGAAGACTACTCACACATTTTCATTGGGCTTGTAATTTGAACATGTTTCTGCTGTGACTGTTAAGGAACATGAGCCCTGAGGTTAAAAACTTGTGAACTGTCCTAGAGCTTCAAATTTCAATTTCATTCTTGATGGAAAGGTTTTACTATTTAGATCGGATCAATTACACGGACAGGGAAATGTGATTAATAACATTATTTCAACTAGAGACTGAGTTGTTTATTTAAGACCAAACAACGAAATATGAGATTTGATCTTACAGACTGGTGACAAGTTTAATGATTTTATTACCAGGTGTGTGCCTGGGAGTTTCTTTAACTGCCACATGAGGAATCTAGAATCATGTTGTAGATCATACCTTCTCTTCTTACAGTGAAATGTTTGAAAATTCCAACTAATATGCAATGCCCACCAGAAAGGTCAGGCACACTTAGAAACATGAAATAATCATGTACCAGTAGTTGAAAGTTGAGAAGATGCTTATTTGTTAGAACATAAATGCTAAGAAAATAAATAACTCAATTTAAATGGTTTATTATGGTAACAACTTGATTTATATGACGAAACATGAGGTATAATTACTCAGCAAAATATGTAAAATACATGACATGAATTATTAAACATACATAGCACCATGTTATTGATTGAAAATGCAACATACATAGCACCATGTTGTGATTGAAAAAGCATAACATCCAATAGAGGAACAAGATCAACTTGAGCCCATAAATGTTTTTTTTTAAACTTTTTAGATGCACATTTTTAGTACCATTTTGTAAGGTCTGTTAAAAAGCTTGGCTAAATCTTTTCACATTTGGGGTGTAAAACATGCTGGCAATAAACAGAGTAAAACAGTGTTAAAAACACATGTAACTTATTCCAGTAGAATACAGTTATACAAACAAGGCTTCCATTACAGGGAACATGGGCCTTGAAACTCTGTGCCAAAAGTATCAACAAGAAATCAACACCTACAAACCAGGTTTCCAACAGTTCAAATAAAAACCAAAATAAAACTCCACAACATGCTATTAACTGAGTATGGCATTAAGTAAAATAAATCACTGAAAGAAAAATAATCAGATTTGTTTGATGCCGTCTTCTCTAAAAAGGGAGAATTTATCCCAATCTAAGATTCTGAACCAAGAGAAAACATGGTAAAAATCACAAAGATTCAACAACACAAAGTGAATGGTTTTCATGCGCAAGCCTATTTTGAGGCCATGATTGGTGAACATCATCAGCCCTTTCTTTCGTTTTAGTGTTATTATTATCTTCAGATGTTGAGTGGTTTGTTTTTTCCTTAGATTTGTCCTCAAGGTCAAATCTCTTTTTTAAGCGTTCTTTAATAAGCATGCCCCGAATAAGTTTTCTCCAGTTTTCATACACAAGTTTTTCTCTTTTCTGGAAAAAAAATGTGTTTATAGCATTGATACATAAAGAAAATACATCCGATTAACTCTAAAACTGTAAATCACAAACTTCATCTGTCTTATGTCAAACACTTACATAATGGCTAATCAGCCTTATGACTGTCAAAATTCAAAATTATTTACTTTAAAACTGTATTAAACTTTTTTTACTGAGACAAGTACAAGTTCAATGTCTATAGTAAGTTATGAGTCTCTCACAAATTTGTATTAAATTTAATCTACTTAACTCACCTGCTGTTCTTTTTCTCTGATAATTTCCTGTTCCTCATCCCAGGCAGCCAATAAGATATCTTTATGTTCCTCACACACAATCCAACCATCCATTAATGGATGAGAGAAACCACAGTGTTGTTCCCAGCCTACCATGGCGGGAGCGCAATCTATATCTAGTTTCTTAGCAACCTTGTTTAATCCAGGAACTGAAAAAAGAACAAAAAAAATCCATTGAGCAGTTATTTCATTGATCTATATACATCCATATCAAAACAAAATTGAGCTATAGTTATGTCCCGGAGTCAATTAACTTAAATTCACCAAAGAGCTTAATCAACAGTTGGGTCGTTAACCTAATTGGTTGGTAGTTATAGTTTTGATTGACAAAATTGCACATGTAGTTACCTTTTAAATGCACAGTTCCTGCAGGGAGCATTGATGACTGATACATTTCAACATTGCCATGAGCATTTCTAGGAACAACTCCATCCACAGCAGGCGGGGGGATATAGACCTCTGTTTGCCAATGACCAAATATTTCCAAATCTTTAGCTTCCGGGTCCTCCTTGGGCCGATTCCATTTTGGTCGAGATTTTACAAACTTGTACGGCTCTTCTCCAATTCTTACTGCTCTCCCCTCCTTCAGCCAGTTTTCTCTGGAGTGGAGGGTATGAACACACTCCCTGGCATACACAGGTTCCCCACGAATGTAACCAACAGGAATGGCTGTATCTGGATATATGGCTTCAAACTTCAACAGATGACGTCTTAAAGCATACCTGTCCAATAGATTTAGTGATAGAATAAGCTGGTGTTTCTACTGCTTAGTGCACACAAAAGAACACCAAGAAAACATCACCTAGTGAGAAAATTGTATTAGACTGGTTCAACAGCTTCATTACTTAAGAAATTGTAACATATAAAATTATGCTATGCCAGATAAAAATAGCCATGTTTATGGTTACAAAATTACTCTATTTTGTGGAGTCTACCCTTAGCTTTTAACAGCAAAGTTAAAAAAATGAAAATATTTTAGGATGAATCATACATTCAAACAGAAGATAAATATTTAGAAAAGAACGTTTTTATACCTTACTACCCAAATTATTTGGTTCAATAGCTTCCTTTTTGTTCCTCGCCCTAGTTAAAACATCATAGTATTATAGCAGGAACCAGGGCTTTAATCAAATACAAAAAAGGATTTTAGGTCGGTTATTTTTCAAAGCTACAAATAATGTCTAACTTACAAAGGGTGACTTTTGAAAGCCCCAATTGAAGTAGGCAATGGACGTTGTTGCAGATGCATGTTCAATTCCTCATTTTCCTTCTTATCGAGTTTGTTATCAGTACTCAAATAAGGCTTCAACGTATTCTCCCACCATTCTCCATCTACACGTAATTTACGTGTATCTGTCAACCACTGACTAGCATATCTTGCCGTTACATCCTTCATAAAGCTGTCTGAAAGTGTTAACAATGCTAACTTATAATTAATATAAATTCAAAACAAGAGGGCCATGATGGCCCTATAAATGCTCACCAGGAGAAAAGGTCATTTGGAGATTAACATTGTTGAAGTTTTCTATACGAGTCCAAGTAAGATCAAGTGACCCATCTGGGCCATTTTTTATCCAATGGCCATTATATGAACAGATTTAAAAGTGGTCTATTAGACAAAGCTAGATACCAAATATCTTAGCTCTAGGCCTTGTGGTTTCGGAGAAGAAGATTTTTAAAAATTTTCCTATATAAAATAGAATAAACCCCAGGGCAGGGCTAATTTTGACCCCAGGGCCATAATTTGAACAAACTTGGTAGAGGTCCACTAGACAATGCCACATACAAAATATCTAAGCTCTAGGCCTTGCAGTTTCGGAGAAGTTTTTTTAATTTTTCCTATATAAGTCTATATAAATCAAGTGACCCCCGGGGCGGGGCCAATTTTGACCCTAGGGCAATAATTTGAACAAACTTGGTAGAGGTCCACTAGACAATGCTACATACCAAATATCTTAGCTCTAGGCCTTGTGGTTTCGGAGAAGAAGATTTTTTTAATTTTCCTATATAAAATAGAATAAACCCCAGGGCAGGGCCAATTTTGACCCTAGGGCAATAATTTGAACCAACTTGGTAGAGGTCCACTAGATAATGCTACATACCAAATATCTTAGCTCTAGGCCTTGTGGTTTCCGAGTAGAAGATTTTTTAAATTTTACTATATAAGTCTATATAAATCAAGTGACCCCCGACGCGGGGCCAATTTTGACCCTAGGGCAATAATTTTAACAAACTTGGTAGAGGTCCACTAGACAATGCTACATACCAAATATCTTAGCTCTAGGCCTTGTGGTTTTGGAGAAGAAGATTTTTTTAATTTTCCTATATAAAATAGAATAAACCCCAGGGCAGGCCCAATTTTGACCCTAGGGCAATAATTTTAACAAACTTGGTAGAGGTCCACTAGACAATGCTACATACCAAATATCTTAGCTCTAGGCCTTGTGGTTTTGGAGAAGAAGATTTTTTTAATTTTCCTATATAAAATAGAATAAACCCCAGGGCAGGCCCAATTTTGACCCTAGGGCAATAATTTCAACAAACTTGGTAGAGGTCCACTAGACAATGCTACATACCAAATATCTTAGCTCTAGGCCTTGTGGTTTTGAAGAAGAAGATTTTTTAAATTTTACTATATAAGTCTATATAAATCAAGTGACCCCCGGGGCGGGGCCAATTTTGACCCTATGGCAATAATTTGAACAAACTTGGTAGAGGTCCACTAGACAATGCTACATACCAAATATCTTAGCTCTAGGCCTTGTGGTTTCGGAGAAGAAGATTTTTAAAATTTTCCTATATAAAATAGAATAAACCCCAGGGCAGGGCCAATTTTGACCCTAGGGCAATAATTTGAACAAACTTGGTAGAGGTCCACTAGATAATGCTACATACCAAATATCTAAGCTCTAGGCCTTGTGGTTTTGGAGAAGAAGATTTTTTAAATTTTACTATATAAGTCTATATAAATCAAGCCAATTTTGACCCTAGGGCAATAATTAGAACAAACTTGTTAGAGGTCCACTAGACTATGCTACACACCAAATATCAAAGCTCTAGGCATTGTAGTTTTTGACAAGAAGATTTTTTAAATTTCCTATATAAGTCTATGTAAAATCAAGTTACCCCCGGGGCGGAGCCAATTTTGACCCCAGGGGAATAATTTGAACAAACTTTGTAGAGTTCCATTAGACAATGCTACATACCAAATATCTCAGCTCTAGGCCCTGTGGTTTCGGACAAGAAGATTTTTTAAGTTTTTTCTATTTGTTGCCATAGCAACCAGAGTTTTTAATGAAATTTAATTTTTTGAACAACTTTGAAAGGGGACCACCCAAGGATCATTCCAGCAAAGTTTGGTTGCAATCGGCATAGCGGTGTAGGAGGAGATGTTGTTTTAAGTAAACATGGACGCCACGTAACGACGCACGACGCACAACGCACGATGGACGCAGGGTGATCACAAAAGCTCACCCTGAGCACATTCGTGCTCTGGTGAGCTAAAAAACAACAACAAGATAACAATACAATAAATCGGAACAAAGATTTAGGTATTGGAACAAAGATTTAGGTATTGGTACAAAGATTTAGGTATTGGAACAAAGATTTAGGTATTGGAACAAAGATTTAGGTATTGGTACAAAGATTTAGGTATTGGAACAAAGATTTAGGTATTGGAACAAAGATTTAGGTATTGGTACAAAGATTTAGGTATTGGAACAAAGATTTAGGTATTGGTACAAAGATTTAGGTATTGGTACAAAGATTTAGGTATTGGAACAAAGATTTAGGTATTGGTACAAAGATTTAGGTATTGGTACAAAGATTTAGGTATTGGAACAAAGATTTAGGTATTGGTACAAAGATTTAGGTATTGGAACAAAGATTTAGGTATTGGTACAAAGATTTAGGTATTGGTACAAAGATTTAGGTATTGGTACAAAGATTTAGGTATTGGTACAAAGATTTAGGTATTGGTACAAAGATTTAGGTATTGGTACAAAGATTTAGGTATTGGAACAAAGATTTAGGTATTGGAACAAAGATTTAGGTATTGGAACAAAGATTTAGGTATTGGAACAAAGATTTAGGTATTGGTACAAAGATTTAGGTATTGGTACAAAGATTTAGGTATTGGAACAAAGATTTAGGTATTGGTACAAAGATTTAGGTATTGGAACAAAGATTTAGGTATTGGTACAAAGATTTAGGTATTGGTACAAAGATTTAGGTATTGGAACAAAGATTTAGGTATTGGTACAAAGATTTAGGTATTGGTACAAAGATTTAGGTATTGGTACAAAGATTTAGGTATTGGTACAAAGATTTAGGTATTGGTACAAAGATTTAGGTATTGGTACAAAGATTTAGGTATTGGTACAAAGATTTAGGTATTGGAACAAAGATTTAGGTATATCAATATACAATGCATGTACAATACAGATTACTGCCTTTTACCTTGTGCTATACCAACAACATAACAGACAGGTTGGCTTGCAGTGTTTTCTATTTCATACGCTTTCTTCACCTCAATGGTCTTCCCATCAATACCTGCAAGATTAAACATAATAAGTAAAATGAAACCAAGTAGCTTTTTAGCATTCATTCCACCAGAATTTCTCCCCAATAAACCAAATGTTAAAACTATCTCTCACGGTCTCTCACACTAGCCTGACATATATTGGCAAAATATATGTAAAGATAACAAAATGTCAAGACTTAGCTTCAAGGTCATTATGGCGTCAGCACAGCACTGAAGATACTGTCAAGTAAGTAATTAAATTTATTTTATAGCATGCTATAATAAATGATTGTTTTACTGAATGATAATTAATGATACTAGGTTTATAGAAGATATACCATATTAAATGAGGCATTGAAAGGACTGTGTACCAAGATAATAAGCAGTGAAAGAGTTAAATTATCGACAGAAAGCTTTAATAGATCAATACTCACTTATCCATCTTTGCTCTTTCTTCAAGTAAACTTCAATCCAGTAATCAATCCCTGAAAATTGAAATATCAAAACTTTATTACCAAGGTAACCATATCAACTCATACATAGAGAACTTTAACATTCAAACTAGAGAAGTTTGTCAAACACAAATACCCCCTGAAAGTAAACAAGATAGTAAGACCTTGACCTTTGACCTGATCATCAATAGGGGTCATCTACATGTGATGACCAACCAACCTGACATACGCATCAGCTGAAGGATTTGTGATGAGCCATACTAGCATACCCCAACTTCTTTGAAGGGGGGGGGGGGGGGGGGGATACTAACACATGTTTCAATGTTTCAGGGATTTATTTGTTCAATAAAATATGACAAGAAAGAACTTTTAATGGATGAAAAAACTACATTGTAATAATCATCCATCTGTTTCAGCCCGACTTTCCAGTTGCATATAAAAATTTAATTGAGGTTGATCATAAACCAAGTAGGACAGATTTAATAATTAAATAAATTATACATAATGAATAAATGTATGCAGTAAATAAACAACTTTAAGACACTACTTTCAATAGAAAGGAGCATGTTCAAATATAATGTATACCAATGTGTTTTTGTTCTAATTGTTTCTAGAAATACAGTCAAACTGTGAAGAAAGGCCACCCATGAGAAAAACAAATTGTGGCCTTAATTGACAGGTGACTTTTATTTTAAGACTATTTTGTTCTAAATGATCATTGATAGTTTTCAAAGAATGACTTTTAGTTACAGGGCCTAAGGCAATAGGACTAAGACTTTCATTCAACAAATGTAGATTTTGTCTTATAATCTCCACAAACACTACCTGATATGATTTGATCTTCACTATCAGACAAATTTTCCTTGTTTTTAGGACTTGGAGATTCTTTCTTCAATTTTTGAGTTCTTTTCAAAATAGAATCTTCATCAAAGTCATCATCAGACCTTTAAGAAGAAATCATAATTCAATAAAAAATACTTTTTTTCAATTTTACCCAGGAATCAATCAAGAACATTTAATTGTTCACATATCTTATAGATGCATTTAAAAACATGAATTCAGTATTAAATAAAAATCTCCTTAACATTGTTGATTGAATTATGTTGAAATATGAAGGTAGCAATTACACTAACTTACTTATGTTCTTCTTTAACTCTTAAGTCCTCCTCTACTTTCACTTCACTAGATCTACTTCTTCTCACATGATTTTTTGACTTTTTTTTTAACTCTTCAACATCAGGTTTGTAATCTTCATCATTGTCATCACTTATTTTTTCAAAATCACTGTCTTTATCAACCTTATATGCACCTTTTGACACTTTGGAACACTTCCGGTTGGCACCTTTTCTCATTTTTGATTTGTGATCAGATTTTATATCATCTTTATCGAGTTCAAGGTTAATAGATTGTTTTCTGATAGGAGGTTTTTTGTCTTTGATATCAGAACTAACATTCACAGAGGCTTTATCATCTTTTTTTATAGATTTGTTTGTTTTTGTTGACTTCACCTTAACGTTTTTTACAGATTTTCCCTTCTTGGAGGCAGCTGTCTGAAAGATATAAATGGTCATGGCATCTTTTAAATTTTACAAAAATGGAAATTGTTTATTATTTAAATTATATTACAAGATCTAAACAAAATGCATATAAAACCATCAAAAATGGACTTTTTCATATCATTGAGAAATGCTTTTATTCTGAAAAATACAGAAATATATTGTAAATATACTTCCAAGTTCTAACAGTATTAAATTGTCAACATCAAGCAATCTACTTAATATCAACAGTGTATGTGTAACACAGATGCCTTTTAAAGGCCAGCTGGATAGTAAGACCTTGACCTTTGACTTATTGAACTTAAAATCAAAAGGGGTCATCTACATGCAATGACCAACATTCCAACCAAGTCTGAGGACCTAAGGCCAAATAGTTCTCTAGTTATTGGTTGGACAAAGTTTGGTTATGGACCAACTCCACCTGACCAACATGTGCAAAGCAATATACCCCTTTTTCTGTGAAAGAGGACCTAATTTTATAAGTCAAACTTACATGTTTGAAACATGGAAGGCTCAGACAAATGCATCAACTAAATAATCTTTCTATATTTCTTCATAAAAAATGTATGATTAATATTATAAGATAAACAGATAAATTCCCTCACCTTAGCAACTGTTTCCCTAAATGGAATGGGCTGTAATGATGTCATAAGTCTCGTTAGAAATCCAATCTGACGAAGAAGTATAACACATATCTACAAAAGAAGAACACGCAACATAAATTTGATATACATGTACATCAATTTTCAAAGTAAACTAGAGCTTGTCACAGAGGTGACTAATACTCATCCGCTGCTTTGACACTAAGAATGCACTAGTACACTAAATGGCTAAATTCAAAGGCACATAACTCTGGAATGAGTGAATCGCTGGGCATGAAAATTGTGTCCTGCTCATCTACACTTTATGGTGATAACATATTTCAAGTTTCCTTGCAATCGCCTAAAGAAATAGGAAGTAGTTCGCTCCACAAACTTATGATATTGTAAGCGGATGGACGGACCAACTGACCGACCAACCGACAGAATGACTCCAATATACCCCCTCTCAAACTTCATCTGCAGGGTATATTGAATCATATGAAACATTAATCACCATGTCCAAAACTAATGTGTAACAGTCCATCAACATAGATGCAGGCATACATCTGAAGAAAAAAGTAATATTTTCAAAAATAAACAGTTTGTCCGTTGCTATTTTTTTCGCACCAACACTCAGGGTGATTGGCGTTTTACTTCAAGCTTTAATGGTGTACATCAGTCATCTAGACAGAACCACCAACTGTTCACTAGCTAGCTGGATAGCTTCCTCTCATGTGAAATTTTGGTCCTAGGTTGGATTTGAACTGCAGTGACAGACCATTAAAAACTAGGTTTCTCTGAGAAGAAATTACAAATTAAATACAACATACCACCACAATTCTGATGTCAGCAGTGACAGTTTGAAGGCTTTGTTCCATAACCTCTATCTGAAGAGAAAAAAAATCAAACAATTTTATCATTCAATTAGAAGTTTTTTTTATTCAATGAGGTTTTATGGCTCATCAACAGCCAGGGGCATATAGTGACTTTTCTATTTTTAATAGTGAAGGAAAACTGCAGGTACATTTACCTTAGAAAAGTGGCAAGCGGCTAGTGCTTACTAGTCAGGGACCATGATCAATAGACCACTGATTAAGGCCCCCTTAATGTATCGGCATAGGTTGAACTCGCTAAAATGATATTTTACGTTATTTACAAAGATTGAATATCATACTTTAACACCAAGCAACAAAATTTTTGTACGATATGATACTATTAATTCATTAATGACAAAAAATTTGTTATAAAATCTCTTACTAGACATCAAACATGGGCGTGGTTTCAATTATTGAACCGTAAACATTAGCGAATTTGATTGGCTATCAAAATTGAAAGGGGTGCGTCAAATTCGATGATTTCATGAGACGATAATGATCCGACACTTCAATTGTTAATTGCTCAGCTCAAAAAAACACAGTAGGTGTCATTTTCGAATTAACATTTCCATCTTATTTGATGACGGATTTCAAAGCGGTTTTCGGTATTATGTCGCGGAAATGTTAATCTAGGGAACCGTGCCTCAGAATTTTGATACTTGTTTTCATCTTTTATACATTTATAGTGATTTTAAGGCTATTTTTTGTAATATATTCCTAAATACAGAGTAGTAATCGTTGTTCAAAAAATCGAAAATTACGTGCGATATTGGTTTATAGAAGACCAATCAAATGTAATATTTGTTTCAAATCACTTGCAATGCACTTTATACTGTGGGTTCATTTTAGTATATAATTATGGTTTAGTTTTAAAATCTATAAATTGGTGAAACTTGATTTGACCTCACATCCACCCCAGATACCTTAAAAGCCAAAAGCATGTATTTTACTACAAAAATAAACAGAACATAATCATATTCTGATATTTCACAGCTGATATCATCGAGACAAAGTCTGTCTAACACAAGTTGGTTTAAATAAAAAGTAAAGAATGAATAATATATAAGTTTGTGTATTTCTACCATAATTGAATATTTTAAGAAAAAATATTAAAACATTCAGAATAAATAATAAGTACAGACAACAAGATACCCACCAAATATTGTTTATTTGTTTTTATCCAGGTCAGTGCCTTATTAAGATGATTCTCTGTAAATTTACTTGACTGTGACATCTTTAATTCTTTTGTTACCAAGGTGATCGACAGAGCCTGTGCTTGTACTGTCTCGTCTTCACATTGTCTATTCAAATATTGGCATCGTGCTAACAAGCATAACAAATGAACCTGAAATTAAAGAAATACAAATAAAGCTGGAAACACAACTCATAGCTTTATTATTCACAAACATATCCAATTAACGTCACACCATTTCGACAATGTGTATAAACTAAAAGTCAAACGTGAACAAAGGCCACCCTATGGAAAGACTATGGCCATGATGGACAGGTGACGAGACAGGGGACAAATTAGAAAGCAAAAGCAAAATTACATTATACTGTACAGTATATTGTCAGGCGATCTCACTAAAAATCATAAGAAATTTACTGTACACAAGGGCCAGGTCCAGAGGTTAGAAAACTTGAAACAGTCTCCAAGCTCAAATCTCAATTCCATTTTCAAAGTATTGAGGTTGAAAAGATACATGTTCAGAAGAATAATGCCGTCAGACTAATGTAACAATAATATCATTATTGTCTGACACTAATTAATATATGAACATTAGACAAGACATGAGATTTGAACTCGAAACCAAACTCTAGTTTTATAACCTCGGAGCCAGAACTCAACTTTCCTAGAACTCAACATTTATTTTGCCAAAGGACTGAGTTCTGACAGGCAAATACATTGAATGTTGTGTATTTTACTTCATTTTATTCAAAAGCAGAATGTTGGTATTGATTAATTAAGAGAATTTTATTCTTGTCACCTTATGTATATCCATGGCAACCTCTCTCTTGAATTTGTTTATTTGTCTTCTAAAGTAAGCCTGAAGATCAAATTGTCCCCTTTTCCTGAATGATAAAACAACAATAGAACTTCATACAGTGAAATCAAAATCAGAATAAATAACTTAAACTACTTAGTACTTTGTGATTCTTAAAAAGTCTCCAATTAGTTTATCCACCTTATAAACATCATTCAAGTTGGCCAAGAAAACTTAGTAACAGAAAGCTGAGACATTACAGTACTAGTACTTATAATACTTTCTTACACACTAAACATCAGAAAACTGTAGACTCAACTTTGTAAGCAATACAATAGTTAACATTACTAACCAATAACATCATGTAATTATCTATTTGGCTAGGGAGCTAAAAATAAAGACACAAATCATGCAAATTAAGCATTCAGTCAGGACCATGTACTTCATCTTTATATACATTGAAGACAAAAATAATTTTGTACCTTTTCTTATAAATTTCTGGTGCATCGAAAGTAACTTCTACTGTTCCTTGTGGTATCTGAGATTTTTTGGGGGTACTTCCATGATGATCTAATATAAAATATAAATTCTTATCTAATTGAACATTTGTCTCTTTCAACCCATTACTCATTTCAATAATATTCAACAATGCTTTAATAACAAATCTATATGTACAATGTACTGTATACGTTGATATTTCCAAGTGTCGAAAATTTAGCGAAATTGAAATTCTGGACATTTCGCGTGTGGAAATGTTAGCGTATTCATAAAAATCACAATCAGAAGTATGTTGTGCATTAAAAACATACTATGTCCCATTAACATTACGTTTTCCAATTTATTCATGCGTAAAAATACCCACTTCCGTGTACAATGAACAATTATAAGCATGTTTAACAAACAATGCGTATGTTTGAAGTAAACATAATGCAAACTGTGAAGGTGAAATTGTAAAGGGTGTGAAATATTTTCATAGCTTAGCGTGTTCGTTTTCAACAAAATTAAGTAAGTATAATTATGCGGAATTGAACATTTAAACGCATTAAAACATTTTTACGTTCTTGTAGGTAAACCAAACCATGCTGGCCATATTTGACATTTTTATAGATGTTCGTACAAGTACAATGTAGTAGCCTACGTCATAATAGTAAATTGTAACTTGTTATTTTAATACAAGAACAACGCGAAATAAAATCATTTATTTCTTATTATCGATGCTTGAATAAAAGATTCTGTTTTTATTTAACTCTAGTTGTGCAGTTAAATAAATGCTGTAATGACCATAATAATCGTCCCGGGAATTATCGTCTACCGAGGTTATGGTAAGATTCTACCCGCAAACAGCAGATATTTATGCGAGGTGAAATTTTGTCCATTCGCTAACATTTCCATGTCGCTAACTTAAGCACTTATACAGTATATTGTATTTAGCAAACTGATTACAGGAATTAACAATAGGGCAATAAGTTAACAAATAGCTTGATATTTCAAACAAAAATAAACTCACCTTCAACTTCTTCCCATTCATCTTCCTCTTCATCATTATCACTTTCATCCATTGCATTATCTGTAATAGCTTGTGGTACACTAGGCTCACCAGTAGAACATCCAGGCTCAACACCTTCCATGTGCATTAATATTGCTAATGCATCAGTTTGATCAATGGCTTTAGGTAAAGGTTTTGCAAGGGTAGAACCTCCCTCCACTTCTTTAGCACTCTCTTCCTCAACATCCATCATTTCATCATCACTACTATTTTCGGATTGATGAATATCCTTAACACAAGATTTTTCTCCTAACCTAGTTTCGGCCTCAAGTACCAAGTTCACATTACTAGTTACATTTATATCTTCTTCAGCACAAAATGATGATTCATATTTGTTATTAGCTGAACTTTCAGTGGCAGATCTTCTATCACTGCTACTTTTTTCGCCAAGTTTGCTACCTGCACTGCTTTTGGATGTTGTTTTTTTCTTTCTCACTACTTCTGATTCATTACCATTTGACTTTCTTTTTCTACCATGCTTTACAATGTACTGATCAACATGTGCATTCTTAGTACTTTCCAATTCCTTTGTCTTATCAGGTTTGCTAGGTTTATTAGGTGGAATGGAACTATCTTTAACTGCCTTTCCTCTTTTACCTCCTTTTTTGTTTTTATTTTGACTTTTTTCAACGCTACTGACAGTTTCAGCATTACTATATTCAAAATCACTGTCATTGTCAAGAGACATATTTTCTTTTAACTTAGCAGATAATGATGATTTTTGTTCCTCTTTATCAAATGTTTTCTTTTTCTGATTTGGAGAAAAGTATGCAGATAAACCTTCATCTGAATCATTTCCATCTTCTTTTATTGGCAGTTCATTGTTTAATTCATCATCTTTCTGTACTTTCCTTTTCTTTATTTTACGGACTTTTTTCACAGCAGGGTTAGTGATTTCGCCTTTCTTGTCAAAATAAGAGGAAAGTTCTTTTTTATCATGGTTACGTTTGCTTCTCCTGGACATTGTTTCAACCTCAGTTTTATAGCTGGAATCTTTAGACTCAGCATTTTCCGTATTTACTTTTTTCTTCCCTCTTGGCATATTTTTAATCTGAATAATGAATTTCAGACATTGTAGGAGACAGTAATTTTTAAAAAAAAATTCATAACTACCAGTACCAGTGACTTTCTGATGGGGAAAATATAGCTTGATGAATCAGTAAAAAGAAAAAAAATTGAAATACTAGTTGCCCAAGGGCAACATGTCGAGCCTGCTGTTCAGCCAGCTAGTGACCTTGACCTTTGAACTTCAAGTATGGTTGATGTTCATGACACATTGATTAAATTTTTACACCAATTGATTTCAAAATCCTTGAATGCAAACAGAAGTCACAGCCAAGACAAGGAAAATATATTTGATCAAATGTTTAATCTTGACCTTTGACCTGGATCTGGGTGTTGCCCAGGACACATGGTCTCATTGTATTATGCCAAGTCATTTTTTAATAAGCCAATGCATAAGGGAGATACAGCTCAGACAAGGTCTATAATACTTTTTTGATATTTGACATCTAAGAGTGACCTTGAACTTTAGCCTAAAGACCGGGGTCTTGCGCATGACACATCGTCTCATGATGGTAATTATTTCTGCTAAGTAATTCCAAACTCCATCAAGAAACGACAAAGTTATTAAGCAGACACAAAAAATAGACCCCATTTTTTACCTTTAACATGCAAGTGTGACCTTGGTCTTAAGTGTGACACACTGACTCATGGTATTTATTAATAAGTTATTCTCAAATATGCGTAAGGGAGACACTTATTGCTTATTATTGACGATTGACCTTTGAGTGTGACCTTAACCTTTAAGCTACAGACCTAGTTATTGTGCACTGCACACCGCCTCATAGTGTTTAACAATTATGTTAGACGATCCTACAATGCATTGCTATATACTTGGCAATGTTCGACAGCTGTAATCGGGTGTTTGGGCACGGGAAATTGATAAATGATGCAACTATTTCCTTAAAGATATTGAGATACATTTATAATCCACATATTCAAGTATAAGCATTGAAAAAGGCATCAGTCAAACATTTTAAATTCCGAGATGGCGGACGTCTATAATAATCCTTTTGTCTCAGAGATTACACATTCGGAATACCACAGATATTTTCACTGTTATTGACATTCGGATCATCAAGGATATTTTCGTATCTTCGCTTTTGTAAACAATAGCATGAAATCCCGTTGATTCATGTGTTATTACCGCAAGATTTCATTACTTTTAAGTGTTGTTACGGAAGTTGCGATTCCATGTATGTACATGTATATAACTTATAAGTCCTTGATTCTAAATATAGGATATTCATATGTGACAACTACATTTTCTTCCTGATATGTGCTAATGACCTTTATAACTTCATGATTAAATTATCTTTTTTAAAATGAGTTGTTTAATAACCAATTTTCTGATTTTTTTTCTATTAAGCAAATAAAAGCAATCCTTACACAATGCATATCGCCTTCAAGAATATTATATATTGTTTCCCCATAAAAAAGCAGCCTGTACTCCACAATCATTAGAAATTTCAAAGGAATCTGCCAAAAGGTCACAGGTCGGACAATTTCGGGAACACAGCACTTGTGGTTCAAAGGCTGAAAAGCCTAATTTTAATTATTTGCATAATTATCGTTATTTAGATGACATTCTCGAGCATACTAACAGTTAAGGCTATGAACAAAAAATCTTGTGTTTGGTGCTAAAAGTATACAAATTATTTTTCGGTAAATTAGATTATATAATTATTAATTTATATATTTATCTGATTTACTGTGTATAATTTAGTAAATTACTATAAATTTAAACGTTTTGATATTTAATAAATGGTTGTATTGACATTTTTCAGCTTTTATCATTGCATTAAGACGTTGAACGATCATACTATAATAGGAGGAGGAAAATAATGTACCCGATGCGGGGCTCAAACTCCCGACCTCCTGCTTGCAAGTCAGATGCTCTACCAACTGAACTAATATATCCCAGCTAATTTATAATATAAAATACCACACCGCTACATTCCTGCTTCCTTTTTATTCAAACTAAATTAATCGCGACAAACAGAGGCTCTTTAAACTAACCCAGCCATATGCTTCATCCTAGCTCTAGGATTCCAAGGCTAGTCACACTCACAGCATCAAATGTAATAGGTGGAGGAAAATAATGTACCCGATGCGGGGCTCAAACCCGTGACCTGCTTGCAAGTCAGACGCTCTAACAACTGAGCTAAATCGGGCTGGTGAATATATCCCAGCTAATTTATAATATAATATACCACACCGCTACAATACAAAAATATTTCTATAAAATGACAATAGGTTAATTCGGCTGCTACCCCAACCTATGAGATGATACTATGACAAGAGTACGAAAGAGTTGGAAGCCGAGTACAGAACGCAAGAATATCATACGGGTTTTCAGTCGTGAATAGCAAGCTGCCAACCCATTTTAACCCTAAATATCGACTGCTTCGATCACTGTGTTGTCAGCACATTTGCAAAAACATCAACTCACCATTGAAAGAGGGCAAAACCCATTTATTTGTATGTCAGGTTGCGGGAAAGTATGTTTACATAATTTCGGGATAAGGCGACTGGTTCCCTACACTGAAATCCTTTATCGGCATTACGTCGTTAAGAAGTGGGAAACCAGTAAAAGCAATGTATAAAGTTCGGTCCATCTATGAAACCGTTCGACAACGATCCGTACTCTTTGGTGCATTCAAACTACCGGTACTTTATATTCAAGCTGGCATTAGGATTTGAAGTGGACAAATTTCCGATTATTTCTCTCAAGCATAATCATTACTGACATTGGAAAAAAAGCATTCATCGATTACAACATGTTTGTTCATAAGTAGTCCAGCGTCATATAAGTTAACGCATAGGCACTCGATTTCGTGATTTTTATACGTTTACAGACGTTATTTTTCAATTTCACCCATCTGGCAACGCAAACCTGTCGAAAGAAAAATCTTCATTTTTTCCCTTATTGAGTGTATAAAATACTCCAAGGTAGTGAACTTGCCATCTTTTCGATTGATGGTAGTGACGAAAATAAACGTGGGTCCCGGCTTTCCTTCTAATCTGCACATGCTTTCCGGAAACCTTGCTTTCGTTGTAGTGTTCCCCAACTTTAAACGTTTTGACAGCTTTTTGAAGGAAAGCCGGGATCCAAACGTCCGATTGTTGACTGACTGAACTAAATGGTTTGTCAAAAATATTACTCCCAAATATGTAAACTAACATACTTAACCATGCATAAATTGTACTTATCAAAATAAAGTAAACACAATGGAAACAACAATACATTGTCATTATTCCTCTATGTTTGCTTCTCATGAGCAAGCATGTTGTTTTCATATATACTACATGAGTACATGTAGTATATGTAACAGCAAATTCTTCAGCATAGAAAATCGGACGCTTTTCAGAGTATCACAGTTTTCATGGAGTCAGAGGTTTTACAGTATATATACTGTTTACTATTATATTACAGGGTATAGAAGTGTAATAGGTAGGATCTCCAATTGACATAACAGTTTATCTGACATAAACAAATCAAGTAAAATTGCAAATACTGTTACATATTTTATTCAGTACTGTATGGTACACATTTTTGAAAACTGAACGATAGCACATGTGTATTGGCATTAAAAAAACAAGAACAATGATGCTCAAAATGTTGGAAATATCTGCATCTTGTTTAAAAATGACCTAAATGTTGATTCCATTGGAAATAAATTGTTTTACAAGATATTGTCTGTTTTTTTAATAATTGACAAATCATATATATTTTTGGTGCTTTTTCTATGCATAATCAATTAAAGCGACTACAAATATAAAAAATACAAAAATATCTACAAAAATAATTTAATAAACATTCACATTTTTAAATCCATTTGTCTAGATAAACTTGATGAGTGAACAATCATTATTATAGTGAATCATATTGACAAATATCATAAATAGACATTAACAGTTTTGAAGTTGTAATTTAATTCTATTACAGTCAAAAATGCAACCTAGAATTTATCTGGTCTAAAAATAAAACAGCAATTATCGCAACCATAATGTTTGGAAATTCAAAAACTTGCAAGAGATTCAAATATCAATTCTGAGACCATTATCTCAACTGCTCCAAAATACTGGAAAATTTCAGGCCACACTTAACAATAAAATTGACAGACCAGACATAATTTACACATGTATAACGTTACTCTAATGTGCAAAGTTTTTATCACTTATGTAAACATATATACACTTAGAAAAATAAAAATATCAAGCTCACAATATAAGGTAAATGTATAATGACAACTTACTATAAATAGTTAAATACTACTAATACTAATACTACTATTAAGTAACAAACAATAAAAAAATCACAATCAGTCATGGATTTAACATATAATTAAAGTATGTAATCAATATAACAAATTTAACAATCACTTGTATAATTTACAGAGTTAACAAGAATGCCAAGGGCAAGTTGAAAATTAAAACATATAACAAACTCATAACCTCAGTGCCGCAGAAATAGCAAAAGCCATTGCAGTATGGAACTATGGAAAAAAGCGAAATTCAGTCTCATTTAATAGAAAATTCACTCTTTTACTTGAATGAAAATAGTCATGAATTAAATAAATTCAAATCATAATATCACAATGGCATCAAATCATAAAGCAACAATAATATCAACAATAAAAAATTTAAGGAATACTCAATAAGCAATCAGTACACAGTTTATACCTTCATAAATGAACAAATTGCAAAATCAAAAAATTGTTCTTTTAAGTTCAGTTTAACAGAAAACAATAACATTGCGTATAAATCATCCAAAATACCAAAAAAAAACCACAACCAAATGTATCAATGGAGATCAAAAATGATCATACACTTTCAGAGATATCTTGGCAACACAAAATAGTAAAACTATTAGACAAAGTTGCATACAGGTAATAAGTTCAAATTACAATGGTAAAGGACTTAAAAAATCACAGCAGGCTGGCACAACAAATAAAACTTTTCTATTCAAGATGAAATGTGTACTGAGTAATGGTACACAGTAAAATATGATAAAACAATCTATTTAAGCAAGCATCCATAGTAATGTTAGTTAGTAAGTAAATCTTGCTTGATTGAGATCTCCTCTATAAGAAATTAACATATTGTTCTGCCACACATACATATATCATAATCAATGCAGTGCACTGTTTTGCTAATATATTTCAGGCTTTTATCCGCCACAACCACCGCCACAACCTCCACCACAGCCACCTCCACACCCCCCTCCACAACCGCCGCCTCCACCACAGCCACCACAACCCCCACATCCGCCACCACATCCAGCTCCACCATCTCCTCCATCCCCTCCTCCACCACATGCACTACCATCACAACCACCGTCCCCACCATCAGCATCTCCGCCTTCAAGATCATTCCAATTATCATATGTTTGACCTCCATCACCAAATCCACCACACATGGCACAGAAATTATAGCCATATGTACTATGCATATAATGATTGGATGGAGTGCTCCATAGTAATCCAGCAGCCATTATAAAAGCCATGTCATCAGAAGGAATAGCAGTGACAGATCTGGTTCCACGACTTGTCACAGATGGCTTTACTTGTTTGCCTGGTTCCCATCCCTTTGGTCTTGGCACACACAAAACATGTAACAGTGATACTGAAAATGCTAGAGCGATGTTTTCAGCCACCTCATTGGGTTTAGAATCAATTTTCATTGTACCTTTCATAAGATCCACAGCGGCTGATTGCAAGTAGAAGGAATATCTTTTCTCAAGGTACCCAAGCTCAACTGTACTCATCTTCCCTGTTGAGAACTTGTAGAATTTGAGGTACAATGTTCCAGGACTGCCTTTAACTCCACGTTTATCTGTAAAACATGTACATTAAGTTATCTTCAATTCCATTTCTTTCTTGTAAATTATTAATACATTGTATATGAACATCAGCCATTTTGAAAACAACAAAACACAAGAGTATTTAATCTGAGAATATGTACATAAAATAGGATATTTGTGTTTATTTCAGTCATGAAACACATTGGAAAACAATCAACATTTTAATAAACTAACCTCTATCTAGTTGAAGTGTGATAAAATTGAAACCCTTACTTTAAAACCATTATGCAGCGTACAGACACTAAACATTTCAGAATTCTTGATGGGAAACAGCATTCATCAATGAATAATTCATAGTTGACAAGAGGTTGCCTATCTTCAAGGTATAAATGACGAGTTCATTGTCAACTCAAACATAAAATTGTAAACATAAGATCACTTACTTCTAGTACCAGCTTGACCTTTTCTAAAACCTCCCCATCTACCTAAAAGAACGCCCCAATCACCTTGGTGATTTTTTATCAGAACAGCTCTCTCACCTTGCCGAGGATTAAGTGTAACTAGATTCCTCTTAACCTATAGAAAATATCAAATAGTTTATTTTGATAGCTAATCAATTAGTAGCAATAAAAGTGAAGCAAGTAGAATTGGACTGAATTGAATAATAAAGTTAATACTAATATATATATATATTTATATATAAAATGTTAAAAAATATATCCGAGTCAAGCAAATTAATAATGAAAAATAACTAACATTCCATAGGTATTATTATATATTGCATTCGCCAACCGGTTTCGTCATTTGACTCATCAGGGCATTAATAATAAAATTTGTTATTAATGCCCTGATGAGTCAAATGACGAAACCGGTTGGCGAATGAAATATTTAATAATACCTATGGAATGTTAGTTATTTTTCATTATATATTTATGTATATATATATGTACAGTAAAACCTCTCCAGAGCAGCCCTCTGTAGAGCAACAATCTCTCTGTACAACACCTTCAAAATTTCCCTAAGTTGATATTTACTCTAAATTAAACCTCTGTACAGCAACAACCTCTAAACAACGACCAATAATTGTACTCTACAGAGGTTGTACTGTATACCTTTTATTATTTACTTCATTATTAAAATTTAATAATGAAGTGAGATGGATGATGTATGAAATACTTGATAGTTTTTAACGAGCTTCAGATATCTTGTAAGCTAACCTGTGTTGGTAATGGTAACTGGTCAGAAGCAATCAGATGTCCAATAGCCGACATTTTGTCACGATAGAAAACTTGTACAACTGACATCATCAGACGCTGACTGTGGATAGTTCTTGCAGTAAATTCAACATTTCCAAGATGGTTCTTGAGCCTAATAAGCAACATATGTAAATAACATAGAGTAAGTATTCATCTTACCATGTTTTATATCTTATGCAAAAAGGAATTGTAAAGATGTCAATTACTTTTTCATGAAGTTTTATGACCCTTTTCAACAGTCAGAGGCATATAAAGCGAACAGTTCATCCAATCATCATTCCTGGGAAGAACCAGTACTAGCCTCCCATCCTCTGCAAGCAACCGCCTACTTTTCACAATGACATAAAGAGACATGGTTGGTAGCTGGGCTCGAAACCATGACCCTCTATTAGTGAGAGGTTACAGTGATTTGAAGTCAGTGACCCTAACCATTCTATCATGGAGGTGGGTCTATCAATTACTTTCCTGACTGATCCAATCAATCATTCATTTCTTAGTAAATTACACAACATAAACAACTGGTGCAGAAAACTTCCATGGCTTCTACAGTAAAAGCTTCTTTTTATTTTACCAAACAGATCTTAGAAGTTTTTTAGTTATTTAGTACCTGTGTGATGCAACTTGGCAACGGTTATCTGCCCCTGGGGGAAGTCGTTCCAAATTTACTGGACCCCACAATGTCTGAATGTTTTCTGGAATGATAGCCGTCTCATATCTTCCACCATCAAGGAATAGAACTGTTTTTCCACCAACTGGTGAAGAAAATCGTCCTTCAACTTCTAAATGAGTATCAGAATCCAGAGATATTTTAGCTTGAATCTGTTCACTAGACCTTCTAGATTCAATTAATGGCAGCATATTAAGTACATTGGAGCCATTTTCAGTGTAAGAGGTACAAATTCCCTTACCAGTTTGCTCACGGATGACAAATCTTATATTGTTTGTTGATTGAGTGTTGAAGGAATAGTTGCCAACATTCGACCAAGTCAGAGTTGACGCCGCCTTAGGAGCGTTCTGAGGACGCTTCAAGGTAATCAATTGTACCACATTCACATTTCCTGCAGATGTTGAGCAATGCAGCTTCAACTTCTTGTAGCGACCTTCAGGCACTGTCAAGGTCAGCTTGTCCAGACTTATAGTACACTCTTTAGTGCTAAAAGTGTATGTTTCTTCAGAAGTGATCATTGTGAGCACCTTTGCAGGTGGGGGACCACGATACATGGCGCCAAAGAGGGAAAACATCTCATTAAAGAAATTCTTCCAATGAACTCTGGTTCGTTTGTCAGAAACATCAAGTTTGGAACCTTCAGATCTGTCATTTGTAGAATCATCATGGTTAAAAAGATGACCAATTATTCTTTCAGTGTCACTCTTGTATAGCAATGGATTTAATTGATGTGTATGCCACATTAAATCAATGTCATAACATGGCACAAGAAACTCCTTGGGTAAGTTTACTTTAAGATGCAAGAACTGTTTGTACCTTTGAAGACAGCTGTCTAAAAATTTAGTGTCAAGGTAATGTGGCAATGAGACTTGGTAACAAAAAACACTTTGTCTTTGAGCTGCAGCTACAACGTTGTAAGTGATTTTTGACTGAAAGTTTTCAATCGCATTTGAATCATATGGAATATTGAAGTCAATGTTAAATGGTTCATGATCGCTGCTGTACTTCTGAGCCCAAAGTTTCTGTGAATCATTCTGCTTCAGTTTGAAATTTTTTTGATTGTATAATGTATGGTCCACTGTTAAACCTACAACAGCCTCACAGTCGGTCATGTATGCCTTTGGACATAACATATGAGTGTGCCATACCCATTCTATGTCTAATGGAGCTATGAGATGTCTGTCACTGTGCTCAGCAGCAAGTGGAAGCCAGTATTTTTCATATCTGTACAAGGCACGCTTAAGAACATGGGGTTTCTTCAGCTCATCAACACTGTCGGCTGTCTTCAGAAATGAGATGTGATTAATGCATTGCTCACGCAGATCCACAGAGAAGTGTAATTTTGAAGCCTTTTTCTTGTGATCCATAGTTCTGAAAAAAAAAGATCTAATATAAAAGCACGTGTATCGTAATAAAAAGATGACATTTAGTTCATAGTTCAAATTGGTCAACAGATTCTATACTAGTAATCATACAATGAACTAAATGTCTTTTTTGGTTCAGAATCAGATATGGCCAAGTGGTTATTGTTATGTATTGTTAGAGTGATTGTCTCAGAGAACAAAATTTTACATGTTTGGAGTAGGAAGCTGTTAATTAATATTTAGCCCACAGAAGGTCAGTGGTTCTATTCAGATAGCCTGTCAGAGGTTAAAAGCTGAAAAAAAAACCCAAAAGATCCTGGCTGTTGGTGTGACATGTATTAAAAATCCAGTGAAAACTGGTTGTACCGGTATGTATGACCAAAATGTACAGTTTCAGATTTAGCATTCAAAATATTATGTAAGTTGTAACTAAGTTTAGAAATCTAGGTCAAATATGTCTCATTTACTTCAGCAAAAACGAAACTTACGCAAGTCTTTCAGCACTGTGGTTGATTCCCGAATTTCGATACAATGTCACTAAGCTTTATAGTATATTATATCTAGCACATACTTATATTTTAAACAGGTAGGTATTAATAATGATCCACATTTTCAGCATATCGGTTTGTTTACTTCAATTATATACCGTCCGTGCCATTTTGAAATCCTACCAAGGGAATTCCCCATCTCCAGGTGTTGCACCATTGACGTCATGGAAAATTCAAGGTTGTGGTGAGTTTAAAGTCACGAGTGTACGGTTGCAAAATGCATTACAATGTATGATTGGAACGTGTACGTTCCTATATAATCATCCAGGTGGGTCCCAGCATTAAACACGTGTTATAAACTAACTGTCACATATATGCCGAGTGTTAATCAGCGATGCGACACGCGCTTACATACTGATCCCTGATGGGTAATTTACGCATTGATGATTATCTTTTGACGCTTTGGTGGAAATTCCCCCGGGTCAAAATTGACGCACACGGCATATTTTTGAAGAGTCAAAAACAATACTTTTGAGATTTTCGTGCGTCAAAACCCGGGAGCTCGAGTCAAATGAACACCCTGGCCCCCCGACCAGGGACCTGTGGTTCGACTCCATATTTATTATTATTCATATTTTAACCATTTCTAAAAACATGGTACATATGAAATACATTACACAAAATGAGCATAAATTAGTTACATAACAGTGTTCAAACAAAAATATATGACTGAATATACAAATTGAGATTGTCAAATTATTAAAAAGGTAAATAATATCAGAAACCATGTCACAAACGATAAAATACAACAGGGATGCTATATTTATACCATCCCTGAATACAAGAATAACACAAAAGGAAGTAAATCGATCCGTAACTCCATAACAGCTTGGGAAGTCGCACTTGTAAGAAATTAGGTCTCTAGCTCCTAGCTAGCTGGGACCATTATTCATAAATTTTGTATAATCGAAGACTGTAAGTCTTCCTCTTCTATAATAATGACAAGCAATCATTTACTGATTCTCATGGTCATGCGTGGGTGTCAGTAAAAGAGACAGAGGTGCTAGGTCTCCCAAGCTACTCAATCCACCTAGGAAAACCTAGCAACGTGAAAAAATGGTGCAAAAAACTAACACCTTAAGAGTCTAAAATGCTTTACGTTCTGCAGTATGTACATAGTTATGTGCAAAGGAAAAGAGTGTACGTATGAGTAGGTTAAAGATAAAAGCACACAGAGCATATTTATCATAGTGGAGCAGCCCATGCAGCCAGCGATGACTTGAAACCAGAGACTGAGTCAGCACTGACATCCTGTGGTATAGTGTTCCACAGATAGACTGTACGGAGAAAGAATGAATATTTGTATACGTCATTTGTCGGTTGTACTCATGAGATAGTGACATGTCTAAGTGTTTGTGTAGATACTGATTCATATTAATTAAGTGCGACTGTGTTATTGGCTATTTTGTAAAATAAATGGTCCCAGATTTTTCTTACAGTACCTATTGTTTAAGAGTGAATTAAAATAAACCTAAGAAAAAATTCAAATCGACGAATTTTATCTTAAAATTGACATTAAGAAATTACTTAAACAAAAACAAAAATGAAACTGAGTGCCGCGTCGAACTCATTATTTTCAATAGACAAATATTTAAGATACTAATTAATCGGCAAATTTCTGGAATTAGTAACATTTTTCAGTCATAATTAAACTCTGTAATTTTGACTTGATCTTGCACGGAGGAGTCGTCAAAACAATATGTCAATCTGCACCTTGTTATTGAGCATTAATGCTCAGGATTTCCCACTGTACGTGGCATGTAGTCATGCTGAGTCTCTGTTGTTATATGCTTTCGTTATTTTCAAAACTATGAGAGTAATGATATAGCAAGCATATCAAACTTTAAGTATATACACTCAAACCAACTCATAAACCGCCAGTTCGTAAACTGAAATTTCTCGGAAATTATGCTGCAGAGATTTTTGAAATTTTGCATACAATAATTTCATTCAATTACCCGTAATTTTACATTATTTGAATGCATATTCTCTTGCACATTCACCCATGCGAAACGTATACTTCGTTATCGATTATATTGCTCGTGAATCCCGTGCATTCGATGAAAATTCGGTCAGCATATTTCAATCGCTTCTGTTTTCTATACGCCATCAGATGGGGTCTATTTTTTGTGGATTTTGGAATTACACAGTACTTGGCAGAATATTTACCACCATGAGTCATGCGCAACACCCAGGTCTGCAGACTAATGTTCAAGGTTATAGACCTGGGCTGTACCTCCATTATGCATTGAATTATTTAAAAATGACTTGACATAATACAATGAGACCATGTTTCCTGGGCAACACCCAGATCCATAGATCATAGGTCAAGATTACACACGTTCGATTAAATATATTTTCCTTGTCTTGGCTGTGACTTCTGTTAGCATTCAAGGATTTTTATATAATTTGGTATAAAACGGTTTACTTCAATGAATGATGTGTCATGAACACCAACCATACTTGTAGTTCAAAGGTCAAGGTCACAAGCTGGCTAAACAGGGGGCTTGACATGTTGCCCTTGGGCATCTAGTATTTAAAACAATTAATGACTGTTAACTGTTCCGCTCATGTACAATTTTACAACAAGTTTATAATTAATATATCGAGGGTTCAGCGCAACACTGTCGTAACTTGTTATGATTTCAATATGAGTTACGACACTGTTGCGCTGAACCCTCGATATAAAAAAAACATATAAGAATATTTGTGAATACGGGCCTTGGCTGTCAATGGTCTGAAAAGTTCAAGTGTGTGACTTAACGGCATTTTTTCAAAAATTGCGTGTTTTTGATTCAGGCAGAAAATTAAGCAAAGAGATCTCGCCGACATATTGTATAGCTTTGGTAGCAATCATAAAACGAATAAGCATTCACGCAGTTTAAGATTCTCTTACATAGATACGCTATTCATCATTAACAAAAAATATTCATACTTTGAAACAATTATACATTATTCAGCAATAATATTTTTTTATGACGAACTATTTCATATGTACATGATGATACATACCAAACGCGAGGGCATTGTCACGGTTGGATACACTCAGTTGAATATTTAATGTATGTGGCTATAGAACGTGTCATAAATCTCCGTCAAAAATAAAATGGAATGTTCTGAAAAGAACCAAACAATAACACGGATGAAATACTTGTATACATATTCCGTATTATGTGCAGAAATACTTTTTGTCCTTCCGCGATTACTGGTGCATAAAGTTAGCTATTTGAAATTTCAATAGATGGGCCATTTAGTTGAGTTGTAAACGGTGTTTGTCACGAATATATGTAAACTAAAATTTGATAAATCCATTTTCACCACATGTGCAAAATTATGAGCATAAGTCAACCATTTTGAAGGATTTAATTGTATGGATTAATGAAGTAACGAATTATCGATTATAATATCTCACGTGAGTATAGTATTACTAAATTCAATCACCTCTATTTATTCAAAAGCTTATGTGTACAAATTACCACATTTCAGTGAATTATGACTGATCTGCGTTAAGTAAACTTTGATTTTAACGCTTTTGATTACCATCTGTTCAATTATATGCAGGATATTTAAACATGTTACCTGTTTACATGACTATGTGTCCACAAATTATATATCTAAACCAGTGTTACTTCATTACTAAACAGTTGTGTTTTGATTATCGAAATAGTGTAAAGACTGAATGGCATATCTTAATGTTACTACTATTGCTCTACGTATTTTCGTGTTTGGACCCTTGTAAAATCAATAGTACGTGTAAACAGTGGAACGACATACACAGTATATGTATTATATGAGTACTCTGGGACAACATCTGGGAGACATGCAATGTCTGTTATGCATGCAATATATATATATTCTCTTTAACAGACCAGGATACAGTAGAATACCGGATAAAGTAAATATATTGGTACCCGCACAACTATTTTATAATTTCCAAACTTCACTTCGTCCACTATAATGATATAATGAAAGGCTTCACCGGGGGCAGGGGATAGCACTATAATGTTTCCGATACTTCACTTGATCAGAATTAACTATACAACCGTGTTTACTGTATAACCAAGCTCTTTAGAATGTAATAACTCGTGCCATAGCAAGATTGTGTTTTCCACAATTACACTTAATTCAAGCGTAATTCTAAATCACATAACAACCAAGTCTATGTTTTCCATAACTCTCAATCAACTGTCGTTCAGGGTCACCAGATTGTTAAAATATCGTTTTTTTTCCATTCATTCCATAGAATCCAAGTTGGATACAATCGCTCAGTTAACATAATTTTATGCCTTAATTAAGAATCCCAATCTTTGTTTTTTCCTTTCAATATTGATTGAATTCATGTGAACTGTTTGTAATTAATTACTTCACTGATAATCAATATGAATCTTGGACATGTGATATTTATCATGATGTAATCAGGGCTTTGCATGCTAGAACTAGGTATTACAGGAATAATTCATACTTGTAAGTAACACCGTGTTAAAATCACACGAATTTCTAAAATGAAAACACCACTAAAATGATGAAGTAAAATAACAACATGTATATCCTTTATAAAACATATCGTAAATTTACACATGTTGGTGTATTCTGTAGTACGTAAAACGTTAAATACACAATTCATCATAAAATCGTATTATAATACATTTTACCAAAATGTTATCAAAGCTTTTACGTTACAGCTATACGATCTTGTATTAAAAACAGTTTTAATGACATTGAAATTTTCAGAATAAAATCCATTGTCATATTAGTTAATTTACACAAGTGTCGCTTAACAAAAGAAACTTGAAGATATTGTTATCTATCCGAATTTGTCGTTGAATTTTCAAACTAATTAATCGTCACACGCGTATCATGTACAAGTTCAAGTAAACGTAGATCAAGTATAGCCGAAATATACGTTCACCGGCTTACTGTATTAGTAACTGATACATGAAAGCTATCGTTGTGACTAAATGTATCAATTTACACTGTGTATACATGCTATGTATAGAGTATAAAAGATAACATACTTTGAAACTAAATAGAAGCTCAACTTAATACGTTTTGTGAATTAGTTTATACAACACGTCATACATTTGTCACGACAAGGTACAGTTCTAACTTAACTATACTTTTTACTACCGTTTAGATGGATCCATCAGCAACGAAGATGACAACTCCAGCACAGATACAGTTAAGTGTTGATCTTATCGGCCAGACGATAAGCCACATACGGTTTCTGAAAGCTATTGAGAGTAATCATTTTCTGAAGAATACAGACGTCTTGAAAAGTGCTATCCATAGATATGAAAAGTACTGGTTGCCACTGGCAGCGGAACACCCGCATGAATATCTCTCAGCTCCCATGGATATAGAATGGGTTTGGCATTGTCATGTGTTGTCACCTAAACATTACGAGGAAGATTGTTACAGAATAGTTGGCAGGACCATCAACCATACTTTAAGACGATCAGATGAGTTTCAGGTTGCCAGGAATACCGCGCATGCGTATTGGACTAAAAAGTATAAAACTGCGTTCTATATTGACCATAGCGAGGCTCCGAATGACGATGAGGCTGAAGAACATGATTCAGTTATATCATACGATATTATTGCTGCAGCTGAAAAACAACACATGTTTTATTATCAAGTGTCACTGCCCCATTACCAAGACTTGTTTTTTCTTGAACAAGCTGTTATAAGGTACAAACAGTTCCTCTTCCTTAAAAGAAAATATCCTGACGAGTGCTTAGTACCTTGTTACGACATTGATGTCATTTGGCATACTCACCAGCTGAATCCAGTACAATATAAACAAGATACTACACGCATATTGGGTCATTTGTTAAGTAATACTGACTCCACTAATGCGATGCTTGACGGTTCGGCTTCAAACGTTGCGGACGAGAAAATACGAGAACTGTGGAAAACTAATTACAGCAACAGTTTTGCAAAATGTGGTGCAATGTACCGAGGAAAGCCACCAAATGACCAATTTTATGCGATCACTGATAAGGATGCCTTATTTTGCTGTACACAACTTTGTTCAATATCTTTGGATGTTATCGTACTTAATCTACCAACTCCTGATCTGAATAGAAATAAACACATTACGCTAAAGGTTTCTAGTTCTACTGCTACGAACAAGACGATTTCTGACTGGTTCAAATTGAAACGACCATCAAGTGTTCCTATTGGCGTCACAAGCATCACGTGGACAAATGTTGGTTCTTTTAGCGTCAATACTATAGCCGAGCATGGTGTTTTATTTGCTCTAATGCAAAAACAAGGCACAATCAAATCATCGAAATTAGAGATAGGATCAAACTTTATGAACTTAGTTCCACATATCATTTCGACTGGACCTACAGGTAAACCATTGCATGAGAAATTGCAAGTTGCGAAAAACGCTTTTCTAAATGTTCAAGGTCACATAAACCCTCCTCACATAGCTGACGCCATTTTGAAACTGAGCCAGAGCACGCCGTATGAGAATAGAGATGTTCCGGATGATATACACTCGCTATTTGGTCCTATTTCTCTGGAAAACCTGCCATCGAGCGACGAGAAGCACACATACCAGGAAGCAACGCACACGTAAGATATTTTATAATGTGATACACAGAACTACATTGTATTTCGATTACTCAAAAAGTTTTTGTAACATGCATTGAGCTAGTATCTCTTGATATAAATTGTACACAAAACTAGCATTACTATGTTTAAACATAAATGTAGCTTAACTCGGAAACCTTTAGACTTTGATACATATATTTGCGAATTTATATAACCACTGTTCTTTAGTATTGATAATACCAAAAAAATGCAACCCAGAAAATAAGCTAACATTTCACAATTTCTTTTTTCAGCCTTACCAATCATCTTGGATTCGAAGCGTTCAAAGTCTGCATGTTCCATAGTACATCATTGATGACGTCAGTTATACACGTGTGTTACAGAGGGAAGATGGCTGCCATTGCACATTTGATTGCTGTTGACCAGATTCCATTACCGACACAGGTAATCATAAATTTATGTTGCTATACGAATGGTCCATTAATTAGTTTCACTAAACCGTAACGTAGGAGAATCGTAGATTAAAATTAATATAAGTCGACGCGAGGTGGTTTTTAAAACATTACTTTGCATCTCTTATCAATTAAAATAGGAACAAATCATGATTTCTGTTTCAGTATTTGAAACAAGATATTGGCAGAGAGGGTCCGCATATTGTGATATTCAGTTCAGTTGTTGGCCGTTTCAATTAGAATTTAGGAATTATATCACACTTTGGTAACTTCTGACTTCTTAAGTCTCGCCTGTTTGACTCAGATCGTAGAGCTCCGAACTCCTGATACCAAATGATACAGCCGAAATTGATATTCAAAAGGTGGCGTCTAAATATTGAATTGTACCTTGTAAAAAATACTAAAAATACACCATGCCATTAAAATGATGTATTTTTACAGATTCATGGAGAAACATTCTGTATAAACCCTAAACAAGGAGAACGAGCGGTGCTGATTAAGAATAATGATGGTGATTGGGGAATAGTTGTCGGTTACTGGTATGGTTTGGGAAGAGAAGTACAGCCTGACCAAAGTATGTACATGTATATAATGTTTACTTAATACAACAATTTAAACTTCCTTTGTCTTTCATCCAAGTCTCTTCCCTTAGATAATCCTATGACAATCCCTTAGATAATCCTATGACAATCATTTGCTAATGTTAGATGAACCGATTTTATCTTACACATGTGATATTCAAGAGTATACAGTATAATAACACATTGTACTTATTTTGAACATTTCAGACACCGGTCAATATATGACGAACTATGGTACTCTTCGAGTACGATTTTATAAGATATCAACCGGAGAGACGTACGTTAAAGAGTTAGGTTATGATAACATGTCTGTGCAAAACCCGTTCGTGTTCAGTGCCGAGTCATTTCGAGTGGACTTACAAGCTGGTAAAATTCAAATTGATCCTAGTTCGCAAGAATTGGCCGAGAATGTTGCATGCATCTTTTCTGTAGCTCTCTTACATGTACTGTGTGTGCCGAGAAGGAAGGATTGGAAACCTGGAAACCCACTTAATGTGCCTGAGTGTCATGGTCTCAGTACAATCGATCAAATACCATCGGACAGTTTGGCTGTAATCAAAGCAGCTGGCGTGCTTGTAGATACGCCGTCTAATCACTACATATTCCAGAACTTTGGACCAAAACATTGTGCCACATGTGGTGGCGATGAAGCATATTTGCCTATCAATGCTGAATGGGAACGCTTACCTGATGGAGGGTTTGGTGATACTGGGTTCAGGGAAGCTTATAATGAAGGCTTTGAAAGGGTTGGGGTTGATGAAATTAATGCTGGCAGTGAAGGGGACGAGGCTAATACAATTAAAGAGGATAGTTCTGAATTTGTGGGAGGAGCGCAACATGAGCCGGACATCGAGGTGTCGGAAAGGCTTTGAGATTAGGATATTTGCATTAACAACGTGCTTGACAACTGAGGATTGTGATATATAATTGCTCAAAATATGTAGCTATTGACCAAATGTCCTAAAAATTGATATTACTTGTCATTTTACAAATGGTTGGTGTTAAATTGTTAGTGTAGCTTATATCATTTTACTTCTCAATAACGTATTCAAAACAATGTATCTATGAAAAGTTAACGTCAAAAAACATTTACCCTGTAGGTCTATAAATGTTGATAGTATTGATAAATACTAATATACAAAATTCTGCAATGTTATGTACTAAAATTACATGTATATCAACCGTCAATACACAACGTATTGGGAATCATATTTGTTGTTAATTTTTACATTTCAGTGTCAGAGCTATTGTAGAATGTCACATAACACGTATATCTTCACAATTCAATACCAGCATATGAATACCAATATTTTTTCCGTCCGATTCTATCAAGTATAACATTTCTGCCTAACATAGACATGTGCACAGTAATGACGGCTGCGTTGTTGTTACATCTATAGAAATACATTTGTCGCTGTTGATAGTGTTTTTGCTGCTCATTAGTTAGACGGTATCCAAAACGAGATAAAAAGATCTCTTGGTAAGGGAGATAATGACTAAGTAAGACACGTAGAGTTTGTGTGTATTTATACATGGCAAGATCCAAACACACACAGAGAAACACAAAGTGCATTGAATCGATGATTTGCAGTGTGGTTTTAAAATTATTGGGAATGTTTTTTGTGTAACATTCAGTTTATGTCAAACTATGTACATGCAGTGTCTGCGATGACCGCAATGTTTTCTTAACATTTACAATTTTAATTTACGTTAGTCTTGTTCCTTGCGTTTTGTGTACAACCAAAATGGGACATTAGTCTATAAAACTCTAAGTCATGATACTGACTAAGATAAAAACGAGCTTAATAAATGTGATATTTTTTTCAAATTAGAAATGACAGGCGAATATCTGTATTTGGTGTCAGACGAAAATTAATTAATTAAATTTACCAACCTCGATCTAAACGGTTGGACATTATACTAAACATTGAACACGACCATCATACTTAATGTTAAAACCTTAAAATGAAATGACGGAACAGTGATAGCTTACTAAACACACTGAAAATGCACAACAATACAAAAAAAATACTGGTCAACATAGAAAGCAAACTGTATACAGTCAATAAATACAGAGACCGCACGCGATCTGATATCCTAACGGTCTCTTAAGTTTAGAATATCCATCTCTTTGTAATATACTGTAATTACATTGAAGTGAGCATATATCAGTTCTATTAATATTTTACACCACTTATTTTCCGTGGTAAATTTTACAACAGTAACAGAATAAAACACAATGCCCTACTCAGTCTCTGACTTAAAACCTCGAGAGATATGCAATGCTGGGATACACAATGGAATATCACATCATACGGCATTGCAAAGTCTTCTTTGGGGTTCAGACTTACTCTTTAGCACTAATAACATTCGTATTTGCAATGACAGATCCTGACAATTGAATAAATATTTCATGAACTCAAACATTCGCATTCCATACAAGTTACGAAAACTGAACAATTTCGTCTTTATTAGCTTCTTCAGTACCATTAAGTGGTTGTCAGTAACCACACCAGCGCGAACAAAATTTGTTGAAATCATATAAACAATTAATTCCACATCTGATGTATCTGTCACCGCCACATGTCATAATATCATAAAACAATTTGTACAAAATTCATCTGATCAATATATCATGTCCTTAGAATTACTGTCCAAAGAAGAACTTGAATCTTCCTTCTTTGACATACTTGCTAAACGTTGATCTTCAAACTTCTTCAATCTGTAGATAAAGAACATTTTTATACAACAAATATATAGTTTGTATTAAATTATGGTACCCACAAATGTAATCTGCGTATTCATTGAAAAGCTCTGCAGGAGACCAGTTCCTCAACTTAAAAAGAGGGCCAAGATTTATGAATACAGCAGGATGATATAGTACATTGTACAAATAATAATGTTTGTATAATCAATAACATCACATCGCCAAACTTAATGACGATCAATCTATGTAAACAATTACGAAACATGATTTTTTTGCAAACGTACCTAAGTCATTTTTATATGTTCGTTACAATTCAAAATTATTTCATGTACATTTATACAATCTGAGAATTCACATATAAATTGCTTTGACCGCAGTATTGATTATCGTTTATTTACATTATAAATTAACGCAACATACAAATCTAATTCCGGAAGTATCATCAACGACAGTTACACTAAACATAGATAAAAGTATATTTTTACCTGGTAAATCTGTCTTTCTTGTATTTGTTAAGGATGTCCATGTAACTCTTAGACACTTGTACTGATGCATTTGGTGGACCTTGCATCATGTCCATCGCTTTCTTACGTGTCCAATAAGCGGATTGTTTTGTTAGACTGCACCCTGTATGAAACAATATGAACATTGATTCAACAACATGCAGATACACAAAAAGGATTCATTGAGAAAAAAACGTAATAAGGTCACATCTTCCCCAACATACTACACCCCCATCCCAAAACACAAATGTTATAAACAGTCTCATTTGATACTCATTCTTCAAATTAAATAAGTCCGAACTCAGGCTTAAGAAATTTGTAATTTTTTTCTGAATTAAGATATTGAAACAAAATGACAAAACATGGCATTCTGGAAAAAAAACAGTGGTTACATGAGAACAATAATTTCTTAATCATCGATTCTGAACCAATCGGTTATGTATACTTCTTCCAGCTCAGTGGTCAATGATAAATAAAACACGCCAGAACGAACATTCGTTACAAGCACATGATATGAATCCACTAAACACGCAGCTGAGAAGAAATCGTTTACTAGTATATCAACATTGTAATCGCAGACTCTCATTATTGTTTTCCTTCTAGATAAAAAAGTTCGTTTAAACACTTGCCAAGAGGGTTCATGTCTCTTTGTACAGAAGGAGGTCGTTCTCTGGGTGGATGTGTATATTTTTGATTGCTCATATCCAATGGGTTGAAACATATATTGTCATGCATCGAGAGGAAAAGTGGTATATAACACATGTAATCCAAAAATGAGATCTGAAATAAAATGAAATGCAACAGAGACTACTCCGAGTTGAAGGAACATACCTAAGGCTGTTGAGCAAAAGGAGAATGGAGGAGAACCAAGCTCTTATTGTAATTGTGATCGTGATCGTGATTGGTATCATATGATATGGCCAGCCAATCTGAGGTAAGAAGAAAAACTACACCTACATTATTTGTCAAGAAACAATTCTTTAAACATAATACTAAGATGTGATACGTTTATAATCAATTGTTTTATAATTATACCTCTCCAAAATCATTGGGTTCCATTTTTTCCATGATATATTGTTGCTGTTTCCAGTTGAGGCCGCCTGCAATCAACTCTATTTTCAATGATTCTGAGGTAATGAAATTGCCGTTTCTATCCGATGGAGTGTTTGTGTAGAACATGTTTTTATATAAATCCAACTTTCGATCAATATCAGCCAAGTTGCAAATTTCAAGTAACTTCTGACTCAGCGAACTAAAGAGAAAAACACAACTCAAACACTGTTTCCCAGTAAAATGATACGAAAGAAAACATTGCCTTATCAATAAAAAGCAGAATCCATGCTACAATATCAATAGGTTTGAATAAGAACATTATAGATAGCTTGTCCAATACGTATGTTATCATGTTTTAACTATATAAGACAAAACCAGGAAATTTGAACTGCCTAAGAGTATGCATGAACTGATCATAAGAAAGTGTAACGATTTGGCTTAGATGACGGGAGAATCAAATTGTACATTTTGAACCTTTGCCTCCATTAGAAGAAATTCACGGCCGATTGGACCAGACGCTTATGACGCTTATAACTTGTATTTTACGTATTGGAAAAATAAGTGTCAGTTACTGGCATAAACGTGATACGGTAAAGTTAAATGCTGCTGAAGAATATTCTCATGAATATGTAACTTACTCCATGTGTGTGACCCGCTCACATAATGCCGTTACCACGGCAAACATTCTAAATGTTACAAGTGTTGCTTCGTCTATTTTTAGCACTTTTAGTACATACTCAATCTGTTTGTTTGTCATTTGTTGAACCGACGGTACTCCATCTAAAGCAACTTTGGTTTCCTGAATCGAAATGTAATCATTTAAGCCAATAAGATACATATAATTATCTTGTGCTGAAATGAAATCTTATTACATGAAATATGTGGTTACATTGTCCAATGATTTCTATGATGTTATATGCTATAAATTTCTGTCGCTTTCGCCATTTAAAGACTTAACGTGGCTTCCCAATTAACTTACTATGATTCAGATGGAAGGCACCTGTTTCTCAGCGTTTACTCCACTCATGTTGACTACTGGTTATCTCTGTACCTTGTGTCTTTATCTTTGACAGATTCCATACAGATAATGGTACACTGTTTTGACATGATATTCAATACTAATCATGACTGTTTTATGTACATGTATACATTTTTTGTACTTACTTGACAATTCAACACTGTATCAAGATCATTGCTATCTTCAACAACGAAAGCTCTAGCATATGTGTCTATCTTTGATGGTTCCACGAGGCGATAATGTGACAGGAAATCTATATCAGCATCTACAAATTGTACAGTATGCTAAGAATAATATTTTTTAAACGAGGTACAGGAGATAACTATCTAACATTAACAAAATAGATTCAATGTCTGTGTAATTGCATCTAACTTGTAGCACCAATTTTTATTTATTGTATGATGACTGTTGTACTACAACCGAAATATTTACTTTTTTCTAATCAGTGCTTTTCAATAACCAATTCTTTTTTTAAATAATAATAGAATAAAGCAGCTACAAATGTATCTTTCAGACAATTGACATATATTGGACATATATTAAATAAACTAGTATATGTACTCGTAAACATAAAACGTGTGAATCATTATTCAGCAGTGATCGATCTATATTACCTCTTTCATCCAAGTCTTTGGCGTACTTGTCCACAAGTTTGCTTAAACTGATAACTTTTTCTAAATGTTTCTGTAAAGCAGCACCACCTCGACGCATTATCACATTAACTCGGCGTAATCCACTCACTGAATATACAACATAATTATTATTACTGTTCGTAAATTTACAGTAAATGAAAATCATGATACGGTATTAGTAGTATGAAGTAGAACGAGGAATACTCCAGGAATGTCTTCAAAAAGGACTAATTTTCGGCTAAACCAAAAGGCGAAAGATTCCAACTGCTAACAATTTATGATTAGCAGTTATTCATTTTTTCTTAAGCATCAAAATTATCTCGACACTTCTAGGACATTACAAGAGTATAATATTCAGCTGTTAATGCAACAGTATATGGTGTGTTTTCCCATATTCTAAAACGGATTTTAAGTGCGCTTCTACGTTATATACATACGCACCCTGAACAGAACACACAAATACATTATTCCTTACATAACAAACGAAACAACTCAGTAATGACATTACAAACTTGATTAAGTTCTGAATGTTTGTAAAGCGACAAGCTAAACAGTTTTATGGCAGTACAAGACTGCTACTTGGTGGTCAAAACATCATTTCGGTTTATTTTCCCTGTCAATGGTGCACAATGTATTAATAAGTAAATGCATAAATACAGATGGGAGTATCTCCCTCTACTGAATTGTTAGTTATACTTACATGTATCAAGATCAATATTGCCATCCCTGGCAAGAGTGTCATCACTGACATTGCGGTCATATTCGTGTATACCTTTCGTTCCAAGAATCTTATCACCTTGGGTGATCTGTATGTCTTGTCCAAACATTGACTGTTAATGGAAATTATTGTATCATGATAATGAGATTCATAACAATAAAGTTCACGAAATGGAATATCGAAAAGAGGTTATTTTACACATTTTATCACAATACATGTACTTACTAAATATTTGTTATCAGTCATAATGTAAGTATATTAGAATGATCTAGAATATATATTCGTTCCCCCCTTTCACTTTAAATGGGAAACACATTTCAGTTGAATCTGTTTTAAATACAATTTAACAACATTTATATTCTTACCTTAAGTTTCTTAGCAATTTCTTTAGCTGATAAATTAGGATCTATTCCCAATGCTCTCAGATCGTCAGCTGTAAGTTTACTTAAATCAATCTTTTTTCCATTCAGTCTAATTTTACCATCCTTTCCAACTTCAAACAAATTCCATTTTGATTTTTGTTCTGCAAGAATACATACGTGTATTTCTCCAAATTCTCAAGTTACAAAACCAGTATCGTGCAGAACATCTTACGACTACATTAATACATTTGACAAACGCCTTTGACATTTTATTAAATCTGAATTACTGAATCAAATATTGGTGCAATTAAAGTTTAAACCAGAAGTGACAAATACTAAAACTAAACATGTCATAAAAGAAACTAATTGCGGGCCAAAATCAGAAGATTAGGTAAGGAAATTATCTCTAGTATTCCAAAATAGTTACAATGTGCGAAATTCAGACCAAATTCAGACTTGATGTAACTTGTTTACATACTTTTCAATCCTTCTGCTTCTTGCTCTGAGGTTTTATCGGTAGTGTCTTCGCCAGAATCACTAGAAGTTGACTGAAATGAAAATTACACTAAACATGATGTATAAGCTTAAAAAGTACCATAATAATGCTTGTTAAGAGCTAGCTTATTTATTTCGGTGATGAGATAACGTATGGCCACTGTCTTGTACGTATTATCATTAAACGCGAGTGGTGCAAACATTTGATACTTAAATCCAACGCCAAAATGAAACACAAACAGATACATTCTGAATGAGTAAAAAATATAAATAATAGGGCAGATAAAACATAAAGGGATGAGAAGCTAAAAAGAATCACATGTTAGAACAGAATTCAAATGATTCAATACGACAAATTATATAGATATTCCAAGGCGCTTCATTTGATTAATACACTATGGAGAGAGCAATATTACCTTCTTCCCTTTCTTATCAGCATCGTCATCTGTAACAGAATAAAACATTGTGAATTATTAGTATTACATGTTCATACAAAACTCATCAAAAGTGATATTAATTTTGATCGAATTAACTATATACTGTAGATATATAATTTAAAACATGCGCTAACACTATGAAGCAAAAAATAAGTACAAAATGATAGCAGGGGGGGGGGGGGAATACAGTACCTTCATATATCTTTCCTTGTTGGATGGTAGGTAGTGTTTTTAACATCGTTGCTTCCCTGTGAAGTTTCTGTAGAACATCACTACCTTCGCTAGCTGAAATATAATTAAAGTATTTTCATCAGTCACCGTGAATAGCAATCAGAAACAGAAATGCTTTAAAGTACTGTACTGCATGGCTAAAAAATCATGACTATGATAATCTCCGAAAGGATTTGGCGAACAATACTTTGTTAACGTCTTGGTATCTAAGATAAATCACTTAACATACAGAACTACTTACCATCACTTCCCTTCCGCCCTCTACTTTCACGGCGACCCCAACTAAAATAAAGACCGGTAATGAATCTATCATATGAATGCCTTACCAAAATACAAAAGAACATAAACCACATTTGACAACGTTTTTGACCTTATTTGATAGTTCAACTTCGAGACTTTATTCAGTGATAAAAACTTCGAGGATGTATTCAGTAGTAACAAATGCAACTGGGCAACAAACAAGATGGTTTTTATTTGATATTTATTTGAAACTGATGAAATATGGAATGAGATGACTATTTTGATAAAACAATCTTAAGTAAAGAATTGTAAACTTATTTAGAAGTCCAAGTACGGCTAAATTTATCTAATTTTAATTTCTAAGTCGTATACATTGTATTTAGATCGATGAAAACGTTTACTGTGTTCAAGTAATACTAGTAATAAATGCTCATAACAGTCTCACAAAACAGATAAACTAATATTTACTCGTCATGACCCATCCCAATCTCTCTATTATCCTTCTTGCTATCATGTCCAAGATCTCGTGGTGGACCTTTATCATAAGTGACCATAGACTTTGGTCGACCGCCACCTCCTCCTTAAATATATATGGCATTATTAAAACACTATTAGAAATAATGTAGATTATGGACTTTATGGAACACTTACGAGTAAGTAAGAAGGTAGTAAACTCCGTTGACATTTAGTGTAGTAAGCATTATAAATTATAGTATTTATTTATATTGAGCCTTGTTTCAATTTCATAGTTTCTATGTTCTGTAAGTACTATGATAGTAGTTGATACACTTTATACAAAGGTTTTTCTGAACTCAATATACTTACTAAGACTTGAAGCATTACTTGATCGTCTTCTGCTTGAAGATAAATCTTTAAGACCAAGTGTGTCCTTTTCTCTTTCGTCCTTACGCTTTTGCTCCTCCATCTCCTTTTCAGCGATTTTCTTTGCTAATTCTTCATACTTTTTACTAAGGAGTAAAACATTTATATTTTAGATTTCATTATTCCTGAGTTGTGTATATATGATTGTGGGCAATTATCTGTCTTCAGCAAAAGTCTGAAGTATCATTTAAATGAACCAGGATGCTGACTTAACATTATACGAACATGCATTTGCAGTGACATCAATTTCATTTAAATTGTAAAACATGTATAATGTATTATATTGAATAGCTGTCTGAATTCCTAGCATTGTCATAAATTTATAAAATATATACTCAATCATTTCCAATGCACTTACGCATTCTTTTTCTTCATTATTTCATCATATTTATCACCATATTTTTCTCTTCTCCTTTTCTCTCTTTCTTTTCTTCTTCTCTCCTTTTCAGCCAAATATTGCCTTCTTTGAGCTGGTGTAAGTTTGGATAAATCAATATCGTCCTCAGTTGTGGCATCGCTGAAATCAGACGGAATTTTACCGTCTTCTTCAAACTTCTCCAGGAGTTTTTGTTCTTGATCTGCTGCCTCAGAGCCTGAAATTTACTAGCGTTTTTAGCAAACGTACTCACTGAAGATTACCACATATACACAAATTATGCAACCAATCAACATACACATCTAATTTCAAAAGTTCTTTAAAATAGTCTAGTATTTTGACAGTACATACATGTATAAATAATTTTTCATTGCTTATCTTCTTACATTTATTCTTAATATGCTTGTCTTCCCGATAATTGTCTTTTATTATGTTTATATCATTAAGTAGAAAATATTGCGGAAATATTGCACACCTGGCCATTCTGCGTTAGAACCGATAAGGTTTTCTCCGTCGTCACGGAGGTTACGTAAGCTGTCTGTTGTGTTTTCTCGCAGAATCTGCCCATTTCTTTTCTGTTCCAAACTTTGTAATTTCTCGTTGGCTTCCCTACAAACATATTACAATATGAACTGATGTTAACGTTATTGGATTCGGATACGCTTAACAATTTTCTAAAGCATGCTAATTTAAATTCACTACCAGATACAAAATTTCTATTCGGTCAATAGAGTCATTTCAAATTGTTGCGTAATATACGCTTCAATGAAAGTGTAATTTGACAAGGATAATTGAATTATAAAAATTGGACTCGATATAATAAGTATCTTGTACAAGATGTTTTAGCCTACGTATTGAATTATGGTCAAAGGATGAACTGAGAGTGTGAAGATCTAACTTGATTATTTCAAAACGAGTCCAAAAATGACTGCCATGCGCAACTTTGGACCAAGTAGATTTCTTAGTATTTTGAAGAAAAAAAACACTGACTTCATATAAAGGAAAAACGAAGCGTTTCGTTTCAATGTGATTTAGAGTTATTAGTAAATAAATTAATGTATGTTAATGTTTTTATAAAACTGTAGGTGTAGTGAATGTGTCCGCATTAATTTAATCGTAATGACTCAAAGACACTCCGACACAATGTTCTGGTGCTTGATTTAATTTGTTAGTGTTCTTATGTTCCAGAAATGTACTTATTTATAAATACATTAATGGTACATTTCATTTAATGAAACAGATGCACACAGATCCAGAAATATGAGTACCTTAATGTAGAAATTAATTGCTTATACAAACATCTGACAGTGAAGTTCATGTTATGTATATAAATAGAAACATTAAAATAAAACGTGCAGATCATAAGGTATTTAGTTAACGTATTAATAATATACATGTAGGGACAATGTATGTGATTAACACGATTTATAAGTTGGCTCACACATTACCTTTGAGCGCCTGCAAAGTAAATAAAAACATGATACAATATTTGAAATCATTCATTATACCACATACACCATTGGTTCTTTACGTCATACTTGTTATGTTAATTAATATATTCAATTAGTATGGCTTACAAGATTAAACCAATGTTTAATGGCGTGAATTGTTTCTTTACTTAAAGAAAATCTTATACAATCTTATTTATACATGTATATAGCAGACACTGGATCTTGACATACTTTAAGAACGATATCTGTATATACTCACGATTTAATCCTTTCGCAGGTTCAGCATCACCATATCCGATGATATTTCCATCCTCGTCTCGTATTCTCTTCCTTTGCATCTGAGTCCGCGTTCCGCCTTCACTAACTACACTGTATAAGCTTACATCAGAGTCGCTATCATCATTATTAATGTTATCACTGGCTATTGATTTCGATGCTTGACGATTACCCATATCGTCTGACATATCGCTCCTGTAAGATTCACTTTTACTATACGTTCCGTCTGCTCGTCGTTTTCTACGTTTTACATGACGTGTGCCACCTTCACTTACAAAGCTATAATAGCTGTGATCACTGTCTGAGCCATGCTCCCGGTCTCTCCTTCTACGTCGTCTCCTTGCCTCGCCATCTTCATCCTACAAACCATTATTATATAAAAAATAATTAGCATATTGGTGTCTTCTTGTTAATTTGTTTGAACTTGGCTGTAGACCTTTTAACAATTCCGAATACACATAATCCCGGTTAACCATTGATCAATGTATATAATACTATCGACTGTGTAATTCTGCGTAGCATGGTTGAAATAGATGCAAATAAATTGACTGACCGATTAAATCGTAATACTGATAAACATTAGCAATACTAATATATCTTTTCTGTGCAAAATATGACGTAAGAATGGATTTGAAAGCAGATATTATTCAAAGAACATGGACAATTTTCCATTTTTTTCTCACCTGACTGCTGTTATATGAGTGTTCATCACTGTATGTGCCGTCATCACGTTTTCTTCTTCGTTTCACATGACGTGTTCCACCTTCGCTTACAAAACTTCTATAACTAAAATCGCTATCACTGTCCGGATCCCTCTTTCCCTTTTTGTATTTCTCTTTCTGCTCTTTTGTCATTTTTGCCATCTTTTGTTTTAGGAGAGCTTTCTTTGCAGCTTTTGCTACCGCGTCCTTCTTTCCTTTGGTAGTTAGTTTCTTTCCTCTGATAATACAACATGCATAGAACTTAAGGTTTGTCAAGGTGTCAACATGATAGAATAATGCAATATATCATGATCCAACTAGCTCAGGTTGAATGTTTACAGTTAATTGGAAATCCTCTACATGCTCTTATTCATATCGACATTGTACATGTATATGATAGCAAATATCAATTTTACATGTTGCTTAATTTTAGATGTCTGTGGTCTTTGTTTAGGACATATAAGTAATCGTTTTAGATGTTAAAGGCCCATTAGCTTTTTTAATTTAGTTATATAGAACAATTGATAAAATGATTGTAAAATATAAGAAATATATTCTATTGGCTCTAAAACAATATTAAATTTTACGTAATGCCTTTCTTTAGCCAGATCTCGTAAAAATGTTGCCAGATGCTTTTTTTATTTTTTTGCAATATCATAGAATTCTTTTTTCATTATTATACTGTACTACATTTCTGTATGTACTTCGTAATTAAATAAACATTTCGGAAAGAAAGTTTATAATGAAAGTAAAAGTCAATTTCACTGGTAAGACATCATTCTAGACAAAATAAGACATACTTGAATTTTTATATCGAAAAAGCTAGTATGACTTTAACTAAATTTGCAATCTTGATAATATGTGTAAACATACATTGTAATTGCAATAACGTGTACATGTAATATGAGATTAAGTGTGTTTTTTTTTAAATAAGAGGACATATGATTGTACATCTGTTAATATATGTAATAAACCAATGCTGTGTATTGTCGCCCTAGGCACTGGTCAGTCATTACAGAATACCTGTTTTCACATCATGGCAACAGAACTCATATTTCAAACATAAAACTTATTTACATAATGTAAGCATTTCAGACATATACTTTGAACAGTTGATGTATGCCTCAAAACAAGCATTAGAAGAAACACTTTTTACTAATAAGGGTAATAAAGTTTTTCAGTATAAAAACTGATATTTTAGCTATTAAAGATAATTTTATAGAACGGATTCTATGGTCTACAACTTTAATTAATTTTGACTAATAGCTACTAATGTCACATATGAAATAGGTAGCATATTACTTAAACTGCTAAAATGTTTTACCAACCAAATAAATCGTTAGTAGCGATATACGTGCCGCCAATGAATATTTCGACAGTTGAGTTCACCTGATGTTAGAATAAACTAAAGATAAAATCACTTTCATCTAATTAATTTCTTTAAAATTCCGTAAAATTGCAGGCTGAGATTAGTAACTTTTCTTGTTTTACCGTCTTAGAAATGAAGTGCGTGGTGAATGATGTAAACTTGATACAAAGAAATCATAATGAGACTATATCCATTGAACTATTTTCTAAGCATGAACGATATGAGAAAATGAAGGTTGCTACCTCACACACTGATAAAAAACTCACAGTTTTCGAATGTAATATGGATACGTAACAAAATAACTAAGTTACTACCTATGTTTTAGTATCATTTCTTATCCACGGTTGAGTGTCTATCTGTTCATACATATATATCTAATTTAATGTTCGTTTGGATTTGATTAATTTTTTTTTTCACAATCTCGACTTGATTCTGTATTTGTTTAGATAACTGAGAATGAATTCCACCCGATCAGTAATCGCATTAATACTAAAAATATACAGGTGGTAATTGAGCAATTTTGTTAAGTAATCAGGTAGATGAAGGTAGGGAATTGTAAGTATTGTTCCATTGTTTAATGTGATAACAGGGATATGTGTATCTTCAAAACGTCAGTGAATATTTGTGAAGGAAATACAAAATATACATACTTCTGTTTGCCACCAGCTCCAGGTTCTGATAAAACACAAAATAAACCAATAAAAAATCAGAAATATTCTCACAAGTTCGAAAATAAATTAAAATTCCATAATATTCATATAATATATGAAAGCCGAAATTTTGTTACAGTGTTTATTCATCGATCTGTTTGAGACGAAGTCCCAACAAATTGAAATAATAATTCCACCAGAATAACAATGCTCATGATAAATTGAATATACAATAAAGGCAAGCACAGTTTCATTCTTTATTCACACACCTTTTAAGTCAGTATTCCATTACATAAAACCTTACAAATAACAAATATTTTATATACAATGATATCACATTAATACTTTACAATATATTGGCACATGTTGGATGACAAGACACGCGGCTAAGCAGCGGAAGGCCTTGGAAAATATATAGTTTCTACTCTAATAATTACACACATCACTGTCCATGCATAATTCATTACTTTTATTTTGATATCTTGGTCTACATATTATCTTGCAATAAATTGTATGAACATTATTTCGGTGTCTTTCTAATCATTTGTACAATATAAGAGAAACATATTTGATAAAAATATTTATAAACACAAAGTGTACAGTGACTGTCTACTGTCTCCATTTAGTCCTTTCTGTATTAACTAAATTATGCTCGTAAATATTAGAACATATGAATGGTGGGAGGTGGTGATTCTAGTATACACAGTAACACCAGACCTTGCAGCCACAAGTGAATAAAAATCATCAAGTGGACAACGCTAGGTCTCCATTCAGCACACTTATGCCATACAACATGCTGAATTAATCTTTGAATGGAAGCACACAGTACCCATTTTTCTCATCCATTGTTGACCGTTGGTCTAATGTTTAAATGTATGCGATGTTCGTTTTGTTGTTGATGACAATATCAGATCAAGACATTAAATAATCAGTGACAAATTAAGAATATTTACAAATTAAATGATATACAACTATATTGACACAATGACTACGGCAGATATCTTGGATAATCTTGTTTCAAAAATAATATAACTTAAACAAAATATTCCGATTATAAGAAATGCACCCTGGTTATGATAAACAATGTTTGGGGAATCTTGTGTTCTTTTCATGTAAACTAATATGTACATGTACAGTTATTTTTTATGACTTTGGTTTATATTGATACACAAAAATATGTACTTTATGATTATGCAGTTTAGTAAATATGCATTTGTAACAAAGTTATACGAAATCACAATGTATATAACTTATAATTACCAGAATGGTTACATTTAAACTTATCAAACATAATTTTTCAACTAACTACAACGTATAGAACGATAAAATAACAAACAAAACTGTACACTCAATAACAGCCACAAACAATACAACATGCATGAAATGAAAGACGATTCTATGGCAACATCATTAGAGTGTGTTGACCAGCGTAATGGCTTTGGACAGTATAAAGACAACAGTACATGGATCATTTGTATAAGAAGGTCTAGTGGGTATCTTAAGTTCTATAAGAAGCACATGTCATGACCATATCATAGGTGGAGGACTGTCCGATTTCCTATCTTCTGGTTTTTCTTCTATAAGTTTGGGTAGGCTAAAATAAAAAAGCGGAATCAGTAATGATACCAATTAAAGTGAATTTCATACAGCATTAAAAATTTGTAAGGAAATTAAAACAATACAAAGGGTGGAACTGAACATTGAATGCAGCAACATTTACTTTATCACAGCAAAAAATAATTGGGTGGGTGACAATCGTTTGTGATGAGATATTGGAAACAGAAATAGAATGCAATTTAATCAGAATATTCTTCTGTAAATGAAGTTTGAAAATAGTGTGAAATAACTAGTAACATACGCTGATACTTTCTCCAAGAGCTTTCGTCTCTCTTCAGTCATTTGCTTTGGATCTGTTTTCCCGTCGATCAGATCCTGGGCTTGACTACGAAGTTGAAATACTGATTGCTTTTTCAATTGATTACCTGTCATAAAAACACGACTTGAATAATGATTTCATTGTTTATGCAATAGGAATTAAACACATATTATTATAGCAACATAAACAGCTGTTCATCTTTATAAAATCAACCATAAAATGCAATAATTTAGAAGTGTTTAAAGTAACCAAATAAATGATACCACACAAAATAATTAAAACAAGTAGAATGCATAGGCTTTATTATACTTGCATAAGGATAAAAACTACCAAAAGCCAAATAACTGACGAAAAAGTAAATAACAAAACTAAACCAATACCTAGTGGGTTCATGTCTCTCTGTCTGTGGCCGCCAGATGGTTTTCGTAACATATGGTCATATTTATCATCAGACATATCCAGTGGGTTATCAATAATTGTGTCATGCATTGACAAAAATAATGGCACGTAACATAAATAATCAAGGAATGATATCTGAAAATAGAAGTATGCGCATAAATACATTTTTGTGTATAAAATATGACAAATAATGTATTCAGTGGATGACATACAGCTTTTCAAATTAGATCTCGTATGACAACGTTAGGTATTATATTACATGTATTTAAAAACAATTATACATTATTTAGTATTAATAAATACTTTATTCAACAGTACTGTAATAGACTTATGCCATAAAATAACTAGTCAGTCGTGTTGCAACGTATTTGAAAATGTGGCATAATTATTACCTCTAAAAAGGCATTCGGCTGTAGTCTGTCCATGACAAAATCTTGTTGTTTCCAATTCAGACCACCAGCAATTAATTCAATTCTAAGACTTTCACATTTGATGAAGTTAGCATCTCTGTCGGATTCAGCGTTACAGTAAAACATAGCTCTATACAGATCCATTTTTCTCTGTATATCTAATAAATCACTGATTTCAAGCAGGTATTTGCTCAATGGACTGAAATGGTACACAATTTAGACATTAGTATTGGCCTTATTTAGACATGACCACGATCCACGAAATTCAGTTCCCTTAAGTCAGACATGTGCGTATGCTACTTTGAGCAGATGGTATTAGTACACGAAGTGGTCAATAACGGAGAAGAATTGCTAAATGTTACCTATGGCTTGTGATCCAATCATCATATTCAATGTTATTTTAAATGTTTAATTCATTTATACGTACAACATGTGTATTTACACTAATAAATGCCGTTCAAACTAACCTAAAAAGTCAATAAGCATTAACAAACACAGGTTACAAGTACAATGTATGAAGAAAGACGGAGAGAAACTTACTCCATTTTGGTCACACGTTCACAGAGAGCAGTAATCACTGCAAACATTCTAAAGGTAACTTGGGAAGCATCGTCAATTTTCAGAACCTGGATTAAAAACGATTACATGATTAAAAGAAATGAATATTCATAATTCATACGTTGTACACATGTATGAATTACTTATTAGTTTTTTGTATACGTGCGTGAATTTTCGAGTCAATTTAATAAAGTACACCAATTCTCCAATGGCACATTGGTACATCGGGGCAAACGGCATACCATACAACAGACTACTGAAAGTTTGAAATCTGTATCTATAAGCCTTTGGTTTAATTGATCAATGGTCTTTGGAGCAATTGTTGAAAAATCGCATTGATATAGTGGTAATTATAAGTTTTGTTCTGTGTATATATGTTTATAATACAATCAAGGGTGATATTAGGATAGATCTACTCCATTTGAATTTATTCATGATGATCTAAGTATCCCACAAATAATGAACAAATCTTACCTTAAAAACATAATCAAATTGCTTTTTTGTAAGTTGCTGTACACTTGGGACACCCTCTAGTGCGGTTTTGGTTTCCTAGAAAACAGTAAACAACGTATTGGTGCAATCAGGTGAGCTTATTTCAATTAAATTTCTTCATATGACGTAAGCGAAAGAGTTTCAAATGCTGTCACTTGGGTGATATTCACCACATAGTCACACCACATATCATATGTAACGTCACATTCAAGAAACACAGACACACACTTTGTTATCATAAAATGAAAAATACGAAGCAAATAGACTAGTAAAAACTTAATACAGTTTAAACAACCCTGATACCATTTTCTACAATACAACGTTCTTCTATTACTATAAATATGTATCTGAAATCAAGCGAAGCTGGGTTTATTTTTTAACACATGAAAATTGACAATAAATACCTTTGCAGATATAACCGTATCAAAATCATCATCTTCCACAACAAAAGCTCTGGCGTACGATTCTAATAGTCCTGGATCTACAAGTTTATAGTGAGTGAGGAAGTCTACATCAGCATCTGAAAGCAATAGCATGTCCACAGTGATAAATCTTTATTCTACTTATATTATATCATATAGTTCAATCTCCACCAGTACATCACTATACCTAACACGTATCTGTATTTTGTTTTGAAAATGCATGGCTCTATTCTTCTCACGTATTTAAGAAACATGTTTATAATATTGCTAATTGTTCCAAGCAAATTAGTTTAAGCCTTAATTAGCATACCCTTTTCATCCAAATCTTTAGCATAATCGTCTTCTTTTAGTTTACATTGCTCAAGCAGTAACTTCATGTGATTCTGTAGCTTTACACCCCCTCTCTTCCAGACGACATTAACCTTCTTGATTCCACGTACTGTAAGATATGCATGTTTATATAAAATACACAACAGAAACAAATATAACATAAGAACAGTACACAAATCAGACTCCTTATGTTCATCTGTACAGTCGGACTAAAATATTATTCACAACATCAAATCACAAATTGTAAGTACTTATGTTTACAAAGTCGCTTTACTGACCAATATAAAGCGCTGAAATCCTTAAAACGGTTGGAAGTAATTTTGGGTATGCATTTATTCGAATCCTCAATACGAATGAAAATCTTGGAAGTAGAGAAGTCGGTTGTACTGGACTATTGTGATCGCAGATCTAGGCATAAACATTTTCTTGAGATCTGATCAAGCTTAATTTCTGCCATGAGCCACGTGACCGGATATTTTTTTTCATGTTTCATATTTTGAGAAATTTGTTAAGAAGTATGCAAATGTTGTTTAGTTTGAGATACGATGGACCCTGGTGGATAATTATGGACTGTGTCGTATGTTTAGTAAAAACAGTTTTTTTGTAGCATTTCAAGAAATTTCCGTCAGTTTTCTGTCAAACAAACTATAAATAAATGGCCTTAAACTCCGATATAACACACAATAAGACTTACATGAACTGATATCAAGATCTTCATCATTGGCTAGATCATCTGTGTTAGCATCACTACCATATTCACTAGCGCGTTTAGTTGGAATGATTCGGTCGTTATCCGTAATTGCAATATCGTTTCCAAATTTCTCTTTAAGCAATCTCGCAATCTCTTTTTTGTCAAGTGTCGGGTCTATCCCGAGTTTTCTCAGATCGTCATCAGTTAATTTCGAGAGATCTATTTTCTTTTTGCCATCTCGTAGTCGTATTTTACCATCAGCACCCACTTCAAATTGGGAGTCATCTTCGTCACCACCTACGAATTAGATTATATAATTTCAGTATAGTCTTCAAATATATTTATATTAAATATCAGGTCCACATAAGCTCTAGAGCAGTTACTATTGATATTTTTATGAATACATTTGTATTATAGATTCTCTTTCACAAATCGGTGTAGTCATGAAATTTCATTTTTAAACAAACTGTTTAACATTCATTGCGAAGATTACAACTTACCGAAGGGCGTCGGCTTTTTTTCTTTTTTCACCACTCGTACGTTGCCATCTTCGTCTAAGAAAACACAAAAAAGAAATTCAATATAAACAGACTACGAAACAATTATGGCTTAAAATAATTATGCTGTTTACTTTGCGACGAATTTATGTTAATACTTTAGTGATCAAATTGAAATTTTACAGAATAAAAAGCAATTCCCCTTCGTACATAGGACGGTAGGCAGCATAACTGGAGGTTTAATGGCTTAATTCTTCATTGCATTCAATTAATTGGTTGCAGCGTTAAATGTGTTTTAACAACCATATTGTATCATCGGATTATACTCCAACAACTAAAACAGCTAATCTTACCGTATTCATATTCGTATTCAGAACCACTGTCATCTCCCTGAAATACACCATATTAATGATAAAATACATGAAGTTTATTTTCAAGTTTATTTTTTCTTTCATACTCAAAACATGTACAGCATGACAATATGAGCAATGTAACATAATGTACATGATGAAATAAAGAGCAATCACTTGAGTTTCAGACGTACAATATGTCATATAAAAGCAATACTTGCTTCCTTTTATCGATCCATCATAGGCATGAACGTATTATTCAAAGCAATGTTATTGCGTCTACCACAAACATAATTTATGAGTGTACCAATTGATTTAAAAATCAACCAATGGCTATAACAGGTATTGAAAAAGCATGCATTGTAGTAAATGCAATACTAACACATCATAGTACTAGTCATTGTCTTTGATTAAATTTCATTATAATATATTTCTCAAACATACAGAAGTGTCTATATTCATCAAGCTGTCTAGTGTCGGTATTCATTACAAATTTAAATGACACAAAGATCTTTACAATCTAACATATAATGAAATTCATCACCAATGCTGCATATACAATTACAAAAGGTGCATGTACGTTGGTGAAATTCAACTCTGCTGTAGCTTCCCGTTCCAACTGGGAGTCTATGATATCGAGTTCTAAATCAATACTTATTATTTTATGACGACATATTAAGCAAAGCATAACTACACGTTTTTGTAATTGTATTGCTGAGAGGGTGTGACTGTGTCATAGCCCGACATCTCTAATGCAAAAAAACACCACACAATTTTACCTCGGATTTGGTTGTTACATAACATTGAGTAAAGCATTCTACAAACTCTTATTCACTAAATCTAAACATTATCATTTGTTTAACTACCGAAGTAAACGAAAAGCAACGAAAAAAACAATGGAAAACTGAAACATACCAGGGCCCCCTTTTTCTTCTTTCTTATAACTCTTCCTTGGTCATCATATTCCTGTAAAATTCATGCGTTGCACATCAACATGTAGATACATTTAATGGTGTTTACCCTAATAAAATACTGGACTATTTTGTTCCATAGAACAAAATGATGATTTACAAATCATTTTGATATTCATTGCAACATGCATTTACAAAACGTGAATTACCAAACACAAATACATTTGGCATCATTTAACAGTCTTGCTAATATCGTAGTTCTTTAAATGAATTACACAATTTTTATAATCGGTCAAAATGTTCTGAATATTTAACAGGCAAGACTATCTCTTACTTTAATTTTTTTTTACAGGTGAACCATATTTATGTCACTTTGTTCTAACGTAAGTTTCACTTATTTCAAAATAATTACATTTTACATTTCGTTAAGTATAAGTTATAAAGTACATTTTTAATGGCATAATATATATATATGCATTTTTTGTGACCAATTATAAAAACCGAGCAGCGTATATTTGACCTTTGATTAGATTTACTATTGTTTTCGCTTACATATTCATAATCATCAGGACCAGCGTCGCCAGGTCTGGATGCTTTCTTCTTATCGCCTTTCTTAATTTTCTGGCCTGTTACAGGGTCGTATTCACCTATAATGTGATACAACATGTACATTGAACAGTATTGATTCAACGCTGACATTTAGGTTGAGAAAATTAAGATTAAAAAGATATGATAACAATTATTCTTCATCAAAACTGAAAAGTGCTTGGATAATGTAATTAATCTCATATTCAAAGAAATGCCGACAACTCAACCATTATATAAACTGTCATTTTAATTAAAAATAGTTGTAGTAAAATATTCAACTTAAACTGAACATTTCGTACCAAATATAATCAAACTTAATACGTTTATTAATAGCAGAAATATCTTACCATTAGGCAATATCCAGCTGGCTAAATGTACAGCAAAGGTGACTAGCAAAGCGAGAAGCAGACACGTTAATAGCGCGAGTAGAGCAAGAATTAGAAGCGGAAGTTAGCAAGAATTAGTAAGCGTTTCAGTACGATAATCAACTATGATTAATAACTATATGTTAACACGAAGCACGTGTATACGTCATGATGTTTTTTTCTGTGTTATGTAACAACAAGCAATAAGCTGAATGCAAAATTTATTAATGCTGCCGGAAAGGAAGATGTCGTTTAATTACAAGCGAAACTACCAAATATTTAGATAAGATGGCTGTATGAAGTAAATATTGGTAATATAATTTTAGTTTTTTTTAAGATTAGAAGTTGGCAAAAAATGGCTCGTGGAATGAGCTTTATTTTGATTATGGAATTATTCACTAGATTTTCAATTCGGCAAGGTTTGTAAACCACTCAATAACAAGCTATGCAAACTTATGGACATTCAATATAACAAATGACGAATTCCTGCATATTGTAAAACATGTAATTATGACGGTTACTTGAGAATGTTGATTGAAGACTCCACAGAACAATCGACGTGACTTCACGTTTACGATCTTTGTTATTGACACACACTGATCAGAATTTCTAAATGGTTACCATATATAACACTACTCTTGGAAGAATCAAAATAAATGGAATCCAAATAAGTGAAATAATTTAGATTTAGAGACTCGGTACAGTGTAGAGTAGACACATTTATTTTCCACAATGCACATTATCATTACTAGTATAATAAGTAGCACATAATACATCTGAAATAAAACTACAAACCACAACCACTATTTAAGCTTACAAAGTATTACTATATACTACATATCAGAGTATCTCTAACAACAAGCACACTATACAACAATCACTTACTTTCATCACTCTCATCATCGCCTTCGTGTCCATCTTTCTTTCCTTTCTTCTTGCGTTTACCCTGAGCACTGAAAATGTAAATCACCATGAATCTATTTTGTAAACCTATTTCTGTTGTATGTAATGTCTTTACACATTCAAATAATCAGCCTCATTTTGTGATAACTTTTCTGTTGTATGTAATGGATTAACACATTCCATGATTCGGCTCGTACAACCACAAGAGCCAAGAACAAACCCAAGTGCAACATGTAATTCCATCAACACCCCGCGCAAGAGCAACACATTATTGGCGACAAGTACCAGCTTTTGTATTCATTATGTTCAACTTACAGGTACTTGCCTTATCATTATCAGTATATACAAATCATAAAAAGTATTGATATAACTTATAATGTTATAATACTTACACAAGCTCGCTTATTCGGACTGGATTACCTTCACTGTCTACAGTCCAATCACTTGATGGACTGATTAATCCTTTCTCACGCAAATCCTGCAATATTTTCTGTTTCTTGGCTCTGAAAAAAGATGCTGACTACACTTAGATCTTTAAACTTGACGACGCAAATATGTATCAATAAATTAAATTGTGCTTTTGAATTACAGGCACATAATCATGAACAACGACCAACAACCTGCTAGCTCATGGTACACCGTACATATATGAATCTAATTAATACGAATTTTAACGTTCAACGGAGGCATTGCCTCGTGTTGTTTCATCCACGAATAACTAGTTTGTCATTGATTTTACCCATTCACAAACTTTTAACACACAAAATTTCAGTGACACGTAATGGAAGGACTTACTCCTTTTTAACAGATTTCCTGACAGGCTCGCCAGTATCTGAATCAATGGACCAATCACTTGATGGACTGATTAGTCCTTTCTCTCGTAATTCTTGTAATTTCTTCAGCTTTTTCAATCTGAAATAAGTAATATGATATAATAAAACATATTGATTCGGTTGTCCTGATAATTAATGAGAATCAAACAAACAACAGAACATTGTAAATCGGTTGCATCATGTAATTATTGTTTAGAAATCCACAATGGAAAGAAATAGGACTGTAGAGGTTAAAGGAACATCGTATTAACATCAGCATATCTTAATCAAAAACCTCTTACAGTACTGTTTGGGTTTAATTACCAATTAACAATAATAATATATAACACTTTTGTTCTGCGTAACAATTTTCTACTTTAAGGAAGTGTTGTAATAAATCAATACAATTCATTCATACAATACATACTGTTAACACTTGAATTTAGTTAATCAGATATGTAACGATTTTCTAGGTTTCGAAATATTTCTTAACATTAATTGTTGTAAATGGCGATTTCTATATTACCATTAGTCGAACATGTACTTCTAGAATATATTATATGATGTAGTAAAATGCAATGCAAAGTACAAACAGTGAAACACATTGTTAAATGTAATATAACATTATCACAAAATGTCAAGATTTATAAATCATTCAACCACAAACGTTACGTAACAACATATTTTAACAAACTAAGTGCAGGTCAGTATCGATCAAATGTATTCTTCCTTGTAAACTAGTTCCCGTTCAATGTTCCAATACATGTACAGACAGACTTAACATAAACCATTTTATCTTCCTTGCACATATATGGCATGAAGAAGAACACAGCTTTTTGAAGTGAGAAACTAAAACAGTGACAAGTAAGCCAGTGCACCGTGAGTAATATACTGGAGAAGTGAGAGTACAAAACATCAAAGCAGATGCTAGGAAATGAGCAATACTAATGAAGCAAGAAAGTACAGATTTTTTTCATTTTAAAACTGACCAAACGAACCTTACATCGTTCAGATAATACCCACCAAATTGTTACTGCATATATTTCATTTTAAATGTAATATTTAATAATTAGAAAGAAGTTTAGAATCTATGCTCACATACTCAATTATTGTTATCTGTACGAATCAAAAAAGCTAAAACAAATATGATATTCGATTACGTTCAAAGACAGCATACTGATGGATTATAAAGTAAGCAAAAGATAGCATGTGCTTATATGTGTAGAGATAGTATGAAATAGCTGAAAGAAAAGATAAGTGAATTAATAACATATGTTGTGAAACACTAGTCTAAGGTTAGTCCAACGTCCAATCTCCAAAAAGCAGTTTGTTTGGTGCTAAAAGCGATGTACATGAATAAATACAAACTCTTTCTGTTTTTCCATCATCAAGTCATATTTATCCCCATATTTCTCTCTGCGACGAGCTTCTTTGGCAGCTTTACGCTCAGCCTTGGCTTTGAAATACGCCTCCTTCTCTTCCTCAGTCATATTCTCCAAGTCTACATCATCTGAGACCGTGGAGTCACTGAAGTCTCCAACATCCGCAAACTTTCCTCCTTTGATTTTACCAATTTGTTCTTTGGCTTTAGCCTCGGCCTTTGCCTTAATCTTGGCATCCGTCTTTTGCTTACTGGTAAGTTTTGGTTTCTTAACACGTACCTTTCCCCCTTGTCCATCGGACACTTCCGTGTACACACTGATATCAACATAACAATATGCCATTTAATTTGCTATATCGTGAAACAATCAAATACTGTTTGGTATAACAATGAAACTTATATCATGCACATTATTGATTTTCGCTTTGTTTGTATGTTCTGTTTTATCATAATTAGTGCTAAGTTCAATATTGTGCAGTCATTGATAGTAAAATCCTCTATTTAAACTATAAAACGTTTGAGCAATAAAACTTTTGGCCCTGAATAATAATGAGTAATTATATTTATAGCATACAACATTTCTACATTGAACAAATGCGACAAGAAATAATGTAATAGAATAAGATTTAGTACCTTTCGTCGTCAGATTCTTCAAAGCTCTCTTGTTTGCCATATCCAATAACGTTACCCTGGGCATCTCTTATCTTTTTCTTTCGAAAAACATGTCGTGTTCCACCCTCACTGATTTCACTTGTATAACTGTAGTCACTTCCGCTTCCGCCACGCGCCTTTCTTCGTTTTCCATCTTTTCCAATTTTAGTTTTGCCCTCTTTAGCTTCTTTCTCCTTTCGCCTTTTCTCGGCAAGTCTACCACCAGGTTTATCACTGTCAGCACTATGATAGCTTTCACTGTCACTGTAAGTTCCATCTTCTCGCTTCCTTCGCCTTCGTACATGCCTTGTACCACCATCACTAACTACGCTATAATAGCTATGTGCACTGTTTAGATGTTCTCTTTCACGGCGCCTCCTGCGGCGTCTAGCGGCACCTTCGGCATCTTGACTACTATGATACGATTCAGCATCACTGTATGTACCATCGGCATGTTTTCGTCGTCGTTCCACATGTCTTGTACCACCAGCACTAACATAACTTTTGTAACTATAGTCACTGTCACTATCCGCGTCGCGTTTTCCCGCCTTACGTCCAGCTCGTTGTTCAGCTGTCTCTTCCTCGTCAACACCACCCATGCCCTTTCTGCCTTTCTTTCCCTTTTGCATTGAAGCTATTCCACTGTCTATATCAGATTCAGGTCCTCCAATTTTCCTGGAAAGGAAACAATAACAAGGAACGTTGCAATCTTCATCGTAAACGGATAAACATTGTTCGTAAACGAATACATTGGGTGAAACTGCTAACTGGTCGGCTAAACTTGTGTTTGTTTATTATTAGTTAACTAACTGGAGAGAAGTGTTCAATTTTTCTGTGTAAAAATGTGCACATTTTTGTAGTTTAATAGAAGTTGTATCGGTGCAGCGACAAGAAAAGTAGATTTATACTACAGTGTATCATATACCAAAGACTTTGTGGCAACATGAAAGGTGACCATTTAGAAAAATAATTTGTTTGCGTATATCACTGATTCGTGATAAAATGGCTACTGGTCACAGATAAAACACAAGTATAGTGTCTATAACATAAATTGATACATAATCCTAGAACTCAAATACGATGTGACATACAAAAGACAATGACTTCACCTATTTAGAGACCATTATCAACCACACGGTAACGTATCTGATTTGTAACGTTTCTGGTTGCAATAAGTGTCATGCCTAAATGTTTGCATACAAATGTTAACTTTTACTAATCATTTATATTTGCAAATCATAATTTCTACAATAAAAATCAATTTAGATAAGATATTGGCATTCATTTCGGTAACGTATCTGGTTTTGTCAATTGCAACACTATAGACGAGTCTGAAAGTACACTTTTGCTATCATAAGTTATTTTTATATAAATCGAAATATATTTATGTTTATTAAATAAGTATATGAGTATGCTGTTTTATTTTCTGACATTGTAAGTAAAATTAACTGTTATATTGAAAGTAAAAAAGAACACTTAACACCTGGTAACTATCTTGGCACGATTTTGCGACAATGTTGAAATATTAATTTTCTTTTGAATTCGGATAGTTACGACATTAGATGTTTTTAATCGCTTGGCGTGTTAATAAAGAACAAACTTAACACTTACAATCTTACTTAATGCAGTAATAACCACAAAATTAAAAAACAACACGTTATTGGCGACAGCATAAATAGTGCAATTTACGACATTTTATTTTATTATACCTCACGTGACTTATTTACTCTATACTCTTATGTGACGTCAGAGGGTGACAATCCGTAATGTTACCCTCTGACATTACATTTCGGCCCGCTTGCTATAACGAAACTGCCCTCACGCGATATTACCGGGTGTCGGGTTTTATACAGTCTCTGTCGTATCGAATACTATCCTTGTCTAGACACTTTAGGCACTTAGTAGAATATAATGGTAGTTTGACATCCGGTTTTGCTGTAGACATTTTGACAGCAAAAGCAACTATGGTGTCAGAAAGAAGCTTCGTTTCAATTTCTATTATAGTTTTCGTTATATTTGTTAACATGTTTGTTGCATTTTGTGTCTTTCTTAATTATTGTTTTGTTCGGTATAATAAAATAAATATCACATCCCACATAGGGTGATAGAACGTAATGTTCACCCTTGACAATGCAATGTCAACCTCGGCTAACGCCTCGGTCGACATTACTTGTCTCGGGTGAACATTACGTACTATCACCCTATGTGGGATGTGATATTTATATAATAATGTTTACCATACTTACTATTATCTTATAAGTTAATATTTTATTTTTATGTAGCAACAATATGTGAACGATCTCAGAAAAGTCATAATCTGTTGTTATGAGACCACTATCATGAAACTACTTGCAGGCGACATACTTTAACGCTTAGGTAGAATCAGAGATATATGTGAATTGTATTATGCAATTACAAGCTAGACAAGATTTTGAATTATTAGTAAACTCACTTTTTGTATTTCTTGCCAGTAAGAGGATCGACGACTACTTCATACACAGTTCCATCCTTTCCTACTATTCGCTGTCCCGCTTGAGCTGAAACACATCATTATTAGTAATCAACATAAAGTATTATTTTGTCACAAATTGTACATAATCTAACATTAGAACTGTTTCTGGCCGAAGTCGACTTTTTGTGTTTTGAGTTCGAAGGAGCGGACTGCTGAGATTCACATTGTATCTACAAGTATTGTACATTAAAACTACGTATGTGTCGTATTAATTGAGAACATATCAGAAGGATTAAACGAAAGTTTTGACACATAAATAACACATACTCACTATTTAAGTCAAGCATTTAGCATGAAACGTATCTTATGAAGTTATATTTTACAATTAAAAGGAAAACCATTGTTAAGTACCTGTTTGTAATTCAGGATCGTCGTCATCAAATACTGTTGATGCTTTCTCCCAGTCTTCTATTACCTCCCCTTTCTCCAACTTGATAAATTTTTTCAAAAACTCCGGGTCTCCACCTGCGTCCTGAAATGCTTGATACTCCTCTTCCGTCAATAAAATTGTCTTTTCAATTAAACGACCACTCTTTGTTCTGACCCATGTTTTAATCACTTTCATCGGTTTTCCTTCAGTTTTTTCCCAACCTTCAATAGTTCCACCTTCTTCACCAAGATATTTTCCTAATATTTCGTTAGCATCTGCCCCACCTGCCATCAGTCTGTCATACTCATCAGCCCGAACCATGATTGTTTTCTCTATAATCCTACCACTCTTGGTACGAATTTTCATTTTAATGGCTTTCATTGGTTCCTCACTCTCCCATCCTTCAACCGTTTCCCCTTCCCCTAATGGTAAATATTTCTTCAAAATCTCACTGGGATCCATTCCTTCCTTGATCATCTTGTCGTAATCTTCCTGTGATATCATGATAGTCTTTTCAATTAATCGACCACTCTTGGTTCGCACGTATGTTTTAATTGTTTTCATCTTAGCTTCATCCCAACCTTCTACGGTTTCACCTTCTTTCACATATTTTTTCAGTAAATCTTTAGCATCCACTTTACCAGATTGTATAGCATCATAATCCTCTTTTGAAACATACACTAATTTCTCTATAAGTCTTCCACTCTTTGTTCTAACATAAGTCTTAATTGCTTTAACCTCATCTTTGTCCCATGATTCAAGACCAGCAGCTTCTTCTTTTGACAAATATTTCTTCAATATATCTGCAGCACCTTTACCAGCTTTGAATGCTTCGTAGTCTTCTTCAGACATGAAGATGATTCTTTCAACAAGTCGACCACTCTTTGTACGAATGTAGGTTTTGATAGCCCTGACCGCTGAAAATGAGTGAAAATTCAGACTTTTAAAGTCTTCAAGTGGCATTTCATTACTGAATGATAAATAATAGAAAATAAAACGCCATTTAGTAATCACAAGTGGAGAATGTGAAACATATGTATTTATAGAAATAGTTACATGTACGTAAATAATTTGACATGTTCTTTCTTTCTTAGAGTTTCTATAAATTTTCTATGCAGATCGCCTATTTTCTACTATACTGATTAAATACTTACTCTTCTCTTTGATGGCTTCAAGTCGTTGCTTAGCGATGAGTTCTCTTTGTCTCTGAAGTATACAATGCAATAAATTATTTAAAAATAATTTCATTTAGATTCTAGTTACCAGTAGGAGCACAATTGAAAATTTCATCGATTCCTATATGATCACGTGACTGTGATATCAGTTGCTTGATGATGAACGCATTAACATAAATCAAATTGTATTTCCAGTCGCACTATCATGTAACATGACCTCCTTGTGATAGAAGAACGGCACAATCTCAATACACAAAAATAATTAAAAAAAATAATCGGTTAGTCATCACAATTTAGTAAGTTTGGTTAGCGCTGACTTACATAAAATTTACAGGTATTTAGTTCTATTTACGTGTAGCAATGTATCTTTTGAATTTACACCCATCATTTTTTCATATCTTTAGTCTAAGGTCCAATTAACTTATCAGTCTTTAGAAATGTCAGTGGACTGAGGTTTGTTGATGGAAAAGTGAGTGATCACTGTGTTTCTGAAGTTGATGTTTAGACTCACCAATGTGTATTGGCGAGGTAAGGAATAGGGCGTTACCTGTCAATGTACACCCTCTTGAAGCCATTGGCTGTATCAGTCGTAAGTAAGTCATGCAATGCATTGTATTATGGTTTTTATATTGGTATAATTACTGGTTCTATAAGCGGAGTGAGTTGAAAATATTAAATAGTTTGCTTATAATAATTTCGTTTTCTGTGAGATTTACCTGAAGTTCGAGTTCTTCAAGAAGACATTTGACGTACCAATAGCCATGTCTATATCCTCCACCCACTCGTATGTACTTATGCTGAAATGAAATACAAATAATTACTAGAAATGTACATAATAATACAAATAACTGTACTAATGTCTTTAAGGTATTAGGATCCTAACTGCTAATCTTTCTGTTGTATTTGTTCAAAGTACTAAAAAATGTTAATATTACAAAAATAGTATTGCCCGATTGTCATTATTTCTTTAGTTACCTACGGTACTATAAAGTATTTTACCACAAATTCTAAAATAAAATGTCAGAGTTGTTACCCTTGTTGAAAAAATAGAAATATTTGTTTCTTTAGATATTACATAGTGACCTATATTTTTTCTTTATTGCTATTTTTACCATGAGTTTTCATTGAAATGGATGTTATTTTGTCTTTTGAGATAACATTTTTGGAATTAGAATCTTAATGATTTAACATTGGATTTTGGTCGGTTTCTATGTAATCACAACACTATTTATTACTTCTAAGCGTGAGGCTAGCCGACTTTAACTCGTGTATATATAAATTAAACATACAAAAAATTACTGTTTGCATTCATTTTTTTCACCAGAGTGTTCAACAATCATGTTTCAAAATGGAAACTGTACTTTATTGAGTAACAATACTTGGTTGTTATGTGTTATTATGTTGGCACGTCCGCTAATAAACGGTTATACAACTTAAATGTTTAATTTTAGATGATTAAAAGTCATTCACACAGAAATCGCGCGCTAGAGAATACAAGTCAGGTTAAGACGTTATTAATTATTATTTAATGCTCAGTGTTTTGGTTTTCAACTTAAAAATCGTTTGGCAAGTCAAGGGTAAAATACATACTAGGCTTATAATGTTAAATGACATTCATTTGCAAAACACCGCGTGTTACACGTATGATTAAGTATGATTATTCGACCAATGTTCAATCAAATCGATTAATTAACTGGTATCATTTTGCATTCTAGAATGTGGTATTTCTGATTAGTTTAAATGACATCGATACGTTGTTTTAATAGAGTATTGTCATCTGATACCATATACATGACACTATATACATATCTATGATGGCATCGGTATGCCAATAAAATTAACCTCATAAATGTTGTATACATAAGACTTCCTCAGATATATACGTAGATGTTAGAGGTGGCAAGATTCCATTATTGTCTAACGTGAAAATGTTGCCTGACCTACCTACAAACAGAGGTCCATTTTATCGTCGGCACACACATTAAAATTAAACTATGCAACTTGTGAGACGATTATATGTTTAAAACAATTGAAAACATTCAACTAATATATTGATAATGAACACAATCAAGGGAATAGTGAAATAATTTAAAAGGGTTATAATATGCTGAGAGCAACTGGCATGGTATTTCTGGAGTACGGTACCAGGAAAGCATTAATGATACAAGAACAATATTTTGGTGTGGTTTATGAACATGTATGTTATATAAATATCACATCCCACAAAGGGTGATAAAACGTATTATTATACCTCACGTGACTTATTTACTCTATAGTCTTATGTGACGTCAGAGGGTGACAATCCGTAATGTTACCCTCTGACATTACATTTCGGCCCGCTTGCCATAACGAAACTGCCCTCACGCGCTCACGCGATTTTACCGGGTGTCGAATTTTAATCCATCTCTGTCGTATCGAATACTAACCTTGTCTAGACACTTTAGGCACTTTAGTAGAATATACATGTAGTTTGACATCCGGTTTTGCAGTAGACATTTTGACAGCAAAAGTAACTATGGTGTCAGAAAGAAGCTTCGTTTCAATTTCTATTATAGTTTCGTTATATTTGTAAACATGTTTGTTGAATTTAGTGTCTTTCTTAATTGTTTTTTTTTTGTTCGGTATAATAAAATATTATCGGTAGACATTACTTGTCTCGGGTGAACATTACGTTCTATCACCCTATGTGGGATGTGATATTTATATAATGACGACCGAGGCGTTTGCCGAGGTTGACATTACCATGTCAAGGGTGAACGTTACGTTATATCAACCTGTGTGAACGTGAGATTTATTTCATTATGCTGAACCAAACAATAATTGAGAAAGATAAACAGTGCAACAAACATGCAAACAGTTTATTTCACAATATTCCATCCGCATTGAAAATAGCATATTTTATCAATTTTTTACCAAGAGGACCAAGTAAGTAATTAGATGTTCACCTGAGGAACGAGTTATGGCTTTATTACTTACGAATTGCTGCAGTAAGTAAAATATAGAAAGACCTCAGTGATATCATTTTTATTAGAGGTCATCTACATATCTATGACCTAAACCTTGTGCTACATGCAAAAAGAATGTTTTCCTATGTAAGTCTAAGTAAAACATGTGATCCCTAGAGCAGGACCAATGATGATCCATCTGGACAATATGTTAGCAACTTTGTTCGATGGTCCCTATATGTTGTTCCATGTCAAATATTTAAGCTTTAGACATTGTGCTTTCAGTCAAGAAAAATTATTGATATTTTCCTATATAAATTTATGTAAAACGTGACCCCTTGGGCGTGGCCAGTAATGACCACAGAGACATTAATTTAGCAATTTTGTTAGAGGGGATCCATATGTTGCTCCGTGCCAAATATATATTAAGCTCTTTACCACGTGCTTTCAGACAAGACGTTTTTTAAAATATTTTCCCATATAAATCTATGTAAAAATGTAGCCCCTTGCATGAGCGGGGCCAATTATGACCCCATGGACATTACTTTAGCAACTTTGTTAGAGTGTCTCTAAATGGCGCCCCAAGCCAAATATCATAGAAGTTTTTTTTTCTTTTTGTTGCCATCGAAACCATAGTTCAGCATGGAATAACATTCTTTTGGCAACTTTTGTTAAGGACCACCTTAAAAAGTTTTTAAAAAGTCGTTTGAAGTCAAGTAATGACGGACAAAATAGCATACCAAAATAAATTCATGTAAAGCCTTAAGTAATGAAAAATATAACACTTAACAAGTATCACATGCTATTTATGAACACGAAAATGTCAGGAAAACACTTTTTTACAGTTATTGGTTGCTAAAACTTGTGTAGAAGTTGACAGAGCAGAACTTTGCTTATAGTTGGTGCAGCATTACAATATTCACCGCGTGATCTTTGGCACTTCTGCTTACGGTTCGTTTCGTAGTGACTGACCTAACTGTTATCTAAAGACACCAAGTCTTCTTCAGAAATTGAAACGAAGCGTTTCCTGCCACCTTAGTTATAATTTTATTGTCAAATTGTCTGCTGCTAAACCGGATGACAAATTCGAGTAGATTTTAATAAGCGCCTAAAGCGTCCAGACAAGGGAAGTATGGAACAGATTGACTAAAACCCGGCATCCGGTAATATCGCGTGAGCGCGTAAGGACAGTGCCGTTATGACAAGTGGGCCGAAATGCAATGTCACAGAGTTTGCATTACGGATTGTCACCCTCTGACGTCACATAAGACTGTACAGTATAGTAAATAAATCGCGTGAGGTATAATAATATTCAATGCAGACCGATCCATGATGGGAAATTATGTTCTATCCTCATTTATTGTAGGATTCTTGGTGTTGAGTGAATTTGGGCTTAGTTAGTTTTGTGGTTTTATCTTAGGGAAGATGTGATTTTTCGTATGTGTTTTTTTTTTCGAAATGGTTTTCTTAGATATACTAGTATTTACTCCTTTTTTGATTGCACAAATAGATAAGACAGCAACATAAGGGACATGACAAGTAAAGTATTTAATAGTGGTACTTACTGATTCACACTTCTTGTGTGGAATTTTCAGAAGACATTTCAGACATTCTTCACTGGAAGACTGAAAAACAGAATTGTGTGCATACTTAATAAAGATACAGATGCAAGATTCAATAAGCTATATTACTGGCATATTCTCTAATGTTATTTAATTAGATAAAGCTGAATTAGCACCTAATGCCATTAAAATAAACAGGAACATCCTGTTGCAGACAACAGACTGATTCATCGAGGCTGTGATATGTTTTATGGTTAATTAAGCACGAACATGTTATAACAATACGAAGAAATTTTTGAAAACAAATTTGGTTCAAAATTCGAAGGAGTAATTATAGATCGTTTGTTAATTTCAACAAAATAATCATACACTGTATACTATTTAAATACGTATAACATGCCAATTAGCCATCTCAATTTATTTTAATTTCACTTAAAACATTGCCCTTATATATGGATTAGTGTAATGTATTTATACATTAACGTATTAACCACAATCTGTGACAAGTTTTGCGAGTATACGATAACTAGTATACAAAGGATTAAAGTGTTCGGATAAAATAATTAATTGGATTAAATGTTTGTATCATATTTATATAATTGACCTTTATTAAGCTTAAATCATTTATTAACACGTAAAACTTAAATGAAAACACTTGCTCTACTTCATTTCACAATTATGTTGCAGTCAATGCTCAGACAGATACTGTACAATAAATGCACCCCACACAAAAACTTGAACTATACTAAGATTCCTGCTTGGTTTTGTTAGTAGAATAAATACAATAAATCATCTTACTTTTGGCAGGAAGGGTGAATTTGCGCTGAGTCTTGTACGGAGATCTGGAGTACTTCTGTACTTGGCTGAATATTTAGAGTGTATCTCTGAATGTGCCCGGCTCTGAAAAAACAAACCACACAGATGATGATAATGGTATGTTTAAAATTGTGTGTTTTCATATACAGCAGAATACAGTAGAACCCGGTTAAAGTGAAGTTCTTGAAGTTCATGTCCATTTTTGTATATCCATGGTTCATTGTATCCGTAACAATGACATGAAATATTCGTGTTCGGGGACTACAGATACATATGTACTTTATTGTACTCGATTCTTCACTATGTCCATATTCGAGTTCACTTTAATCGTCTTCTACTGTATTTAAAAGGGACTAATCTCATTAATTTACTCCACACGTTCGTGTACGGAGCTTTCAAAACACTGCTACTGCATGATAATAATTATACTATTGGCGGAAAAAGAAGAATATTCAACAACGTATTGAAAATTAAAAGACCCACCACGTCATCTAAACCAAGAATTTCCCGCGCAGCTTGTTCGAGGAAACGCTTATCGAGCGTTCTTGATCCCCAACCAGGAGCAGTGAACTCTGACGGTATCACAGAACCTGAAGTCCAACTTGTATCAGATATTTCTGACACGGGACGCGCACGTTTTCTGCCTTTAATTTTATTAACTTTTGATGGTTTCTTTGAACTTTCACGTGACTCGCGTGACGTCATATTTTCAGAAGAAGGAAATCTTGCACTTAAATGTCCCGATTCCGATTTGTACTGTGAATCGGACACACGACTATGGTGAGGATTATTAGGCGTCTGATTATCTTCACCATTATGAATCTCCCTAAACCGTCTTCTAACACTTCGTGGTAAATCAGTAACTCCAGAGTCAGTATCTGTGTAAGCGGGTGCAGGGCGACGTCGATGTGGCTTATCCACAGAAGGCGGCTTGGGGAGTTTGTCCACTGGCAAAACATCCCAGTCAAGCTTTCGCCAATCATTCGGTACCACAATCTCAGAAACCGGTCGTTCTTTCTGTCTATTCCTAAATCCAACATCCATGTTTAATCCAACGGGAACTCTTAAACTTAACTGACGTCTATACATTTCCCCATGTTCTCTCTCGTTTGATCTTTTGTATAATTCCCTCCGTTTTGTAACTAAATTTGAAATTTCATAAAGCGATCTTTCATTGAGAGTATTTGACAACCTTGGAACAGTTGTCGTCAAATCGTTAGTATAATCTTTCATTGCCGGCGGAGAAGTTTCAGCCAGTTTTGTCATTATATCTTCACTGATTTGAGGTTTTGATAAACGTTCTAATTGCTCCATGAACGACATAATGCAGTCAATTATCGTTGCAAATGGTATATATTATCCTGAATTTAAATCTCCCCCCCATGAAAGGTTACATTTGTAACCATAGTCGAATGAAATTGCATTATTACTGATTATGTTCAGTAAGATTTTATATCAATATTCATTTAAATTGAAAGGATACATTTCAGACACATTAATTCCGATAATTGGCTGTACTGAAGTTTGATTTAGAGTTAAATTTAAAGAACGTTCAATTGGAAGACTCGATAAAATCGTTTGATTAAATATCCAAATATTGCTAAATTATTTTTAGCACAGAAGATAAACATCGCCAATTAAATATCCATTAGACTTTTAAAACACATTGCACCAAGGTTTCGGACAGTCTTAATTATGCAATGGTCAAACTCAAAAAGGAGGTTAACTATTGCCAGTACACAAAAAATTCAGCCTATTTAATATTTAAAATTTACAATTTACAAGCAAAGTATCTACTTTACGATAGAATTACATAGTCTTTTGTTTTACAACAATACAGTTTGGTTGTATTTAGCCAAATTGTCCATCTCATATTTACATTTTGATACCAAGATGAATTTATACCGTTCAAATATTCGAACACATCTTTATACATACAATGCATTCCATCGAACCATTTGATACTACGTGGAACTGCACTGTCAGGCAATCTTATAATATGATACAAGAATGGAATGAAGACCCCCTTTGGAAATATAAAGGGGGACGACAACCAAACAAGATTTTAATGTACAAATTTATTCCAAATTTCCCGAATATTTAAGTAAAAATGGTTCACGGTCTTACCAGAAACATATTTTACGTGCTGACAAAATTAAAATATCACATTTGTACATAGCGAACATGAACAATCAAAGATATACTAGTACATAATTTCTGCGATAATTTTAGTGGTTTAGACTTTAGTCTTGATGTGTTATTGTATGCATGTCGAACTATGGTTTATATTCTTGTGTCAGTATACATTTCAGAGCTTTTAGTTTGAATACATATAACTCGCTATCAGATATGTGTGGGTCACAGTTTTAATTTTAATATTAATTAGAGCAAATAGTTGTTAAATATAGAAACATATTGGACTAATTTCTGCAGAAATATTCAAATTTTGAAAAGAATAAGTCATACAGATGAAAATTCCATTACTTAGTATAGACCATTTTCGGGAGTGTTTACTATTTGAGATGGTCAAAATTCCAAGGTTAGAATAAAACTTCAAATGCTTGTGTTGGAAATCAAATTACTAGTCTTGGCAGTACATCAGTCTACGTATATTCGCAAACGGCTTCCAGTACGAGTTTAGCCGAACACGTATTAAGAGTCAGCTTAACAAGACATCGGGCGTGTGTTAGTTACCTGTTTTTGTACGAATAATCAGAATGCTAGAGTTGTTTGGACTGGTTTGACATTCTTTATCAACTGTTTTATTAACATTTCTGATCGTTTTCCTTTATATGTTATATTAGATATTCTATAGGTGTATTAGGTCAGCAAGATGTACATCCCATATATCTATAAATTACATGTACATTCCATGATCTTTGTTGGTAGCTTTAGTAATGTTGCGTATTTTTGGAACTGAACAATAGTTCAGTTTTAATAGTCATCACTCAGTCGTTTAATGTCGGTTTTCCAACAATTTTTATTGCATTGTGTTTTTTTTTCGTTTTCATTTGCCATGTCTAATCCAATTTGTGATTTGTATTACATGTATGTCAATAAAATATTAATAAATTGGTCTAAGGTGTGTGTTAAAAGTCATTGTTTTGTTATCACCACCATTCTATCATTTCATTTATTCAACATTTGCTATGTACAGATGTTCGAGCATACAGTTATACATGCCAAAATGTAAAAAAAAGTTTGTACAAACGTAAACCTCATAGTTCCAAATTTTGGAAGCTTAAAACATTTCACTCGTTAACCCTGCCTGATTCAAAGACCTTTGTAAATTTCATTTCTTAATCTGGTATAAATCTCACCTTGACAAAGAGGATTAGCGATCGATTTAATCAAAGACCTCGTTACTTAACAATGTCACTTGATAAACGAAGGCTTCCCTTCCCGTCATTGCAACGTAGAGCCGTCTTACTATACAATCTCCGTCACTATGTTGTAAATGATGATAGAGGAGATGACAATGTTGATGTATTGAATTCTTGTCAATTAAGTCAAGTTGATGTCTATCATTTATTCTGTAAGTTAGTTCTGAAGTCGAGCACATTTACCTGCTCGACCAATAATAGTTCATGGCCTGACAAATCTCTGACTGACAGTTTGAACTGTTAAAGAACCGGTTGTTTTCTAATCTTCGACAAACAAAGTTGAATATATTTAGCTATTTTAGAGCCGCGTCGCGCGCTTATCTTTGACTACGTGATTTAGGTTTACTAGACTTCGATATCTCACTGTAAACATATATTTAAGCAATTAGGTATAGACGTCAACATTAAAACATGTGTTATGTCCAACGCTTCCTGTTCTGATCCGAAAAAAAACGTATACACTGGCCAGTCGTTTATAAAGATTTTGACAAAAAAAATGTAATCAATGGTTATATATTTTGTTTATCCTCGATGACTTAAGGTATAATATGGTATTATCTTATCAAACACTCAAGTATTGAAACATATACACGAACAAATAAATCATTGAGGACTCAGGGTTGTAGGCTAGAGATAGTTGAGTGTTAGTTTTTTTATCGAAGTGTGTTTTCAATGTTTAGAATACTGTACAACCTCATAAAAGCAACCCTTTGGGAGAGGCAAGATCATGTCGTTGTTGCTCTTTAGAGGTTAAATTATAAGTTAAATGGTACGGTTAGGAAAACGCAATCTGTTGTTGAAGGAAGGTTGTTAGTCAAGAGATCACCGCTCTAGAGAGGTTGTTGAAGGAAGGTTGTTAGTCAAGAGATCACCGCTCTAGAGAGGTTGTTGAAGGAAGGTTGTTAGTCAAGAAATCACCGCTCTAGAGAGGTTGCGCTGTACTGTCAAATCATTACATTAAGACCACCTTTAGAACCTTTAGAAAATCGAGTCTTGTTATCGAGCTAGTCTCATTATCAGGTTAAAATACTTAGGATATGATGAAAATCGGTCAGGAAATAATTGGTCATAATAACGAGTTGGTCGCAGTATTGAGATGGACGCTAAGCGAGGTTATGAATTCTGTTGTCGATCTATTTTGCTTTTATCACAAATTTCTCTAAACTCAATTGCTACTTACTAATATGCCACAAGGGAATGGAATGTAGAGCCAGCAAAGATGCCCTGGACGTTAAAGCAACATGTTTTGAAGGTTGTTTCATCTACATGGAGACACTGACCATTGTGTGGCATTTGTGAATGACGAAATCAAATTTAGTAGTTGTTCTAGATATTATGGTCGATGAAAAAAGTTAAAAACCGAAGTTTTATTTTAGTCTACATTTACCCTATTTGGTTAATCTATCAAGCTATATTGAGTGACAAGAAGGATTTCTATATTGACTACTGTTTGTGCACTCGGAGATTAGATACAATGTGACAATGTGGCTTACCCTAATCACAAAGTATCCAAAATTTCAAAATTATGCATTCCGTCGTTTCTGTGTTAGCTTACGATCAATAATACAAGTACGCATATAAAAAAGGTATGTAGATAAATGCATATCTTTTATAAAACTGGTTGGAATATTTGCATGTGATGTTCATTCAACTGAACTGTTTCCTTCATGTATCAATTTCGTAATTACCTCAATTAACAACTGTTTGTTTTCATAAATCGTATATTTAATAGTAATATCCATACAATAAAAACAGCACATTCCCGCGTGAATTACCATACTTCTTGTATTGGAATAACTGAACGCAATGGGGTGTGGAAATTCGCGAACATTTGTGTAGAAATTATTTCTACATGTAGTATTAAAGCGCTTTGATAACTATTTGTTCCCCATGCTTCCAGAATCAACAGAAATATATCCAACTTGTATCAAAACTGCAATGTAGACGTATACAACCAGTGGTACTATTTTTCAACGCGGATGCATGGATAAAAGGCGTCAGGTGATTGGAAGTAGAAAAATCAATGACACTTTAGAAGCTTGGCTTCTAAAAAGCAATCACATCTATAAAGTTGATTGGCATCGATGAAAAAGCAAAATATATGATAAAGGAAACTTACTCCTCGGCTTGGAGCTCGCAGAGATGGAAGTTTGGTGTAAGATCTTGACGTTGCAGTATTTCGTGCATTCTGGAAAACACAGTTATCTGAAAATAGATAACATTGTACCTTTAAGATACAGACATCTTAATTAATATTACATTTTTGTACCCTTCGTCTATCCAGCAAAAAAGAATACCTTCATAAAATCGGAGTCAGTATGTTTTTCATTATTTAAGTTATTTAAGTATTTAAGTTCCCAGGGCCCGTTTCACGGGTATACCTCGGCTAACATAGCATTTTGTTAATTGACAATGATACTAGTATTCGTTTCAATTATAACAGCTGACAATAGATCTCAAAATATTCAGCTGGGTAGCAAAAGTGTTCGTGTAAAAACGAATCTTAGCTAAGTTATGTTTCTGAAACGGGTCCCGGCATTTGTAATTTGTCCAATATTTGTTACACTGAAAATAGAAAACATATTAGTAAGGCATTTATAAGATGTGACTGTGATCATTTGGTACACCAATTACTTTGTTATCTTGACTAACTGGTATTAAATCTCTCATCATAGATTATCTGCAACAGGTTGTGTAACTCAGGCCTGAATTTCAGAATCCGTGTCATGTGTGAAACAGTCTTACACATACAAGGTGATACATTGACACTTTTAGTATGATTAATGAATTTGTTTTAAATCGATTACGCGAGCCGTTTTGGAAACAATGTAAACTATATCCGAACTACTTTTTGTTCACCGCCAACTTCGGGGGTCCTTGCAGTTGGTCATGTTGACGTACGCTTGGTGATTTGGCCTTAGTTCAATTTTCATGATACGTTTAAATCCTTGTTTTATATCCAATATTAAAATTGCCTTAATCATTAAATACTATACCCTGGTTGTAATTGTAGCTTTTTTAATGAATACATGATCGTATGTACATTTTGATCGATAAGTTTGAAA